>MCJB01011387.1:0-48158 GCA_002018475.1 Nicotiana obtusifolia | reverse complement strand
GGGGGGGGGGGGGACTACCCCTTGGGATGTGAGTCCTTGGTGCTAATTGTGTCATATGAAGTCCGTGTACGCGAGGTGACGAGTACGTGCTCATGCTTAGGTGTGAAACATTGACCGTTTAGGGCTCTTAGGTTCTTATGTTCGTTAGATATAAAGTTATTTTTTAATGATAAATCCCCCATTTACTAGATTCACCTCTATGTGTCTTTATTTGGAATTAATTGCTTCGTGTTCCATCCTTATTGCCGATTAAAACTCTTATGTGCCTTAACCGAAGTTGTTGCTTCTTTTATTGCTATGCTATCTTTTCCGTAATTGCTTATCATCAGTTGAAGTTGTTATTATCTTTCCCTTAACCTGCTCATCCTTAATTGAGTTTATTGAATCTCTTCTGTAATTGCTCAACCCTAATTGGAGTTTTGTTATCCCTTATCATTGTTGGCCTACCCTTAATTGGAGACATTGATTCACGTTATCATTCTTATCGTTGAATTATACTTATATGGAATCATTGCTACACAGTATCTCTTCCTTGTTGAGCTATTGCTATGTTGCACCATTATTTCTTGTTATGTCTTTCCTTGTGAGCTCGTTCTTCTGTCTTTTTGTGTTCTGGAGTTCCTGAGTTAATTTACTTGTCGTATTCTTGTGTTATTATCATTGTTACTATTGTATTCAGTGTGGTATTTGCACGAGGTTTCTGCCGTGCGGTTGTTATTGTGACACGAGGTTTCTGCCGTGCGGTTGTTATTGTGGCACGAGGTTTCTATCATGCGGTCGTTATTGTTGCACGAAGTTTCTGCCGTGCGATTGTCATTGTCTGCACGAGGTTTCTGTCGTGCTGTTGTGATTCATTTTATGATTTGAGACTACGAAGTGGTACCTCGAGAGGGCTTTGTCGTCATTTCCCTTTTCTGTGTACTTGTCTTTGATTGTTGTTTTCCTTAGCATACTACTAATTGTTTTTCTCCGTGTTGTTCTATTTGCTCAGTTCTATGTAGTTAATCTTGTTGTGCTTGTCGTTACTTCCACTTCATTACTATCTTATTTACATGTATATTTCGTGGTGATCGTTTCTTATGTGCCATTCCTTATCTCGACTCTTAATTGTGGACTTGAATTGTGGTAGAACACTTATGCAAGCGTACACGTAGATGAATATCGGTTGAAGGAGATGAGTCCTGGCATTATTGACCATTACATGTACTCTCGTCTACTTGCCTTCTGTGTGAGAGTTGTCCTCTTGGCATGTGAGTCGTCCGTGCCGTCTTGGATTGAAATGTGGCACAAGGTGCCAAATGATTAGGGTTCCAGAATTGGGACCCGTGAGTTGTGATTATGAGGTCCGGTACCTTGTGGAAATGCTTGAACAAATCTGGTGTGAAAGCGGTTATTCTTATTGAGTTGTTGCTGGTTTTCTTTTATTTGGTTTCACTGACTTAGACTGTGTTCAGTTTACTCTAAAACATTATTACCTGTCGCCTCCTGTTAAATATTGTTGTTATTAGTGTATCATTGCAAGTATTAATCTGTGTTCCTTATCCTGCTTAGCTTTATATTAATATTGTTGCCTCTGTTAGTTCACCTTCACACTTGTTCAGGTTGTTTAGTCCGGTAGGTATCTTGACTGTCCCTCATCACTACTTCACCGAGGTTAGTCTTGATACTTACTGGGTACTGCTGTGGTGTACTCATACTATGCTTTTGAACATTTTTGTGCAGATCTAGGTGCCACGGTTGTTGTTGATTATTAGCTTGCTGGTTGAGCTGTGGAGACTCAAGGTAAACCTACCGTCGCATTCGCAGGCCTCAGAGTCACCTTCTGATTTTGTTTTTGTACTGTTTGATTTCCAATTCGAACAGTTGTACTTAAGGATTCTCTTAGCGAACATAGTAGAGCTTATGACTTGTACTACCGGTTTTAGGAATTATAATCTGTATAAGATTTTTATCTCGTATTTTTCATTTGATGGTTGAATTCTTCTAATTATTTAGTAAGTGTTAGTCTTACCTAGTCCTAGGGACTAGGTGCCGTCACAACATCCTACGGAGGGAAATTGGGGTCGTGACAAGTTGGTATCAGAGCTCTAGGTTCATAGGTGCTACAAGTCATAAGCGAGTTTAGTAGAGTCTTGTGGATCGGTACGGAGACGTCTGTACTTATCTTCGAGAGGCTACAGAACTATTAGGATAGTTTCACTTATTTCATTCCTATCGTGTGAGTTTATTGATCTCGAAGTTTGAACCTTGTCATTCTATTCTCTCAAAAATGGTGAGAACACGAGCTATAGTTACCGATAACACTGCCCCCAGAGCCATCATTGCTAGGGGCTGGGGAAGAGGCCGAGGAGGAGCACGTGCTACAGCTAGAGCACCCATCGGAGCAGCCGTTAAGGAGCCGCTAGTAGCTCCTGTTAGGGGATAGGTATCGAAGGCGCCTGTGGTTACCCCAGGACTTCAGGAGACTTTAGCACAGGTCCTGAGCATGTTTGGTACACTGGCTCAGGCAAAAAGTTGATTTCAGTTGCAGCAGCTACTTCACGGATCTGGGGAGGAGCTCAGACTCCCACCGCACGTACTCCAGAGTAGCGAGCCCACGTTGGTCAGGTTCCAGGAATCATGCCGACACAGCCTGTTGTCCCAGTTCAGCCCGTGGTTAGAGCAGCAACATATGAGGAGTAACAACTTAGACTTGCGAGGTTCAATAAGTATTACCCTCTTACTTTTAATGGTGACAAGTGTATGAGTTGGGTAGTCCGGCCGATGTAGCTTCACTTTTATGGGTTCAATTTTTTGGAATGTTCTTGAGAGATTTTTTCCCCAGACCCTTCGAGATGCATGGCGCATGGAGTTTGAGCAGCTGCGTCGGGGAACTATGTTAGTGTTAGAGTATGCCGTTATATTCAATGAATTTTCCAAACATTCACCTACTTTGGTTTCCACAGTTAGAGAGTGAGTCCACAGGTTTATTAGGGGACTCAGTCATGATATCTGGTTCAGCAAGGCTCGAGAGTTGGAGTCCGATGTTCCATTTTAGTAGGTGGTAGAGATCGCTTGCCGATTAGAGGGCATGCAGAGCTAGGAGAGAGAGGGCAGGGAGGCTAAAAGGCCTCGTAGAATGGATAGATCTACCGGTCCTTATTTTGGAGGCATGGTACGGCATGGTAGAGACTTGTGGGTCAGCCAATTCAGTTCGCACTTCTGGCTTCCCATGGTGTTTCAGGTACCCATGGATCTCAAGGTACCCATATCGGATAGTTTCCACAACCACATCAGCGGAGAGTTACTTTGAGTAAGGAAATACCAACCACATAGTGAGAGATTATTTTAGACTCTGGAAAGATGTGTCACAACGGGAAATTCAGGCTATGAGTTCTGCTCCAGTTGCTAATATCCCTGCACCGCTAGCTTGGGGTACAGGTCAGGCGAGTAGAGGGCGCCCAAGATGGGGAGGCCCGACCTGTTGATGTGTTCTCTACAGTAGTGATGAGGCTGCTACACTAGATGATGTCGTAAAATTATGGTTTCGATTTGTTATAGAGGAGCATTATTCGTGTCTTGTTCCAGTTCTGTTTATCAGGGTGAGTCCTTCTATTTTACTTCACATATGGGTGAGTTTCGTGATCTTGTACTATGCTTATGTGTTTACTCCCGTCGGGAGATTTTATAGTGGTAGCCCGTATTTATCATTTTGTTTTTTTCATTATTGAGAGTTATGAGACTAGATGTGACTTTCTGTTACTCATTTCGATAGTTTTGATGTGATTTTCGGATGTTTGGTTATGATTTGTGGTTTAGATGTTCTACTAGTGTGGGAGTTCAATATGTGTTATTCTTCTTGTTAGCAGAATTAAATTAGTGAAAGGTTTCGGTTGGTATGATGTGTATTGTACTTGTGATTCAGAATTGAGGGTGAGACCCTCGCGGTGTCATGTGTTTCGATGTGTTGAACCGCGCTGCGTGCTGCGTTGGAGTTATATCAGGATGAGGTCCTTGCGTTTCGTTCATCTGTTTTGATTCTCCCATGCGTAATCAGTTCGTAGTATGGTACTGATAGGGAGTGTTGTCTGTCGCGCTTGTTTGATAGTTCTTTCATATGTTTCCTTATATATTCCGTCATATTCGTACTATGCTTATTGGGTTTTAGGTTGCGAGGAGTGTGCCCATGCAGCGTTGGATGTGACTTGTTGATTCGGGTGAATAGTTACGAGGTCTTCATGTTTCTTGCATCGTTGTCAGTGTTTTGAAGGTTTGAAATAGGATTCTAACAGATATGAGGCTAATTGTCGGTACTGGATTTGATTATGGGCAGCTACTATGGCTGGAGTTGTTGTTAAGAGCATATGTGTGATGTGTTACATCATGTGATTGTACGTTGTGGGTGTAGGCATAAATTGTTGAAGGTAGTTGAGGTTTGTACCGTGTGTGGATGTAGAAATCAGGTCTTTTAGAGATGATCGGATGGTGAGAAATTTGGTTCTAAGGCCTAGTAGTGTGGGTGAAAGGAATAATCTTCAGTGGAGATGGTGTTGCCGGGCCTACGCGGATTGGGGTGACGTGGGGTCACCCGCGGGTGTATATGGTGGCTCACTCAGTGATTTGATGACTTCGATAGGGTTCTTGGCACGTTAAAGGAAGAATGTTTCTTTAAGATGGGAGAATGTAACGACCCAACTGCTCGTTCTGAGAATTAGCACTCCGTTTAGTAGCTTAAGGTCTCGATCAGCTCCGTATTTTGTATTATGACGTGCATGCGTAGTCGAGTTCGGATTTCGGATGATTCGGGATTGATTTGGAAGAAGGATTTGTGTTTTAGAAGCTTAAGCGGTAAGAGTTGACCGAATTTTAATTTTTTGTGTAAACGACTCCGGAATGGAATTTTAATGGTTTCAATAGCTTCATATGATGATTTTGGACTTAGGCATGCATTCAGATTTGCGTTTGGAGGTCCGTAGGGTAATTTGAAGCATTTCAATGAAAGTTGGGACATTGTAGTTTTAGAAAGGTGAGAGGTTTGACCGAGAGTTGGTTTTGGTGATATCGGGGTCGGATTTCGATTCCTGGAGTTGGATTAGCTCCTTTATGTCATTTGGAACTTGCATGAAAAATTTGGCGTTATTCCGGGTTGATTTGATATGTTTCGGCCTGAATTTTGGGAGTTAGAAGCTTGGAAATTCATAAGATTGATTCATGGTGCGATTCGTAGTTTTGACGTTGTTTGATGTGATTTGAGACCTCAAGCAGATCCGTGGTATGTTATGGAACCTGTTGGTATGTTTCGATGGGGTCCCAGGGGCCCCGGGCGTGTTTCGGATAGGCTACGGGCCATTTTCTCATGTTTTGGATGGCTATTCTGATATCTGGTGTCCCCTTATACGCGATCGCGAAGTTCATTCCGCGTTCGCGTAGGCCGTTTTAATGATTGGCCATTTTCCTTTTTCGCGTTCGCAGTGGATGGTTCGCGATCGCGAACATGTGAATCGTTTGCATTTGATCTTACGCGTTCGCGTATAGTTGGCCATGCTGGGGAGTCCCACTTTGTTCTTCGCGTTCGCATGTCTATCTTCGCGATCGCGTACATTGAGGCAGTCTTGAACCGCGTTCGCATCACCTTATTCGCGATCGCGTAGTGCATTCTTAGCAGCTGGTAATTTTCTTCTTCACGATCGCATATTGATTTTCGCGATCGCGGTGTGTAAATCGCTGGGCAGAATATAAAAAGTACTTTAATTCGAGGGTTAGCCATTTTCACCATATTTTGAGTTATAGACCTCGGTTTTGAGCGATTTCTCATGCGCTTTTCAAGCAAATCATTGGGGTAAGTGTTCTTCACTTGAAATTGATTATACTTCATGATTCTATCTTTATTTTTAGCATTAAATTAGTGTTTTGAGTTGAGGAAAAATGGAAATTTTTGAAGAAATCTTTCAAAATGTAAAATGATAATTTGAAGGACGAATTGATATCGGACTTGGTAATTCTTGTATGGTTGGACTTGTTATCGGTTCGAATTTTATAATTTTGGTTGGGTTCTGAGACGCGGGCCCGGGGGGTTGACTTTTAGTTCTTGTTAAAGATTCAAGATTTATTATCCGGAATTACTTTCTATGAGTTCTATTTATGAAGTGAAGTTATTTTGGTTAGATTTGACCCGTCTGGATACAATTTCATTGAATTGTACTTATGTGGAATCATTGCTACACAATATCTCTTCCTTGTTGAGCTATTGCTATGTTGTACCATTTTTTCATGTTGTGTCTTTCCTTGTGAGCTCGTTCTTCTGTCTCTTTGTGTTCTGGAGTTCCTGAGTTGATTTACTTGCCGTATTATTGTGTTATTGTCGTTGTTACTGTTGTATTCAGTGTTGTGTTTGCGCAAGGTTTCTGTCGTGCGGTTGTTATTATGGCACGAGGTTTCTATCGTGCGGTTGTTATTGTGGCACGAGATTTCTGCTGTGCGGTTGTCATTGTGGCACGATATTTCTGTCGTGCGGTTGTTATTATGGCACGAGGTTTCTACCATGCAGTTGTTATCGTGGCACAAGATTTCTGCTGTGCGGTTGTTATCGTGGCATGAGGTTTCTGCCGTGCGGTTGTTATTGTGGCACGAGGTTTCTGCTGTGCGGTTGTTATTGTGGCACGAGGTTTCTGTCTTGCGGTTGTTATTGTTGCACGAGGTTTCTGCCATGCGGTTGTCATTGTTTGCACGAGGTTTTTACTGTGCGGTTGTGATTCATTTTACGATTTGAGACTATGAGGCGGTACCTTGGGAGGGCTCTGTTGTCATTTCCCCTTTTCTGTGCACTTGTCTTTGATTGTTATTTTCCTTAGCATACTGCTAATTGTTTTTCTCCGCGTTGCTCTATTTGCTCAGTTCTACGTAGTTAATCTTGTTGTGCTTCTCGTTACGTCAACTTCATTGCTGTCTTATTTACACTGTATATTTCGTGGTGATCATTTCTTATGTGCCACTCCTTATGTACACTCTTAATTGTGGACTGGAATTGTGGTAGAACCCTTGCACAAGCATACACGTAGATGAATCAGCCATATCGATTTAAGATGAAGAGTCCTGACGTTATTGACCATTACACGTACTCTTGTCTACTTGTTTTCTGTGTGAGAGTTGTCCTCTTGGCACGTGAGTTTTTCGTGCGGTCATGGATTGAAATGTGGGAACAGTGTGCCAACTGATTAGGGTTCACGAATTGGACCCGTGAGTTGTGATTATGGTGTTCGGTACCTTGTGGAAATGCTTGAATAGATCTGGTGTGAAAGCGGTTGTTCTTATCTAGGTATTGCTGGTTTTCTTTTATTTGGTCTCACTGAATTAGAATGTGTTCAGTTTACTCTACAGCATTATTAGCTGACTGCCTCATGTTAAATATTGTTGTTATTAGTGTATCATTGCAAGTATTAATATGTGTTTCTTATCCTGCTTAGCTTTATATTATTATTGTTTCCTCTGTTAGTTCACCTTTACACTTGTTCAGGTTGTTTAGTCGGGTAGGTTTCTTGACTTTCCCTCGTCACTACTTCATCGAGGTTAGTCTTGATACTTATTGGGTACCGTTGTAGTGTACCATAATACGCTTCTGCACATATTTGTGCAGATCCAAGTGCCACGGTTGTTGTTGATTATTAGCTGGCTAGTCGAGCTGTGGAGACTCAAGATAAACCTGTCGTCGCGTTCGCATGCCTCGTAGTCACCTCCTGATTTCGTTTTTGTACTGTTTGATTTCCATTCCGAACAGTTGTACTTAAGGATTCACTTAGCGAACTTAGTAGAGCTTATGACTTGTACTACCGATTTTGGAAATTATAATTTAAGATTTTTATCTCGTTTTTTTCATTTGATGGTTGAATTCTTCTAATTATTTAGTAAGTGTTAGGTTTACCTACCTAGGGACTAGGTGCCATCACGACATCCTACGGAGAGAAATTAGAGTCGTGACAAGAACGTGGAAATCAATTAAAATATACTTAAAGACTCGAAATTTAACAATTAGAAACAATCCCCAACTCCACACGAAAAGTCAACAGAGTCAACCCCCGGGACCACGCACCCGGATTCCAAAAGTTTTCAAAGATAAATATTACCCATAGCACCACGACTCAAATATATAATTTTTTTCCTTATTCCATGTCCAATTTCATGGTCAAAACTCAAAAATACCATATCTAGGTTTTCATAATCCATGTATATTACTCACAATGAGTAGAAACACTTACCTTGTGATTGCTAAATGAAAATGCCCCTTCAAAATCGCCCCAAAATTGGCTCCAATGAGAGAAATAAGATAAAATGAGCTAAGTCTGATTTACAATCTTATACACTACCCAAACATTGCCCATTGCAATCATGGTCAAAAGCCTCGCGATCGCGAAGCAAAAACACCCTTGATGACCAAAATAGCCTACGCGATCGCAACTGACCTTCCGCGATCCCGAAAAACAAACTACCCCTTCACCGCGAATGCGGGACATCTTTGCATTCGCGAAGACCAACTCACCCACCCGGCTTCAACCCTTATGTGAATGCGAGCCTCCACAAGCGAACGCCTAGCCCTAGCCTAGGCCACTACGTGAACGCGGAGCATCGCCCGCGATCGCGAAGACTAGCAGCCCCCAGCTCCAGATCACCCTTCGCGATCGCGACCCTCCATCCGCGATTGCGACGCATACTAAAGACACCAGAAACTAGCAACTTCAAATCAAAGGGAATTGGTCCGAAACCATCCCGAAACACACTCGAGGTACCCGAGACCCTGTCCAATCACACCAATAAGTCCCCATACTTTATTCAAATTTATGCAAAGGCTCGAAACGCCACAAATAACATCAAAAGTAAGAATCCTCGATCAAAATTCCTCTCTTAACTTTCAAACTTTCAAACTTCGCCGAATGCGTCCGAATCACACTTAGACATTCCGGATCCCGATCAAACTTCACACACAAGTTCCAATCAACTAAATGAACCTACACAAGGTCTCGAAATATCACCCGGAGTTAGATAACACCAAAGTCCACTCCAAATCAAACTTAGCAAATTCGAAAACCTTCAAAATGTAAACTTCTGATAATAAGTGTCGAATCGCTCCCGGCCCATCCAATACTCAACCCGAATATACGTCCTAGTCTGAAATCAATTTACGAACCTATAAGAACCTTCAAATCTCAGTTCCGAGGCCGTTTACTCAATAGTCAAACCTTGATCAACTTTTCCAACTTAAAGCTTCCGAATTAAAAATTATTCTTTCAAATCAACTCCGAACTTCTCGAAAAATCAAAACCGATTACACATGAAAGTGATAATGCATAAAGTGAAGCTACTCAAGATCTCGAATTGCCGAACAATATGCTAGAGTACAAAATAACTGGTCGAGTCTTTATATTAATAAAAAATGAAACACGCCTGAAATTATTTATCACCAAATCTTCACCTTCACGTACCATGCTTTCTATATTTGTTTTGGTTAGACAAATACACGTATGATTTCTCAATAAATGCCATTGATAAAACAACATCTTTTGTTGAACCAACCCTATTTTCCCATAACTATTATATGCACAAATTCGCCTCCCTTTCTCTTACTTTGTCAATTAAATGAAATCAGAAGTGATGAAACTGATTGCATGACTGGCCAGAGAAATTAATAAATGGTTAAAGAAGGGATAAGAAGACAAAAGTACCAATAATTGGCTCATAACTTCTTATAACTAATTAACTGTTATACAAAAGGCTTTTCATTTTTTATACTTTATTGTGCATTCTTATTATATAGTAAATACAAAATTACTTCATAATGACCAAAAGCCGTTTTGCTTTTGCATCATGAAAATGAGTTAATACACATCAAGCCATCATTCTTTTGTACACAAAACCTTTCTTTATTGCATCATCTAATGCATAACCGAGGCATTTCTTGAAATTTAGTCCTTGTTATTTTTTGACAAACATTTTGGCTTCCAAGGCTCGCACTTGATCCAATTTATATAGATAAGCTATGAATCAACCAAGAGGAGAATACCATCAAAGAAAGCTATAGTTGTTTTAGTAACATTAACAATGCCACTGAATGGTGATATTGGTATTCTAAGTAGATGAAGATCATGAAAAAATATAGCAGAAATAATTTTAGCAATATGTAATATACTTGACGACATATTATTTTTTCTAAAATGAATATCTTGTTAGTATTACTGTGTTAAAAATCAGAAAATCAGAGAATCAAATAAACGTTAGTTCAATAAACAAAACATAAAATAATTCTGAGCCCATAAGTTGCTTATGTGTCCTTAAGGAATTTAATCCCCTCATTATAACATAAAATAATTCTGAGCCCACAAGTTGCTTGTGTGTCCTTAAACAATTTAATCCCCTCATTATTGCCCAAGGTTTTGGATTAATTCCTCCCAGGATAGAATGTAATAACTATTCTGTAATAACGGCACTACAAATCACAGAATTTTAGCAAACTCAACAAACGGAACAAATCACACTTGACACTTATGTTTATTTAGAAAATAATGCAACAATATAGAAAAGAGGAGAGAAGATTTCAGATTTTTCATATTTGAAAAATTAGACTAAATCTCTAAATTTATAGACAATAATAAGATAAGATGAAGAGATGCAATTCAAAAGGTGTCTCCATTCATTTTTTATTCACGTCTATTCACGAAACCTAATATATCTTCAGTTCACTTTCGCTCAGATAATAATTAGAGCTATGTGCAAGTAAAAGATAAACTCGAACATTTCTAGATGCTCACATCTTCATTATAAATGCCTCTGAATTTCTAACAGGTGAATCATTCACATATACCATAAACAGCAAGCATATACATATTTTATTTTAGGAAAAAACATAAATACTAATCTCTTCATAGTCTCACTTTAACAGTAAGAATCCAACATAAGGGCCTTCACATCCACATAGAAAAGCGAACAGTAAGCAAATGAGCTAAAAATTATTTCTGAAAAATATAGAAGACAAAGTAGAAGTGCAAAATGGATTCTAACTTGAAGCATAACTAGTTATAAAGGAAAAATAAATTAACACGATTGTTATTTTCAAAATACTCGCTCTATTCTATGTAATGTGCCTTTTCTAGTCTTTAAATGCATTTTTCTTCCAAAAGTATGTTGCCAAATTTCATCAATAGCTTCTATTGTTGCAGCCGTATTTTGTCCACCTTTTCCCGTTTTCTGGCCCTTCAGGCTAACATTTTAAACTACAACATATATAATAGTAATCATCAGCGTAATATAATAAGACCACAAGTCCACCAGCAAAAGTATAATCACATAGAGTAGGAAGGTATGCATTATTTCTAATTTAACATTTTGGTTTTCAGAAAAAGCATTGAACTGTATGCTTATATAAAAATAATACCGACAAAGTAGAAAAGAAAAAATATAAACTAACACTAAAATAACAAAAAGAAAAAATTTAGGAAGAAAAATTTGTCAGATTTTATAGGAATAGATTTTACCAAATATCATATAGATTATGAATTAATGATAAATGAGAAGTCATCTATTATATATTCTAGGAATTTTTTAAACATAATTATGAAAGTTGAAATGGAAGTTGATTGAAGCCAGGGAAAAATGGAAAGGAAACAACTCAAAGATCTTCCCAAAGATAGCCCAAAGATAAATATAACGTCGAGTAAAACTAAAAAGATCGTAATTTTGTTTAGTTCTCACAAAAGCAGAAATACCTCTGCTAACAATTCTTCGTCGACATATAATTCCAGACTGATCAAATACCTGATAACAACCACAACGTATTGACACGATGCTTATTTTCCACCTTAGAACGTCGTGCTGGTACCTAGTCTTTAACACATATTGATTATTAATGGAATTTAACTAACTTAATTGTAATACATTAAATAATATCTGTAACAACATAGCTGAACCAACATCGGTTATATAACCCCAACACTGTTAGTACAAGTCATAAGCTGTTCTAAGAGTAACTAAGAATAACAAGTACATCACTATCCCAGAATAATAGTAGACAGTGGAAATGAAATACAACAGAAGGTGACTTCGGGGCCTGCGAATGTCGAGCGGGTAAACCTTAGAATCTCAGCCGCGTAGACGTAAGTCTCAAAACCAACTCAATCAGAAGTACCTGGATCTGCACAAAAAATGTACAGAAGCGTAGCATGAGTACACCACAGCGGTACCCAATAAGTATCAAGCCCAACCTCGGTAGAGTAGTGACGAGGCCAGGTCAAGACACCTACCAGACATATAAATCTGTACATGATATAACATAAAGCTAACAATGGAGAACATCAATGTAAGACCAACAACAGAAGGCTCAAAAATTTACAACCAACCGTAAAAATATTATAGCACAAATGGCAACAGAAAATGACCAGGTAATAAAGTGTCACGACCCGAAATCCCAACCTCGGGGTCGTGATGGCGCCTAACATCCACTTGTTAGGCAAGCCGACGTGAGATAATTAAATAGTCAATTTTAACAGTTTCAACACAATGATGATATATATATAACGAGAATAAAAACCCAATCTGATACAGTGCCAATAGAAGCTATGTGATAACATCTACTCCCAAAGATCCGGAGTCACGAGTACACGAGCAACTAGAAGTTCTAGAAATAGAGGCTGAAATAAATACAACTATTCGAAGGAAATGAACAATAAAAGAGGGAAGAGGAATATGGCTTCAAGGTTTGCGGACGCCAGCAGATCTACCTCAAGTCTCCATATGTAATGATCCAAGCTCACACACCTCACGTATCGCTGGGACCAATATCAAGATCTGCACAAGAAGTACAGAAGTGTAGTATGAGTACAGCCGTCCCAATGTACTCCGTAAGTATCGAGCCTAACCTCGACGAGGTAGTGACGAGGCTATGACAGGACACCTACGTAAATAAACATATACGAGTATATACAAATCAGTAACAATAATTGAGAATAACGACGTACAAACTGGGAGGAGACATGCAAAATTGGAAAAAAAAATAATGACTATGACATGTATGAAATCACGTAATGGCCAAATCAATCATCAACCAACAAAATCAGATAAACCAATGATATGAAGATGGCACGGCATCACCCTTCGTGCTTTTACGCTCATCCTTACCATAAAATGACGATATAAGTGAAATGAAATGGTACGGCATCACCCTTCGTGCTTTTACACTCAACCTCACCATTTAACAATGAATAAATGAGATGAATGGCACGATATCACTCTTCGTGCTTTTACTCTCTTCCTCACTATGTATTAATCAATAAATGAGATAGGTGCAATGGCACGACATCACCTTTCGTGCTTTTACACTCTTCCTTACCATGTAATGAAGATAATATGAACTCGAAAAATATAAATAATGCAAATAATATATTTAACGTCAAATATGATGCCAAGATACCAAACTTCAACTTCCAAAATACTCAATAATTACGAAGTAAGCAATAATTACGGAATAACCAAAGAAGTAACAACTCAACCTAAGCATGGATATCATAATTAATAATGCAATAAATCACGAAGAAACAAGTTCCAGCCGTATGCTTTAACCCAAAAATAATGCATAAGTACTCATTACCTCACATATACGTTGTTCACACACATTAAACATGTAAAAAATAGACTAACAAGTCCTAATCCCTCAATCAAGGTTAACCACGATACTTACCTCGCTCCGCAATCAAAATTAATGCTCAACTACGCCCTTTCCTCTAAATTTCGCCTCCAAACCAATCGAATCTAACCAAGTATAGTTCAAACAATTCAAAATAAGCTTTAGAAACTACCCATGAGTGAATAAGATTCAATCTTCAATAATTTTGGAAAAAGTCAACAAAAGTCAGCCCGGGGCCTGCTTGGTCAAAACTCGAGATTCGTACCAAAACTCAATTACCTATTCACCCCTGAGCCCGATTATGTGATTAGTTTCAAAATCCGACCTCAATTTGAGGTCTAAATCTCAATTTTACAAAATCCCCAATTTCTACCATAAAAATCCTAGATTTAATGTTGAAAACACTTGAAAAGTAATGGGTAATTGAAAAGAAATGGATTAAAGTTGCTTACTAATATTTTTGGGAAGAAAATCATCTTGGAAAATCGCCTCTAGGGTGTTTAATGTTTAGAGTTTGTGAAAATGAGCTATATCCAGTTCTTCCCCTCTTTTACCCAGCTGCAGATATCGCAATTGCAAAACATAGTTCACAATTGCGATGATCACAAAAGCAATCAACTCCTCGCAAAAGCAGAAAAGTTCCTGAGCCTGCTATCATCGATGAAATTATTGCAAATGCTAATAGGGACTGTCCGCAAATGCGAACAATAAGCTCGCAAAAGTGAGTCTGCCCCATTTTCCTCAGAGTCGCAAATGCGATACAAACCTCGCAAATGCGAACATACCCAGCATCGCATCTGCGGACTTCACTTGGCAAATACGAAGCTGACCCAGCCCCCACCAACATCGCATATGCGAACTCTGACCTCGCATTTGCAAGGCTCGTATTTGCCAACAGGTTCTCGCAAATGTTAGACCTGCAGACCTGATGCACCAGCATTCTTCTAAGTTTAAAAATCACTCCGTAGCCTATCCAAAACTCACTTGAGCCCTCGAGGCTCCAAACCAAACATCCACACAAGTCTAAAAAAATCATACAAACTTGCTGGCGTTATCAAAACACCAAAATAACACCTAGAACTGCGAATCAGATCTCAAAATGAATGAAATATTCAAAGAAACTTAAGAACATGAAAATTTACAACCGGACGTCCGAATCACGTCAAATCAACTTCGTTTTGCACCAAATTTTGCAGACCAATCATAAATAGTGAAATGAACATATTTCAAGTTCTGGAACCAAAATCCGAACCTAGCAGCAACAAAGTTAACCTACGGTCAAACTTAGGAATTCATTAAACCTTCAAATTGATAGTTTTCAACAAATCACATTAATTCAAGTTAGGGACTTTCGAATTCGATTCCGGGTCTACACCCAAGTCCTAAATCACGATACAGACCCACCGGGACCGTGAAAACACATATGAGGGTCCATTTACACAAAATTTTAACTGTAGTCAACTCAAATAAGTTTTAAGGTAAAATTTTATATTTTCTTCAATTTTTCACATAAAATTTTTTTGAAAAGAGACACGGACTGTGCATGCCAATAGAGAAAGGCTAAACTCAGCTATTCAAGGTCTCAGAACACAGCATCACATTCTCCACCTCTAAAGTAAACGTTCATTCTCGAACGGACATAGAAAGGTACCTGGACTAGTGGAAAGGTGTGGATATCTACTCCGCATGTCAGACTCGGACGCCCACGTGGTTGCCTCGATCGGCTGACCTCTCCTTTGCACTCTAACTGAAGGATAACTCTTAGACCTCAACTTCGGACCTGCGGGGCTAGAATAGCCACCGACTCCTCCTCATAAGTCAAATCCTTGTCCAACTGGACTGAGTTGAATCCAACACATGGGACGGATCACCGTGATACTTCCAGAGCATGGAGACATAGAACACCGGATGGACTTCTAATAAACTAGGTGGCAGTGCCAGCCTGTATGCCACCTCACCCACTCGCTCAAGAATCTCAAAGGTCCGATATACCTAGGGCTCAACTTGCCCTTCTTTTCGAACCTCATCATACCCTTCATGGGTGAAACTTGGAGCAATACCCTCTCTCTAACCATGAAGGCAATATCACAAACACTTCGGTCGGCATAACTTTTCTGCCTAGATTGAGCTGTGCGAAGTCGATCTTGAATCATCTTGACCTTTTTCCAAGGCATCTTGAACCAAATCGGCACCCAATAACCGAGCCTCTCCCAGCTCAAACCAACCAACTGGCGAATAGCACCGCCTCCAGTACAATGCCTCATAGGGAGCCATCTGAATGCTCGACTGGTAGCTATTGTTGTAGGCGAACTCCGCAAGGGGCAAGAACTGATCCCAAGAACCCCCCCCCCCAATCCATAACGCAAGCGTGAAGCATATCCTCCAATATCTGAATGGTGCTCTGGGGCTGTCCGTCTGTCTGAGGTGGAATGCTGTACTCAACTCAACTCATTTGCCTAACTCACGTTGTACGACCCTCCAGAAGTGTGAGGTGAACTACGTAACTCGATCAAAAATGATGGACACGGGCACACCGTGAAGATGGACGATCTCGCGGATATAGATCTCAGCCAACCGCTCTGAAGAATAGGCAACTGCCACTGGAATGAAATGTGCAGACTTGGTCAACCTGTCCATACTGACCCATACCACGTCGAACTTCTTCTGAGTTTATGGGATCCAAACAACAAAATCTATGGTAATATGTTCCAATTTCCACTCAGGAATCTCCAGCCTCTAAAGCAAACCTACCAGGCCTCTGATGCTCGTATTTTACTTGCTGACAATTCAGACACCGAGCTACATATGCAACTATATCCTTCTTCATTCTCCTCTACCAATAATGCTGTTGCAAATTCTGGTACATCTTGGCGGCACCCGGATGAATAAAATATCGGGAACTGTGGGCCTCCTCAACAATCAACTCATGAAGCCCATCCACATTAGGCACACAAATCCAACCCTACATCTGCAAAACCCCACAATCTCCAACAGTAACCTGTTTGGAACCACCATGCCTCACCGTGTCCTTAAGGACAAGCAAATACTGGTCGTCATACTGACGCTCTCTGATGCGCTCATACAAAGAAGACCGAGAGACCGTGCAAGCTAGAACACGACTAGACTCTGAAACATCTAACCTCACGAGCTGGTTGGCCAAAGCCTGAACATCTGATGCTAGCAGCCTCTCCCCAACTGGAACATATGCAAGGCTACCCATACTCACAACCTTTCTACTAAAGGCATCGGCCACCATATTGGCCTTCCCGGAATGATACAAAATGGTGATATTATAGTCTTTCAACATCTCCAACCACCTCCTCTGCCTCAAGTTGAGATCCTTTTGCTTGAACAAATACTATAGACTCTGATGATCCGTGAACACCTCACACGACACGCCGTAGAGGTAATGCCGCCAAATCTTTAGCGCATGAACAATGAATGCCAACTCTAGGTCATGAACAGGGTAATTCTTCTCATGAAACTTCAACTGCCACGATGCGTATGCAATCACCCTACCATCCTGCATCAATAATGCACCGAGCCCAATACGAGATGCATCACAATACACCATATAGGATCCTGAACCTGTGGGTAACACCAACACTAGCACCGTAGTCAAAGAAGTCTTGAGCTTCTGAAAGCTCAACTCATACTCATCCGACCACCTGAATGGAGCACCCTTCTGGGTCAACCCAGTCAATGGGATTGCTATGGATGAAAACCCCTCCATGAACCTGCGGCAATAACCTGCCAAACCTAGGAAACTCCGAATCTCTATAGCTGAAGTAGGTCTAGGCCAGTTGTGAACTGCCTCAATCTTCTAAGGATCCACTTTTATGCCCTCTGCCGTTACAACATGCCCCAAAAAGGCGACTAAGTCTAACCAAAACTCACACTTTGAAAACTTGGCATATAACTGACTATCTCTCAAAGTCTGAATTACAGTCCAAAGATGTTGCTCATGCTCCTCTCGACTGCGGGAGTAGATCAAGATGTCATCAACGAATACGATCACAAAAGAATCCAAATAGGACTTGAATAAATGATGTTGGGGCATTTATCAACCCAAATGACATCACTAGGAACTCATAATTCCCATACCGAATCCGAAAATCCGTCTTAGGAACATTCGATGCCCTAATCTTCAACTGATGGTAGCCAGACCTCAAATCAATCTTCTAAAACACCTTGGCACCCTGAAGCTGATCAATTAAGTCATCAATCCTCGGCAACGGATACTTGTTCTTGATAGTGACTTTGTTCAACTGCCGATAGTCTATACACATCCTCATCGACCCATCTTTCTTCTTCACGAACAACACAGGCGCACCCCAAGGCGAGACACTAGGTATAATGAATCCCTTATCATGCAAATCTTGGAAGTGATCCTTCAATTCCTTCAACACCGGTGGGGCCATACGGTATGGAGGAATGGAAATGGGCTGAGTTCCCGGAGCCAAATCAATACAGAAGTCAATATCTCTGTCGGGTGGCTTCCCCGGCAGATTTGTAGGAAACACCTTTGGAAACTCACGCACAACTAGTACTAAATCCATCGAAGAAAACTCTGCACTTGAATCACGAACATAGGCCAAATATGCTAGACATCCCTTCTCGACCATGCGTCGAGCCTTCACATAAGAAATAATTCTTCTGGTAGAATGGCCAAGAGTCCCTCTCCACTCTAATTTATACAACCCCGGCATGGCTAAGGTCACTGTCTTAGCATGACAGTCCAATATAGTATGATAAGGTGACAGCCAATCCATACCCAAGATAACATCAAAGTCTACCATATCAAAAATTAGGAGATCTACACTAGTCTCAAGACTCCTAACAGTAATCTCACATGAAAGATAGACACGGTCTACAATAATAGAATCTCCCACAAGCGTGGCACATACACAGGAGCACTCAAAGAATCACGAAGGACAACCAGATATAAAACAAAATAGGACGACACGTAGGAATAAGTAGAGCCCGGATCAAATAGAACTGAAGTATCTCTATGGAAAACGGGAACAATACCTGTGACGACGGCGTCAGATGAATCGGCCTCAGGTCTAGCTGGGAATGCATAAAATCGGGGCTGGGCTCCACCACCCTGACCTCCGTCTCTCGGACGGCCTCTAGCTGGCTGGCCTCCACCTCTAACGACCTAACCTCAACCTCTAATGGCCTAACCTCCACCTCTAGATTCCTGACTCCTGCCTCTAGTGGGCTGAGCAAGTGGTGGAGCAGCCGGTGCCGGAATTATGGCACGAGAACCCTGTTGCTGCATGCCACCCTGTGATCTGGGGCAAAATCTAGCAAGGTGCCTCGGATCTCCACAAGTATAACAGTCCCTCGGCTGCTGTGAATGCTGACCCTGGAACTGGCCCTATCGACCTGGGTAACCACTCTGATAACTCTGGATCGGAGGTGCACTAATAGAAGCTGGTGGTGCACTTTAGGCTAGCTGCTCAAGATGAGACACATAAGGACCACAACTGCCCAAAGCACCATGGTATGCCTGAAGCGCTGACTGAAACGGCCTGGGAGGATGGCCTTTACCAAAATTACCCCTGCCTCCAGATGAGGCACCACTAAAACCGCCAAATTAACGAGGCCTCTTATCAGAAACTGGCCCCCTCTCCTTACCACAAACCATCTCAATTTACCTAGCAATATCTACGGCCCTCTGAAAAAAAATATCATCTCTAGTATCCTTGGCCGTCTGTAGCCTGATAGTGAAAGTGAGCCCATCAATGAATCTCCTCACTCTCTCCCTCTTAGTAGGAAGCAAGATAGTGGCGTGGCGAGATAGGTCCAAAAATCGACTCTCATACCAGGTAACAGTCATACTATCCTGCTGAAGACGCTCAAACTGCTTGCAGTAATCCTCTCTCAGACTGATAGGAATGAACTTCTCTAGAAATAGTTGTGAAAACTGATCCCAGGTGAACCAGCTGGTCTAGTCAACATATAATCTCTCCACCATCTCTTGGTGGAACCAATCATCTAAAACACTCCAAAGTCGACCCCATTGGTCTCAACTATACCCATGTTGTACAACACCTCGTGGCAATGGTCTAGCCCAACTAGCTGGGCTGCTGGAGTCTGAAATAGGAGAGCCGCCTGCTCCGAGGTGTGAGTAGCAAGAGTCTGTGCTCCTCTCCCAGTCCGAGAGACGGCTGGTGCCACCGGGAATGCACCGATCTGGACCACACTCTCCAGAAGGCCCACCAAGTAGACAAGAGCGTTCTGAAGCACTGGAGTGCTATGAATCCCTCCTGGATCTGAGCTGGCCCGACGGGAACGATCTGAGTAGGATCCTCCTCCTCATGATCAATATGAGGCTCCACTGAAGGTGCTGCTACTCAATCTCTAGGCTGAGCTCTGCCTCTGCCTTGGCCTTTGCCCTTGGTAGTAGCTATCACAGGGGGCTCCGGCTCCTGTCCAGCTGCAGCTGTTGTGCGTGTTCTTGCCATCTTCGAGAGACAAGAATAAAATGGTTCAATCATCAATGATATAATAAAATCGCACGATAGAGAAGGAAAGAAGTGAAATTTTTCCTAAACTCCACAGCCTCTGGAAGATAAGTACAGACGTCTTTGTACCAATCCTTCAGACTCTACAAAGCTTGCTCATGACTCGTGAGACTAGGCAACCTAGGGCTCTGATACTAACTTGTCACGACCCGGATCCCGATCGTGGTGGGGCCTAACATCCACTTGCTAGGCAGGCCGATGTGAGATAATTAAATAGTTAATTATAACAGTTTGAACACAATGATGATATATAGAATGAGAATTAAAACCCAATATAATATGTGCCAACATAAGCTATGTGATAACATCTACTCCCAAAGATCCGGAGTCATGAGTACACGAGCAACTAGAAGTTCTACAAATAGAGTCTAAAAGAAATACAATTGATTCGAAGGAATTGAATAGCATAAGAGGGAAGAGGAAGGGGACTTCAAGGTCTACGGGCGCTAGCAGATCTACCTCAAGTCTCCATATGCAATGATCCGAGTTGACACACCTCACGCACCGCTAGGACTAATATCAGGATCTGTACAAGAAGTATAGAAGTGTAGTATGAGTACAACTGATCCAATGTACTCCGTAAGTGTTAAGCCTAATCTCGACGAGGTAGTGACGAGGATATGACATGACATCTACGTAAATAAACTTGTACGAGTATATATGAAGCAGTAACAATAACAGAGAATAACAGCGTACGAACTGGGAGGGACATGCAAAAAGGAGGAAAATATAATGACTATGACAGGTATGAAATCACGTAATGGCCAAATCAATCATCAACCAACAAAATCAGATAAACCAATGATATGAAAATGGCACGGCATCACCCTTCGTGCTTTTACTCTCATCCTTACCATAGAATGATGACATAAGTGAAATAAAATGGCACGGCATCACCCTTCGTGCTTTTACTCTCTTCCTCACTATGTATTAATCAATAAATGAGATAGATGCAATGGCACGATGTCACCCTTCGTGCTTTTACACTCTTCCTTACCATGTAATGAAGATAATACTCAACAATTATTTAACGTCATATATGATGCCATGATACCAAACTTCAACTTCCAAAATACTTAACAATTACGAAGTAAGCAATAACTACGGAAGGAACAATCAAAGAAGTAATAACTCGACCTAAGCATGGATATCACAATTAATAATGCAATAAATCACGAAGAAACAAGTTTCACCTGCATGCTTTAACCCAACAACAATGCATAAGTACTCCTCACCTCACATATACATTGTTCCCACACATTAAACACGTAGCAAATAGACTAACAAGTCGCAATCCCTCAAGTCAAGGTTAACCACAACAGTTACCTTGCTCCGCAATCAAATAAAAGCTCAACTGAGGCCTTTCCTCTAAAATTCACCTCCAAACTAATCGAAGCTAACTAATTATAGTTCAAACAATTCAAAATAAGCTTTAAAAACTATCCATAAGTGAAAAAGATTCAATTTTTAATGATTGTGGAAAAAAGTCAACAAAAGTCAACCTCGGACCCGCTTGGTCAAAACTCGAGATTCGAACCAAATCCCTATTACCCATTCACTCCCGAGCCTGATTATGTGATTAGTTTTGAAATCCGGCTTCAATTTGAGGTCTAAACCTTAATTTTACTAAATCCCCAATTCTACCCAAATCCCTAATTTCTACCATGAAAATCCTAGATTTAATGTTGAAAACACTTGGAAAGTAATGGGTAATTGAAAAGAAATGGATTAAAGTTGCTTACCAATATTTTTGAGAAGAAAATCCTCATGGAAATCGCCTGTAGGGTGTTTAGGGTTGAGAGTTTGTGAGAAATGAGCTAAATCCCACTTTTCTCCTCTTTTACCCAAGTGCAAATATTGCAATTGCGAAACATAGTTTGCAATTTCTATGATCGCAAAAGCGATCAACTCTTCGCAAAAGCGAAAAAGTCTCTGAGCGTACTATCATCACAAATGCGATGAGATTATAGCAAATGCGACACAAACCTCGCAAATGCGAACATACCCACCAGTGCATCTGTGGACTTGACTTCGCAAAAGTGAACTGACCTAGCCCCACCAACATCGCATATGCGAGCCTGACCTCGCTTTTGCAAGGCTCGTATTCGCGAAGATGTTCTCGCAAATGCGAGACCTGCAGACCTGATGCACCGACATTCTTCTAAGTTCAAAAATCACTCTATAACCTATCTGAAACTCACCCGAGCCATCGGAGCTCCAAACCAAACATCCACACAAGTCTAAAGACATCATACAAACTTGCTCGCACGATCAAAACACAAAAATAATACCTAGAACTATGAATCGGGCCTCAAAAGAATGAAATTTCCAAAAAAATTAAAAATATGCAAATTTACAATCGAACGTCCGAATCACGTCAAATCAACTCCGTTTTTCACCAAATTTTGCAGACAAGTCATAAATAGTGACATGAACCTACTCCAAGTTTCAGAACTGAAATCCGAACTCGGTAGCAATAAAGTCAACCTACCGTCAAACTTAGGAATTCTTTAAACCTTCAAATTGCTAGTTTCAACAAATCACGTTAATTTAAGTTAGGGACTTCCAAATTCGATTTTGAGCATATGCCCAAGTCTCAAATCACTGTATAGACACACCGGGACCGTCAAAACACAGATCCGGGTCTGTTTACACAAAATATTGACCGTAGTCAACTTAAATGAGTTTTAAGGCAAAATTTCACATTTTCTTCAATTTTTCACATAAAACTTTCCTGAAGAAAGACACAGAATGCGCACGCCAATCAAGGAAGGCTAAACGGAGCTATTCAAAGTCCCAAAATACATATTGAAGACTAAATCTCAAAATGACCTATCAGGTCATCACATAAAGCAACAACATAGTTAGAATACATATGAAATATGAATGAGCCCAAGTAAGAAAAACCGATGACAACTCAATTAATCAAATTGTTCCTAATGTACAAGTTACAGCAAGAATTACTCGAGGTACCACTCCTCGTAAATCTTAAATCATAAGTCACAACTTCAAAATCTTACATGTATGGCATCTCGTGCCCATATTTTCAAAAACACTTTCGCACGGCAAAATCCACCTGCTGCCATGCACATTGTATCCGTGTCAAATGCTAAATAAAATGTTTGAGAGATTTATTTATATACGATAAAGGCATAATAGCAACCATGAATAAGTAGGGAATGAAATGAGAAATGAGTTTATCTTAGAAATCATTAGGATAAAGAAAATAACATTTTCAAATAAAATAAAGAATTGGATAAGTTACCGAATTAAATATAGGATTTGTTAAATTAAAACATAGTAACGATTTTTAAATAAAGTAAAAACATCATATATGGTAAGGAGTTTAATTTGAGAAATCAACTAAAGTGAAATATGACAACTATTAATAATAGTAAAGTACCAAATGAAATGACGTGTTTTAACTTAAGAGTCACATAAGGTAAGCATGTTCATAATTCTTTTATTTAAAACCGTTATGTTACTAATAACTCAATAGGGTATGAGATACTGATTCTGTGCAGTAAATTCATCTTGAAAATCAATTCACCAAGTAACCACTGAAGCACAGATTGACACATTGAAGTAATACAACAATTCACATAGGATGCATGATTCACATAAGACATAACAACAACATCAAGTATAACACACACAATCTGTTGCGACACGCAACCCGATCTCACTATATCATTATTTATTAATATCATAATCCTCCCTTATTCCATCATAGTATCATTAATCAATATCAAGTATCACGTATACTGTAACAACCTGACCAGTCATTTTGCTTTCTAGATCCCCATTCCCCTAAATAAGACTCTCCGTATGTGCATTTACTGTTTATGACTTGCGGGGATGGTTAGTTCGGGTTTGGAAGGGTTCGGGTTGATATAGGAACACTTAGTTCTTCAATATGGGCTTAAAAGGGTTAAGTTTGACTTGGGTCAATATTTTTTGTAAACGACCTCGGAATCGGGATTTGACGGTCCCAATAGGTTCGTACGATGATTTTGGACTTGGGCGTATGTTCAAATCAGGTTTCGGATAACCCGGGAGCGTTTCGACGCTTAATATTGAAAGTTGGAGCATTGAAGGTTTTCAAGTTGTTTAAGTTTGGTTTGGAGTATGTGTTGGATGGAGATTTTGGAATTTACTATCATTTAAAGAACCATTTATTTACTGCTTTCTATTGTGTTATTTTTATTATTAATATACTCCATGCTTATTTAACATTTTTGTGTATTGTTATTGGCTCATAATAAGTGTCGATGTCGATCCCTCGTCACTACTTCTTCGAGGTTAGACTGGATACTTACTGGGTACATGTTGTTTATGTACTCACGCTACACTTCTGCACTAATCGTGCAAGAT
The DNA here is from genome assembly GCA_002018475.1 of Nicotiana obtusifolia. Lineage (NCBI taxonomy): Eukaryota > Viridiplantae > Streptophyta > Magnoliopsida > Solanales > Solanaceae > Nicotiana > Nicotiana obtusifolia. Next base: position 23,609 of record MCJB01011387.1, on the reverse strand, counting down.
CTGAGGCAGGTGCATCTGGTGTCCATTCAGGCGTGCCCCCATTACCCTGAGGCTTAGTGGTGAGCTGCTTTCTAAGCCCGTTCTGCAGCACCCAGAGTCTCTCTTTTGCATTTACTTTCTGTCAACTCTATTCTAGATGGTAGTTTAGTGTTTTGTACACCTACTAGTAGCTCATACACTTGTGACACCAAATCTTGGAAATATGCTAGTAGACATTTGATGGTTTTTGAGTATTTATTACACCACACTTGCTTTCATATCTATTTACGCTTTATTTTATTAAAATTTTCAACTCTTACTTACTTGATTAATAAAAATCAACCAATTTGAAATTTTTAAGAAGAACAACTATATGATTAGTTCACCGTTGGCTTGCCTAGCGGTGATGTTGGGCGCCATCACGACCTATAGGAGAAATTGGGTCGTGACAACATGGTATCAGAGCATTAGGTTCACGTAAGTCCCACAAGTTATTAGCAGGCCTAATAGAGTCTTGCTAATCGGTGCGGAGACGTCCGTACTTATCTTCGAGAGACTATAGGGTGTTAGGAAATACTCTTTCTTCATCTCCTATCGTGCAGTTGATATTGTGCTAAGTATCTTTTTCTTATTCTCTCATATATGGTAAGAACGCATGCGGCAGATGTACCCGACCAAGGAGGAGTTGCTCCCTCTGTTGTTAGAGGCCGAGGCTGAGGGAGGGCTCCAGCTCGTGGTAAAGGACGAGGGCATCCTAGAGTTGCTCCAGTTATGCCACCAGTGGATCCAGTAGAGGATCCTATTCTTGAGGAGCAGGGCGAGGTGCCTACAACTGAGCCGGCCCTAGTGGACTACATGTTCACACCGGGATTTCAGGAAGTCATAGGCCGTATGTTGCGGTTCATGGATTCTATGACTCAGGCTAGTTTATTTCCAGTAGACCCAGCCACATCTCAGGCGAAAGGGGGAGCAAAGACCCCTACTGCTCAGGCTCCTGGGCATGCAGCTGCCACATATCAAACCGGCGGTGCACTACCCGTGGGCGGGGCCCAGCCAGTAGCAACAGCTATACCTGAGCCCAGACCAGCTGCGGCCGGTGAGCCGCAGAAGCTATTGGATAGATGGACCAGGCTACATCCTCCTGTCTTTGGAGGCGAGTGTCATGAGGAACCCCAGGACTTTATTGATCGTTGTAGGGACAGAATGCACAACATGAGGATATTGGAGTCCTACAGGGTGGACTTTACCACTTTTCAGCTGGAGGGCAGGGCCCGTAGATGGTGGCAGTTCTATCCTCTCGGCAGACCAGTAGGTTCTCCTCCCCTGACTTGGGACCAGTTCACATGCCTCTTCCTGGATAGATATATTCCACCCTCTCAGAGGAAAGAGTTGCGATTTCAGTTGAGCAGCTCCAGCAGGGCCAGATATCGGAGACCGACTATGAGTCGAGATTCTCTAAGTTGTCTCGCCATGCACTTATGATACTTCCTACCGATGCAGAGAGAGTGCGGAGGTTCATTGCGGGTTTTGCACTATGGTATCCAGGCCACTATGGCCCGAGAGGTTGAGATAGGGACCTCGTACGAGCTAGTCATGGAGATAGCTCGGAGGACCGAGAGTGTTCTTCAGCAGAGTCAAGAGCAGACGACGAGGGACAAGCGGTTTCGGTATTTTGGATGGTTCAGTGGTGCTCCATCTGGGGGCTGATGTCAATTTGTGAGGGGTGAGTCTAGCAGGCCCACCTATCCAGCAACGCCGCCTTCTCGGGGTGCTCCAGTGCAGCCCTATTTCAGCTCTATGCCAGAGAGCTCTACCGCCTACCAGCTATTCAGGGTTCCTCCAGTAGGTATTCAAGCCATCAGGGTCAGACTTCAAGTCAGCAGTCCACCGTTCCGAGGGGTTGTTACAAGTGTGGGGATCCTAGCCGCATGAAGAGGTTTTGTCCCAGACTTCAGGGCAAGGTAGTAGAGTAGGGGTCATTAGCCTATGATTATAGCACTAGCTACCGCACCATTCGTCCGGACACCCAGAGGCGAAGGGCAGGTGGGTAGGGGCCGCCCAAGAGGTGGAGGCTAGTCAGGTGGCGCTCCAGCTAGGTTCTACGCTTTTTCGGCCAGACCAAATGAAATAGCCTCAGATGCCACGATCACAGGTATTATTTCTATCTGTGGTAGGGATGCTTCGGTACTATTTGATATAGGGTCTACATATTCATATGTTTCATCTCTGTTTGCTTATTTTATGGGTGTTTCTTGCGAGTCATTGGGTACTCTTGTATATGTGTCCACGCCAGTGGGCGATTCTGTTATGGTATATTGGATCTACCGGTCCTGTATCATTACTTTCTATGGTTATGAGACTAGAGCGAATCTTCTATTGCTTGATATGACCAACTTTGAGGTCATCCTGGGCATGGATTGGTTGTCTCCATATCATGCCATCCTTGATTGCCATGTCAAGACTATTACCTTGGCGATGCTAGAGTTTCCTAGATTGGAGTGGAAGGGTTCGTCCGTCAGTACATCTAGTCGGGTTATCTCTTTCTTGAAGGCTCATCACATGGTCGAGAAGGGTTGTTTGGCTTATCTAGCTTATGTTCGGGATACTACTATAGGGACTCTAGCAATTGATTCAGTGCCCGTGGTCTGGGAGTTCTCCGATGTGTTTCCTTTTGCTCTTCCAGGCATGCCACTAGATTGTGGTACTGATTTCTTTATTGATTTGGCTCTAGATACACAGCCTATCTCTATTCCATCGTACCGCATGGCTCCGGAAGAGTTGAAGGAGTTGAAAGAACGCTTGAGGAGTTGCAAGCAAAGACGTTTGTCAGACCGATTGTGTCGTCTTGGGGTGTACCAGTGTTATTCGTGAAGAAGAAAGATGGGACTATGCGGATGTGCATTGATTACCGCCAGTTGAACAAATTTACCATTAAGAACAAATACCGTTACCGCGTATTGATGATCTGTTTGACCAATTGCAGGGTGCTATGATGTTCTTTAAGATTGACTTGAGATCGGGGTACCACCAGTTGAAGATTCGTGATTCGGATGCTCCGGAGACGGCTTTTCGCACTAGATATGGCCACTATGAGTTTTTAGTGATGTCCTTTGGTTTGACTAACGCCTCGGTGGCGTTTATGGGTTTGATGAACCGGGTTTTCAGGCCGTATATTGACTCATTTGTCATTATCTTCATCGATGACATTTTGATCTACTTGCATAGCATGGAGGAGCACAAGCAGCATTTGAGAGTGGTGCTTTAGACCTTGCGGGAATAGAAGCTATATGCTAAGTTCTCCAAGTGTGAGTTTCGGTTAAATTGGCATTCTTGGGGCATGTTGTATCAGGCGAGGGTATTAAGGTAGATCCCAAGAAGATCGAGGTAGTTCAGAGTTGACCTCATCCTACCACAGCGACCGAGATCAGGAGCTTCTTGGGGTTAGCAGGTTATTGTCGTCGGTTTGTGGAGGGCTTCTCATCTATTGTAGCACCTTTGACTAGATTGACCTAGAAGGATGCTCCGTTCCGATGGTCCGACGATTGTGAGGCGAGCTTTCAGAAGCTCAAGACAGCCTTGACTTCAGCACCAGTGTTAGTGTTGCCTTCCGGTTTAGGGATGTATACTGTGTATTACGATGCTTCACGCATTGTCTTGGGTTGTGTATTGATGCAGGAGGGACAATTTATTGCATATGCTTTATGTCAGCTGCAGCCCCACGAGAAGAATTACCCCATACATGATTTCTAGTTGGCCGCTAAAGTTCATGCTCTTAAAATCTGGAGGCATTATCTTTATGGGGTGTCCTGTGAGGTTTACACCGATCATCGCAGCTTGCAGCATTTGTTCAAGCAGAGGGATCTCAATTTAAGGCAGCGCAGGTGGCTTGAGTTACTAAACGATTATGATATTACCATCCTTTATCATCCGGGCAAGGCGAATGTGATTGCGGATGCCTTGAGCAGAAAGGCGAAGAGTATGGGTAGTCCGGCATTCATTTCAGCAGAGGAAAGGCCACTAGCTTTGGACATTCAGTCCTTGGCTAACAGACTTGTGAGGTTGGATATTTCAGAGCCTACCCGAGTTCTTGCATGCGTCGTCGCCCAGTCTTCACTATTCAAGCAGATCAAGGCTCGCTAGTATGATGATCCGCACTTATTGGTTCTCAGAGAGACGGTACTACAGGGTGGTGCCAAGGAGGTCACTATTGATAAAGATGGTGTTCTGCGACTCTAGGGTCGTCTATGTGTCCCTAATGTTAATGGATTGAGCGAAAAGATTCTAGAGGAGGCACACGGTTCTCGGTATTCTATTCATCCAGGTACTACGAAGATGTATCGCAACCTAAGGCAGCATTATTGGTGGCGGTGGATGAAGAAGGACATAATTGAGTATGTAGCGAGGTGCCTAAATTACCACCATATCAAAGGCCATGCGGCCTACTCCAACAGATGGTTATAACTGAGTGGAAATGGTAGCGAATTACTATGGACTTTGTAGTTGGGTTGCTGTGGAGCTAAAGGAAGTTTGATGCAGTTTGGGTCATTGTCGACAGGTTGACCAAGTCGGCACACTTCATTCTGGTTGTGACCACGTATTCTTAAGAGAGATTATTTCAGATTTACATCCAGGAGATTGTTCGGTTGCATGGTGTGCCTGTTTTCATTATATCAGATAGAGGCCCTCAGTTTACTTCGTATTTCTGGAAGGCAGTACATAGTGAGTTGGGGACCCAGGTAGAGCTCAGCACAGCCTCTCATCCGCAGACCGACAGGCAGTCGGAGTGGACGGTTCAGATCTTGGAGGATATGCTCAGAGCATGTGTGATTGACTTCGGAGGGCAGCGGGATCGATTCTTGCCTTTGGACGATTTTACTTACAACAACAGTTATCAGTCCAGCAGCGAGATTGCTCCATTTGAGGCTTTATATGGTCATCGATGTCGTTCACCCATCGGATGGTTTGAGCCTGGCGAAGCTAAGTTATATAGTACGGATTTGGTAAAGGATGCCTTGGAAAAGGTAAAGTTGATTCAAGAGCGACTTCGCACAGCACAGTCCAGATAGAAGAGTTACGCGGATCAGAAGGCGCGTGACTTATCATTTATGGTGGGCGAGAAGGTTCTCTTGAAAGTCTCACCGATAAAGAGAATCATGAGGTTCGGGAAGAAGGGAAAGTTGAGCCAAAGGTTTATAGGTCCATTTGAGGTGTTGAGACGAGTTGGGGAGGTTGCTTATGAGCTTGCTTTGCCTCCTAGTCTATCGAGAGTTCATCCGGTCTTCCACGTGTCTATGCTCGGGAAGTATCATGCTGATAGGTCATATGTGTTAGACTGCAGCACGGTTCAGCTAGATAAGAGTTTGGGTTACGAGGATGAGCCAGTTGCCATTGTTGACAAGCAGGTTAGCCAGTTGAGGTCCAAGATAATTTCTGCGTAAAAGTTTAGTGGAGGGGTCAACCAGTCAAGGAGGCGACTTGGGAGACCGAGGAAGACATGCGGAGCAGATATCCACACTTATTCGGCACTCTAGGTACAATTCTAGACCCGTTTGAGGATGAACGTTTGTTTAAGAGGTGGAGAATGTAACAAACCGACCAGTCGTTTTGCTTTCTAGATCCCCCGTTCCCCTAAATAAGATCCCCATATGTGCATTTACTGTTTATGACTTGCAGGGATGGTTAGTTCGCGTTTCAAAGGGTTCGGGTTGAAATCAAAACACTTAGTTCCTTAATATGGGCTTAAAAGGGTTAAGTTTGACTTGGGTAAATATTTTTAGTAAATGACCTCAGAACCGGGATTTTACGGTCCCAATAGATTCGTATGATGATTTTGGACTTGGGTGTATGTTCGTATCGGGTTTCGCATAACCCGGGAGCGTTTGGGCGCTTAATTTTGAAAGTTGGAGCATTAAAGGTTTTTAAGTTCTTTAAGTTTGGTTTGGAGTATGTTTTGGTGTTATCGAGGTCCGTTTGGGATTCTGAGCCTGGGAATAATTCCATATGGTGATTTATGTCATTCCGAGTAGTCTAAGTATGATTCGGCGCGTTCGGAGCAAGTTAAAAACTTGAAGTTTATAATTTGATTCAATTTGGTTTTTGGGGTGCGATTCTTAGTTTTGATGTTGTTTTACGCATTTCGAGAGTTCGAGCAGGTCTGTATCATGTTTATGGACTTGTTGATTCATTTGGACGGGGTCCTGGGTGGCTCGGATGAGTTTCGGACCACCTGGAGCTAAGTCCAAAATACTGTCACTGCTGGTTCTGGTTTCCTTCATCACGTTCGCGAGGAAGGGGCTGCATTCGCGAAGAAGGAAAAATGGGGGAAGTGGAAATTTTGCTACGCTTTCATGATAGCCAGCCCGCGTTCGCGAAGGTCGGGGACCTATAGCCTTCGTGTTCGCGTGATGTGGCCCGCGTTCGCAAAGAAGCCCACACATTCGCGTAGGGTAGGCCAGGAAAGCATCCGCGTTTGCGAGGCTCCTATGCGTTCGCGATGGGTAATTTTTTGGGGCTTGAGCTGTTTGCCTTCGCGCGATCGCGAGGCCTCTTCCGCGATCGCGAAGAAGGAATGCTTGGGCAGTGTCTTGTTTTAAAAACGAGACTTAGGCCATTTTCTCTCTTTCTCATTTCCTTGGCCGATTTTGGAGCTCTTTGAAGAGGGGTTTTTACCTTGCTATTGAACGTATATAATTTCTACCCAGTGTAATTTTAATACATAGATTGTAGGTAGATTTTAACATGTAAAATTGTGAATATTTTTGGGTTTAGTGGAAAAACCTAGGTTTTGATAAAAATGGGATCATACCACGAAAATGATTATGGAATTGGGTGAAATTATATATTTGAGTTTTGTGAGGTTATGGGTAACAATTATCTTTGAAAATTTTTGGAATTCGGGCACGTAGGCCCGAGGGTGAATTTTATGAATCTTCCAATTTGGGTTGGGTAATTACCCTAATAGTTAAATTATGAACTTTTGAGTATATTTCGATTTATTTACATAATATTTGGCTAGTTTCGGATTGTTTGACACCAAGTTGAGGATTTAGAGCGTATTTGTGGACCGAAAGTGAGCTTGAGAACGAGGTAAGTCTCTTGCCTAACCTTGTAAGAGGAAACTCATCCCCTTAGGTGTATTTTTGTTGTGCATTACTTGTGTGGGGAGCTACATATACACTAGGTGACGAGAGTCTGTGCGTAGCTATATTCCATGAGATATCCGGGTAGTCTTAGATTTACATCATGCTTTAATTGTACTATCATGTTTGTTATGCTTATTCATTATCTTAAATAGAGATGAGACTATAGATTTTAAAGTTGAAAACTTCCAATTTAGATTACTTATTTTGAGGAAAGAATTGAAGAATACTTAATAACTCAGAGAAATCCATGTCCTCTCGCGTCGCAAGTACTTCCGCGAGTGAGGTAAACTTCTTTATTCTCATGGGAGCGGGCCGTTCGCCTCAGCAGTATAATAGATGCATCTATAGTTCGTGTCGTTCGACCCTCGACAGTGCACACAGTATTTTGGATCGGGTCGTACGACCTCGGCATAAATTGTGTGTGATATTACTCGGAGCCCGTTTACACTTGATATTATGTTGGCTTGAGAGGTTATAATTTATTTGATGACCGAAATTTATTTGGAACTAGTATGTGTTAGATGGAGATTTTGGAATTTATTATCCGTTAAAGAACCTTTGTTTACTGCTTGCTATTGTGTTATTTTTATTATTCACATATTCCATGCCTATTTAACATTTCTGTATATTATTATTGGCCCATAGTAAGTGTCGATGTCGACCCCTCGTCACTACTTCTTCGAGGTTAGACTGGAGATACTGGGTACATGTTATTTATGTACTCACGCTACACTTCTGCACTAATCGTGCAGGATTTGAGGCAGGTGCATCTGGTGTCCATTCAAGCGCACACCCCCATTACCCTGAGGCTTAGTGGTGAGCTACTTTCTGAGCCCGTTCTGCAGCACCTAGTGTCTCTCTTTTGCATTTACTTTCTGTCTACTCTATTCCAGATAGTAGTTTAGTGTTTTGTATACCTGCTAGTAGCTCATACACTTGTGACACCAGGTCTTGAAAATATGCTAGTAGACATTTGATGGTTCTTGAGTATTTATTACACCACGCTTGCTTTCATATCTATTTACGCTTTATTTTATTAAAATTTTCACCTCTTACTTAATTAATAAAAATCAACCAATTTGAAATTTTTAAGAAGAACAATTGTATGGTTAGTTCACCATTGGCTTGTCTAGCGGCGATGTTGGGCACCATTACGGTCTATAGGAGAAATTGTGTCGTGACATATACAATCTATTGTGGTGCGTAATCCGATCCTACTGTATCAACATTTATCAATGTCAATTATTACATACACAAACCGTTGTGACGCAACTTGATCCCACCGTATCATCATTAATCAATATCATAATTCTCCCTTATTCCACCATATCATCATTATCAATAACGTTGCGGCGTGCAACCCGCTCCCCTAGAAATATGCATTAAGCAACCAAACTACAACCAACTCCGGCATATCACAAAATCAACGCAATAATGAAGCTACACAAAGAAGTCACAGCGGATGAAGAAGTTACACGATAACTCACAAAGTCAATAGCAAGTAGTGACGTATCATGAAAAAAGGTACAATTACAAAGAATATATTAACAATTAAGGCATGTAACGGATAAGGCATGAATTCAACAAGTAATTGCCATTAACAATTTAAGCAGGAGTACACTTGACAATAAAATATGGAACATGTACTAACAACTTCAAGTAAGGCATGTAAGAGCAAATTTAATAACGAAAGATATAACATGTTGTGACAAATACAATTAAATGCATGGAAGAAGTCTAGGAGTCTACAACGGTCAAATACCACATATAAGCCCGTGTACACACTCGTCACCTTGTGTACACGGCTTTCACATGACACAAAAATAGCACAAACGATTCAAATCCTAAGGGGTAGTTCCCCACACAAAGTTAGGCAAGATACTTACCTCAAAGAAGCTAGACCGATACTCTAAAATGCCCTTCTCGTGTGAAATAACCTCCGGACGACTCAAATCTAGCCAAAATAACTTCATATCATAAATAAAAATCATAGAAAATAATTCCGGATAATAAAGCTTCGATCTTTAAGGAAAACTAAAAAGTCAACTCCCGGCCCGCACCCTGGAAGCCGACAAAATTCACAAAATCCCAACTCTCATTTTGATACGAATCCAACCATACCAAAATTATCCAATTCCGACATCAAATCGGCCTTCAAATCCTCATTTTACGTTTTGAAGGTTTATACAAAAATTCTCATTTTCTCCCGTTCAAATCACTAATTTAATATTAAAAATAAAGATGGAATCACGAAATATAGTCAAATCCTGATAAAGAACACTTACCCCAAACCAACACGTGAAAATTCCCTCAAAAATCATCCAAATCCGAGCTCTCTAACTCAAAAAGTGATAAAATATCAAAAGCCCTCGAAATAGAGTACTTATGTTCTACCTAGTGATTCCTGTTACGCGATCGCGGAACATTCCTCATGATCGCAAAGAACAAAATGTTGCCCATTGAAAATAAAGCTTCGCGTTTGCAGCACTCACCTCGCGAACACGATGAACAATGACCAAAGGCTTCACGAATGCCTTTAGACAATCGCGAACGCGGTGAGTAAAAGGCCACCAGCTCCCAGCTCCACTACGCGAACGCGAACAGACAAGTGCGAACGCGGACAACAGACAGCTAAAGCATCGCGAACGCGTGCCCACGATCGCATCCGCGATGAACAAAATCCTTGAGCTCTAAGAAACCTTTCTTCATCTTCGCAATCGCGAAGAACAACAAGCACACCAGCAAATCAGCAGTCCAAAAACATGGAGAAATAATCTGTAGCCCATCCGAAACACACTCGAGGTCCCCGGGACCCCTTCGAAACATACTAACACGTTCTATAACCTAATGCAGACCTGCTCGAGGCCTCAAATCATATCAAACAACATCAAAACTACGAATCGCACCTCAAATTGAATTTAATGAACTTAACTTCTATAACTCGCGCTGAATCATATCAAATTAACCCGGAATGACGTTAAATTTTGCATGCAAGTTTCAAATGACACAACGGAACTATACCAACTCCCAGGATCGAAATTTGAACCCGACATTCACAAAGTCAACTCCCGGGCAAACCTCTCAACCTTCCAAATATTCAACTTTCCAACTTTTGCCAAAATGCATCAAATCAATCTACGGACCTCCAAATCTAAATTCGAATCTAGACACACGCCTAAGTCCAAAATCACCATAGGAAGCTATTAGAATCATCAAAACACTATTCCGGGGTCATCTATACAAAAGTCAAACTCCGGTCAACTCTTATCGCTTAAGCTCCTAAAGCAAGAATCATCCTTCCAAATCAATCCTGAATCATCCGAAAATCGAACTCGACCACACACGCAAGTCATAATACATAATACGAAGCTGATCGAGACCTTAAACCACCGAACATGACGCTAATTCTCAAAACGACCGGTCGGGTTGTTACACGTATAAATATACAGTATAATCATCTGATTAATAACAAATTCATTTAAACACAATCATACATTCATCAGACAAATAAAAATTTCAATCACATACCGAAAATAGTTTGAAGAGGTCAATGAAATTCTGCTAAATTTAAACAGAATTCTATTGGTCCACTTCCGCACGTCACTTTATGTTCAATTTCATTCCAACAACTCCCTTTCTTACGGTTTTTTCTCTCTCATATCTAAGGTTTTTATAAACCCATGTATTGAAGCAGACTCGAAAAGTGAGAAGGAAATATATTCACAAAACCATGGCAATCACTTGGTTTTTGATATAGGACTGTTAAATAGTGAAGAAAGAGGAAAGAAGGAAAAAAAGGTCATACAATTTTAGTACATGGGAAGATGGTTTACACAAAGAGCACAACAAGAATCTCGGTTGTCCTCCTCGTCTCAGTTCAAATCCCAAATTATACGCCGATTTCTTTTGCAAATTCCATTCCAAGTTCAAATAAAGTTTTCTTTGGAGAGCGTAAGTATGTTCTTTGTGTTGAGCTTTATGAGAGGAAAATGAAGCGAATGATGGGGTGTGAAGAAGAAGAGTGTGGCTTTGCAATTGTGGATACTACAATTGGAACTTGTAACGGTAAGATATCTATTTCTACTCTAATTATCATCATTAATTCCATTAATTACACTTGCAATCTTCGCATTTCAAGCCATTAACAATTGCAACCGTTGGAAAATATCACATTCTAGAAATGTTACTTTCATTTCCTTGCATCCATCAAAACCCCACCACCCTAGACTTTTCCGTCACTTTTATCTCCTTTTTTCAGTCACTTTCATCTCCTTTATTACTTTCATCTCCTTTGCGTACAGTCACTTTCATCTCCTTTACTCTTCTGTAAGTTTGATTCATCTGCTCAACTAGCTTGGTAAATTTTTTTCTCATCTCCTTTCCATATCTTTTCAAAATTTCCGATTTCTTTCTGATAATTTTTGTAGGTGCCATTATTGTTCATTTAAACTTCTACCAAGAATTACTTAACCAGTTTTTTCCATCTACTTTGAATGTTCCAATTTCAGATCTGAAAATTTCTCCTACTTTTTTTTCCCAAGAACTAATTTATAAGTTTCTTACATCTACTTTGGGTGTTCCAATTTCAGATCCGATTTTCCATCTACTCAACGCAAAAAATGATAGTTACTACTTGTTAAAGGGATATCATGATTTTAGGCTCTATGTTGTACTACTTTTCTCTTGGGATTTTAGGGTAGAACTTTTTTATTGGGTTTATTTAATCCTAGAATCTGAGTTTTCTTTTCCCTTTTTAAATTTTATTACGTCTGAGCACAGTGAAAAGTAAGAATATGTTTTTGAATAAAGTCAACTAATTTTTACCTATTTTGTTAAATACTTTATTCTAAATTTAAATGCAGTTGTGAGACAAACAGATCATGGTAGTAATAATAATAGAATATTATTATATAAGGCTTGGGAAAATGACCCTTGGAATTTTTAAATGCCAAAATTGTTTGCAAAAGCTTTTCTCTGACCAACAATTAGCAAAGCAAATTTAATGTTCGTAGCATTACATGGCCAGATCTTGAATTACATGAAAAGTGAATGCTCAATATATTTGGGATCCTATGAAGACAAGAAAGAAATTGTTAAAGTTATGCCTAAATGTTACCATAGATTTCATCCTCCATATCTTGATAAGTGGCTTGGTAATCGTTAAACTTGTCCCCTTTGTAGATCTTCTGTTGATTCTTCTACTAACATCTTAAGTTGTCCGAATTGATACTCATCTGCCTAAGTTATGCATGCAGATTCAGATTTCATCTATTATATAGGAACTGATTTAAACAATGACGATATTAAGATATAAACAATATAATAATGTCTTTCACTCTTGTAATTTTGAATATTATCTATCTTTTTCTGATTGCGGTTGCCTATTATTGACACTTTTCTTGATTTGTTTTATTTTTCTTATAGAACTCACTCTCTGTTGTGATAGTTGTGTGTTCACGCGTTTTAGTAACAAATCGTTGTGTGGCAAGTACTGCTCTTCTACTAGATTTATTTTTTAATATTTTTCTCTTACCTTCTTCGTATTAAGAAGGTGTTGACCAGAGCATCAAAAGTTTTTGATTTTGGAAATAACATTCCCTCTGTCTATCTTAGTCGTTTGTCATTTATTTATTTTTATTGTTTTTGATGACTAAAGAATTTACTCATTTTATTCATTTCTGGTCATCTCATCATACTTTAACAATTTTCAACTAAAAGCTAATCTATTCTATTTAGAATCAGTTATGAAATTTTATATCATTACCTGAGTTGCTTTTGTTTGTGATATATGCCAGTATGATTAAGCATATCATTACATGTAACTAAAATTTTAGTATTTTTCTTTTTAAGCCTTAGTAATAAGAAAAATATCCCGACAATAGATAAGCTGTCTTAATGGCGAATAGAAACCATAAAAATGACCAGACATTTGAAAAATCACATGCTAACAAAAGGGCTAGGAGACGCTAATTATATAGACTGATGCCACCTGATAAAAAAGAGGCACTTTTGGCACGACGGCGTGCAAACAGAATTGAATTGATAAGAGGACGGTCTAGTGAATCTTCAATTAGCGTTGATGCCGCTAACGCATCATCCTCTAACGCTACCAATGTTTCTACCAATCAAAGTTTTCTTATTATAAAATACTCATTGCCTTTTTCAAGGAAAAGAACAGGTATGACTAGAAATCGTGGTTTGTTTAAACTACATCTACTAAGGACAGTAGTGATTACCTTTTTTCTGGGTCAATAGTCTACTCAATACTAGAGTTTTCATATGCAAGGGAATGTTTTCACAGAACCTGGTTGTTCGAGTAGTATGCAAGCAAAAAATACTTATGTTAAATTAAAAGAAGTACCGAAATGCCAATTTTGTGGAGCAAAAAAATTTGAATATGAACAGCGTGCCTTCTGTTGTAGTAACAGTTCTATTCAACTAATTTCACATGAAATGCCAACAGAGTTAAGAAACCTTTATCTGGGAAATAGTGAGGAATCAAAATATTTTCGAACTTACATTAGAACATAGAATAACATATTTGCGATCACATCCCTTGGTGTAACTTATGACAAAGAGCTAGCAAAAAAGTAATGGTATCTATACATTCCGTGTTTAAGGGCAAATGTATCATTTTTTAAATGACTTGATACCGCTGATCAAAAAGGAAAAAACCTTCGGTTATACTTCTTTGATAGTGAAAATGAAGTGAGAAATCGAATGGCATGTTTAAACAAACTGAATGAAGATATTGTAAAATGTTTGATGAATATACTAAAAATTAATCCATACCCAATGTTTTTGAAATCCTTAATAAATCTTGCACAATTATTGAATTTTTATATTGCGCTTAAGAGTGATGCTGGTTTAGATCAACGAGTATACAACTTACCAACTGTATCAGAAGTTGCAGGTATATGGGTCGTACAAGATATTAATAACTCTATTCTTGCACCACATATTCGTATATATATGAAACGTGATAAAAGTCAGCTGGTTAATTATTATTATGGTTGTTATGATCCATTACAATATCCATTATTGTTCCCTTACGGTCAAAATGAATGGCATTGTGGTACTAAGAAAATTAAGCATTTTACTGGTAAATCAACAATGCGAATATACTGTGAACATGAACAATTACCGAGTGTAATGAATATGTGTTCAATTGATGGATTACTCGATATGAAAGTTGAGGTTATGCAAAAAGGAAAACAAAAAGAGGCAATGTTTCTTGTCGTGAAATATGATTGTTACTAACTTCAAATAAGAGATGATGAAAATATACTTTTATATGATGGAAGATTATTCTAACAATATATTGTGGATGAATGGATAAAAATTGAAAGCCAAAGATTCGACTTTGCTTCTTTTAATCAGGATTTATTCAGAGTTGATGTATTAGGTGGGCTCTTAGATATTCTACGATGTGGGGAAAGAGAAGCTTCACAGGTTGGAAAACAAAAAATACTCCCACTTAGCTTTACGGGAGGCCTAAGAGATATACGTCGAAGGTATATGGATGTTATTGCATTGCTTTGAAAAATCAGATATATTTTTGACTATTACATGTAATCCTTTTTGGCCTGAAATAAAAGAAAACCTTCTGAAGATAGATGAAACACAAAACAGACCCGATTTAGTTAGTCGAGTATTTCGAGCAAAACTAGAAAAGTTGAAAAAGAATATTCTCAAAACACAAATATTTGGTAAAGTCGCAGCATTTATGTATACAGTGGAATTCCAAAAACGGGGACTTACACATGCTCATTTTCTTATAATACTTGATGAAAAATATAAATTACTAACTCCGGAAGCATATGACCTATTAGTATATGATGAATTACCCCGAAAAAAAATCCTACTATATTCACTTATTATAGATCACATGATGTACAGTCCATGCGGAGAATTAAATCCAACAAATTCTTGTATGAAAAAAAAAGATCACTGTAAATTTAAGTATCCAAAAGAGTTTGCAGAACAAACAACTAAAGGAAAAAATACGTATCCAATTTATAGAAGACGAAACACAGGAAAGAAAGTGCAAATAAGAGGACAACTTCTTGATAACTCATGGGTTGTTCCTTATAATCTATATTTACTTTATAAGTTCAACTGTCATATGAATGTAAAGATTTGCTATGATATTAAAGTTGTTAAGTACATTTATAAGTATATTTGCAAAGGACATGATAAATTGCATTTCGTATACATGCTAATGATACAAACATATAGAGATAAATGAGATAAATGAATACCAATCTGCTAGGTGGGTGTCACCACTTGAGGCTGCATGGAGTATATTTGCTTTCCCTATTAGTGAAATGTTCCAAATGTATATCATCTTCAGCTACATCTTGATAGACAACAACTTGCTTCCTTCAAGAACAAGGTCAATATTAGTAAAATTGTGAACAATCCTACGGTTAAGAAAACAATATTAACTGAGTTTTTTTTAATGAATCGAGAAAACAGAGATGCTATGAATTAAATTTATTATATCAAGAATTTTCAGAACACTTGTATAGTCAACAACAAATAAAACATGAACACGTCGTCAACGTGGAAGTGCTATTGGTTGTGTGGTGACATGTTGTCCTACTGAAGGGGAAAGATACTATCTTAGACTGCTTCTAATGAATGTGAGAGGACCAAAATCATATGAAAATTGCAAACTGTAAATGAAGTACAATGTAAAACATTTAGAGAAGCTGCAGAAAAAAGAGGATTATTACTGTGTGATAATAATTTGGTAGAATGTATGTCTGAAGCTATAAGTTATCAAATGCCATCCAGTTTAAGAGAATTATTTGCTATGTTATTCATCTATTATAATCCAACTAATCCAAGAGTATTATGGGAAAAATTTGAAAACCCAATGTTTGAAGATTTCAAAAAAAATTTGAATATAGATACAAGAAAAATCTGTTACAAAGTGTTAAACCATATTAACAATATTCTTCATTCAATTGGATGTGATATTAATGAATTTGAACTAATTTCAGAAATGATAAAGCCATCTGCAATAGCAAAAGAAGCTAATGATGTTTATTTCGAAAGAAACATCATTATTAGCGGACACGATTTAATGTTAGAAAACAAATTAAACATTGAACAAAAAAGAGTTTACAATATGATTCTTGACAGAATATTTTCAAATAGACCAGGGGCATTCTTTATTGACGGCCCCCGTGGAACTGCAAAAGCTTTTTATATCGTGCCTTATTAGCTACTGTGAGGCACAGAGGATTTATATCTTTAGCAACTGCAAGTTCCGGTGTCGCAGCTTCACTTCTTCCTGAAGGTCGAACTGCTCATTCCCGCTTTAAAATTCTCATTGATGTTAATAAGCATTTCAGCTGCAATATTAATAAGCAAGTTCATTGGCATTTTAATACGAGATGCAAAACTAATTGTATGTGATGAAATTTCAATGACAAAAAAAGAAACAGTAGAAGCATTCGATTTGCTTTTAAGAGATCTAACGGAAATTAATATACTATTTGGTGGAAAGGTAGTTGTCTTCAGTGGTGATTTTAGACAAACTCTTCCCGTAGTTCGTAGTGGAAAAAAAGAAATATTTTATTCGTAAAAGTTTATTGTGCTCTGAAATTTGGAATCAACTTGAAAAATTTATAACTATCAAAGAATATGCGTGCGAAAACAGATCCTGTTTTTGTGAATATTTAATGAGAATTGGTGATGGAAAAGAAAGACAAAATGCCTATTGAAAAATTGAAAATCCTCATACTCTCATTATTCCTTTTACTTCTGAAAAAAAATCGTTGAATCTACTCTTTCGAGTTACTTATCCTGATTTACACAGAAGTCATTCAAATGCTTCTTTTATTACTTCTCGTGCTATTCTAACAACCATTGATGAAATAAGTGACATGCTTCTTGCTCAATTTCCAACCACCGAAAAAGTGTACATTGCTACTGATGAGACAATTGATCCAAAAGATCATAGTAAATATGAAGATTTTTTGCACACTTTAAATCATGTTGGTTTGCCTCCTTATAAATTATCTTTGAAGAAAAATTGCCCGATTATGTTATTAAGAAATCTGAAACGCAGTGAAGTTTTATGCAATGGAACACGATTAATATGTATTTTAAAACTCATGTCATCAGTGCAACAATATCTAGCGGCGATTTTAAAAATAGACATGTATTTTATTCCGCGAATGCCACTCATGATATCTGAAGATGAGAAATTACCTCTCCCTTTTAAAGAACACAATTTCCAGTTTGATTATATTTCGCCAAGACAATAAACGAAGCTCAAGGTCAAACATTAGATTTTGTGGGTATCTATTTGCGCGGACCTGTCTTTTCTCATGGTCAATTGTATGTTGCTTTATCAAGAGCCAAAAGTTCTAATTGTATGAAAGTATTAATTAGACCACCTACAGCAGACGACGATGATGATCACTCTACATATAATATAGTCTATGATGAAATTATTAAAAAAGCTTTTTCCTGACCATATGCTATAATTTCTTGGTAAATGTAATTATAACTTGATTTTTTCTATATTCTTTCATTTATATTAAACTTTGTCTATTTTTATTGTTAACGTATATTGTTATACTAATGTTAATATGTTGTAATTGCAGATTAATTCCACTATGGGTGAAAGGTTAACTATCAACATGATCACTCCCAAAACAGAAGAATAGATCTATAAGATCCAAGTAATTGATAAAGGTCGTCCCAAAGAAAACTAAGAGAAAATCAAAAAATATCAACTCATGACTCTACATGATGAAGAGATATTCTTTTTTAAATTCACAAATTTGCTAACAATAATTGAATTAATCCTTTTTTGCTCATATATTAGAGTTGCTCATATTAAAATTTGGTATGTTTTGCTGGTATAATTTCCCCCAATTTATTTGAATATGATTATAATTTAATTGTATCTTATTTTCTTATAGGAAAATCAAGTTCAGGCCATCATGTTCAATGTTGATATAACGCATTTTGAAGATCTATTTGATCCTTTCCACACTTACTTGGTGTCAGTTGCACATGTGAAGAAGTCATCTTATTTATATGGAAATTCACTTAACAAATTCACTTGGACAATTGATAAAAGCGCCATTGTTGAGCCAATTGAAAAGGCCACTCCTCCTGAGGATCCATTACCTCCGCCAACACGGCTAACTATCACAGCGTTTGACACTTTCGAGTATCAACCTAAAGAATCTGAATTTGGTATTTAAAGATTTAATTATCTATATTTGTGCATATACAATCCATTTATTGTAGCTTCTCAAAAATCTTTTTATTGTTATGACACAATGATTTTCATAATGTATTAACTTATTTGTTGTTTCTTTTTTTTGGTTTAACGCAAGATGTCCTTGCTATTGTGATTAATGGCGGCCCTTCAACATATGCCGCAAATGGAAGAAGAATTCAAAAATTTATTATTATGGATAAGCAGTAAGGATATACCTCCTCCTATTCCTTTCCTCTGTTTCTTTTGTTGTTCCTTATCTTCCTTCACCTCCTCCTCCTCCTAATTCAACTATGATGTTGTCTTGTCTTGTCTGCATCGTCTAGCAATGCCTATATATTGTCTAATTTGAAATCAATATATGTGATATTAATTCAAAACATTGATTTTTTAACCATTTGCAGTATTAGTTTGAGATTATACTTCCATAGTGTAGTATTGCTAAGTGGTAAGAGGGTGAAGCGCTCGCACCCTTGTAATGAGGTTCTTGTTAAATTAAGCACACATAGAAACGAAAGCTTCAGACTAAAACTCAGGATAGTGGCTTTATTAAGATTCTGGAAATTGTAATGTGTGAAAAAGAACGTCTTAGCCATTAGGTTGTGACTCTGTGCATTACCTTAACCAGATTGAAGGTGTAACTTCCATCTTATATATTCATAGTGCCAAAGTTTTACTTAGGGAAGCAGGGCTTCCTTTTATTGAAAATGAGTAGCCTTATATGTATTCTTGATGTAATACAATAGCCAATAGTTGTGTGAATGGCTTAGTTCTTTCCTTGAGATCAACAGAATTTGTTGCCCTGATGATATATTAAAGGAACATTTTGGTCAGAATAAAACTGGCTTTTCAATTATTTGAATTAATTTTAGTACAATACAAAAAGTTACAGTGTCATAAAAAGGAGACTGGCTTGTTATGAAACGAAAGATTTTCGACTTGAACGCTAACCGATTCAAAAGACCAATTCTTCCCAAGCTTTGCAATTTTTCAAACATTGCAGAAATATTAAATGCACTTTGACTTTCTGTCATTGTCCATTGTATGTGGACATACTTTTTTTTGGCTGAGCAAGATATTTGTTATTCTTCACCGTTTCATATTGAACTCCTAAGCTTCAAGTATATATGATGTAGCTTGGATGCTTGATTTCTGTGATTGCAAAGTAAAATATTTCGTTCTTTTTTCCCTAAGCACTGGACTTCTTTTGTTTTTGCAGCTTAAATGTTGGGGAGGTTTTATTTACATGGCAGGTATTTTAGTTTTTCAATTTTTGTGTCTTCATGTTTGAGACTTCTAAATTTACATTACCTTGTAAATAAAGAATGTCTTACATTTGAGGTTTATTTTACAGTCCAAGTTGTCAAACTTAACTATTACTTTTTGTTACGTTTACTTGACTTCCTTGCTACGAGAGTATGTTGGTTGCAAGCAATGACTAATTATATCAGAATATAAATCATCAATATTCTGAATTGTTGTCATCTCAGGCTCATTACATAATTCTTCTATATGCTTGAAGTTTTGGGTTTGTGAATCATTTTACAAGTCCCCGCGGGAGAGCCTGGTAGCCAATATTGCTTTTTTTTCATGAGGCTTCAATATAGTATTAGAACAGATTCTATTCATTTTTTACAGGAAAAAAATAACAAAATTCATCGTCGAACAAATTCAGTGGGCTGTTGAACAAATTTAGTACAACAATCCAATTCAATCCTCCTTACCCACATGCTGTTGAGTTGAAGTCGTGGTATTATGCATGTATGTCTTTGTGAATTATGCCATCTTGAGAAACATATTGTTGATATAAAGCATTAATATATACAAGAACAAATCTTTTAGATTTTAACTTGTAGGGCCAAAACAATTGAATCAACGCTTAATGCGTACAAGGTAAAGAGTACATCTTCCAAAAGCTCTGTTATGGTGGTTCCCTTTGAGGATGAAATCATAGCTATTTTCAATATCCAAACGCAACCTCAAGTAAGAACAACATAAATTATGTTATTCTACCGAAATTTAATTATTTTTTGTAGTCACAAAAAAGAAATATGTGGCATTCTTGAATTATATAGGGACACGTATTTTATGTCGAGGCTGAACTTTCTCTGCCAAATGAGAACTAAACGCTTTTTTGTGTTAGCTTGTTCTGACTGTAAACAATTATTCATGAGATCTTTCTCTCAGAGTACAACTTATTGTACAAACTGTCAACGATCCACTCATCTAATTCCAAGGTATAAATGCTACTAGATTCCTCTATATGACTATTTAGAGTTTATAGTGGTTTTGTTTTTATTCATCTAACCAAATATTTTCTCTACATTATAACAGATGTCAATTTGAAGTCACTATTAGAGACAATAGTGGTTTTGCAACAGCCATTATTTCTGACAAACTTGCCGAGAAAATGTTATGCCTCAGCTCAGAAGAAATTTATGACATCTACCATGTCAAGGTACATATTTCATATTACTGTTAGCTTCAAATACATACAAACAAGTATCAATGGCAAAATGACCCTCTTTTGATGCGTAACTAACCAATTTCGTCCTCCCAGAAACAAATTTTACCTCTTGCAGATGTGCAGAAACAATTGAGTGAAAAGATATTCAAAATTTAAATAAAAAATTATTTACAATATATCATGATACAGTGCAAAAGTTGTTAATTTTGTCTTGCATGAACAAAGACAATGAGATCCAGCAAGAGTTCCCGCCAACCATGATGGATGTTGCCGAGGGGAGCAAACAAAAAATTGAACGTCTTGGCTTGGAGGGAAGAGAAGTGTGACGACCCAGCTAGTCGTCTCGTGAGTTACTGCTCCGTTTTCTCCATTTCTGCTTTATTATGCTTCGCTATCCGTATTTTATGTAATCACGTTGAATGGTTTGCGTTCGGAGTAGATTTGATAAGAAATGAGACACTTAGTCTCTTTCAAGAAGGTTTTAGTTGTAAAAAGTCAACAGGATGTTGACTTATGAGTTAGAGGGCTCGGATGTGAATTCCGACGATTCCATTAGTTTTGGGAGATGATTTATAACTTAGGAGTGTGATCGGAATTGGTTTTGGAGGTCCCGTGTAGAATTAGGCTTGAATTGGTAGAGTTAGTATTTTGGCGATTTCCGGTTGTTAGGCGAGATTTTGATCCGAGGGTCGGAATGGAATTCCGAGAGTTGCTATAGCTTCGTATGGTGATTTCGGACTTAGGCGTAGTCCGGATTTAAAATTGGAAGTCCGTAGGACAATTCAACGCATTTTGGCGAATGTTGGAAAATAGAAGATTTTTGGAAAGTTTGACCTAGGGGTTGACTTTTTGATATCGGGGTCGGAATCTAGTTTTGAAAAAGTTCATAGGTCCGTTATGTCATTTATGACTTGTGTGCAAAATTTGAGGTCAATCGGACTCGATTTGATAGGTTTCGGCATAGAATGTAGAAGTTGAAATTTATTAGTTTCATTAGGCTTGAATTGGGGTATGATTCGTGTTTTTAGCATTGTTGGATGTGATTTAAGGCCTCGACTAAGTCCATAATATGTTTTAGGACTTGTTGGTATATCCGGACGGGGACCCGAATGGCTCGGGTGAGTTTTGGGTGGTTAAACGGACTATTTCATCTTTGGAAAATATGAAAAAAATTGCAGAAAATTGCAGAAAAACTGGTGCGTATAGTCCAGTTTGGAAGCTCATATCTTGCAATCTATCAGAGGGAACCAAAACATATTATCAATATGATAATTGGGGGTGACACACCCCAGATACCGGTATTAAAGCGTACNAAAGGGAAATCGAGGATCTCGCACAACCGCACAATGATGCGTTGGTAATATCGGTGATGGTGCATGATACCCAAGTAAAACGCGTTCTTATCGATCCCGGAAGCTCGACCAATATAGTTCGATCTTGGGTCATCGAACAATTGGGATTGACCGATCAAGTTGTATCGGAAGTACGGGTCCTCAATGGTTTCAACATGGCGATAGAGACAACCAAAGGGGAAATAACACTGATGATGAACGTAGCCGGCACTACCAGGGCAACAAGATTTTGTGTAATCGAAGGGGATATGAGGTATAATGCTTTGCTCGGAAGACCCTGGATTCACGACATTGGAGCGGTGCCTTCAACTTTACACCAGATGCTGAAATTTCCCTCTGCCGAAGGGGTCACCGTCGTCTATGGAGAACAACATGCGGCGCGAGAGATGTTTGCAGTAGAAGAAGCGACATCTAAATCAACCGATCACCAGCAACGAGCCAAATAGCAATTACTAATGCCTCCCTCGATCGACGAAGTTGAGGGAGGACAGTCAATCGAAGACGACTTCATGGTTTCCTGATCTTTTGTTGCTCCCGATGAATCCGATGCAACCAAATCAACAATTGAAGAACTGGAGCAAATCTCAATTCGTCACGATGCACCTGACGGAAAGGTATACCTGGGCTCGGGATTGAACTCCGAGCTCAGGAACAAACTAATTTCCTTCCTTACCGCTAATGAAAGTTCTTTTGCTTGGTCCCATCTAGATATGACAGGCATATCACCGGAGATCACGACACACAAATTGAGTGTCGATCCGAAATTCCGGCCGGTCAAGCAGAAGAGGAGGCCCCAATCCGAAGTCAAACAGGCCTTCATTCATGACGAGGTAACCAAACTTCTAAACATAGGATCCATTCGAGAAGTAAAATACCCTGAATGGATAGCTAACGTAGTGGTAGTACCAAAAAAGGGTAACAAACTCAGAATATGCATAGACTATAAGGATTTAAATAAAGCCTGCCCTAAGGATTCTTTTCCGCTACCCAATATCGATCGAATGATCGATGCCACAGCTGGTCACGAGGCTCTAAGTTTCCTCGATGCTTATTCTGGATACAACCAGATACGAATGGATGAGGACGATCAAGAAAAAACGTCCTTCATCACTAAATATGGCACCTATTGCTATAATGTGATGCCATTCGGGCTTAAAAACGCGGGAGCCACTTACCAGCGCCTGGTTAACAATATGTTCGAAAAACAACTAGGTAAATCTATGGAAGTTTACATTGATGATATGCTAGTTAAGTCCCTGTGAGCAGAAGACCATCTTAGCCATTTGCAGGAAACATTTGACGTTTTGAGGAAGTACAACATGAAGTTAAACCCAGAAAAGTGCGCGTTCGGAGTGGGTTCCGAAAAATTTCTCGGATTCATAGTCTCGAACAGAGGGATAGAGATCAATCCGGACAAAATT
>MCJB01011377.1:37745-137898 GCA_002018475.1 Nicotiana obtusifolia | reverse complement strand
TTCGTATTCATATACTCCACCCAAACTGTCACTAGATTTGGAGAATCGAGCCACGCCTCCAGCAAAGCCTTCCATTATTGAACCGCCCAAATTAGAGCTCAAGCCACACCCTTCGCATTTGAGGTACAAATTTCTTGGTTCTAATAATACTTTGCCGGTAATTGTGTCGTCTTTGTTAAATGATGTGCAGGTAGAGCAGTTGTTGAAAGTGCTTAAGGAACATAGACAGGCAATCGGATGGACGATAGCGGACATCCGAGGTATTCCAGCTGGAATTTGTGAGCACAAAATTCAACTTGAAGATGGCACTAAACCAAGTGTGGAGCATCAGAGAAGATTGAATCCAGCTATGCAAGAAGTGGTGAAGAAAGAAATTATAAAATGGCTAGATGTAGGAGTTGTGTACCCAATTGCCGATAGCTCATGGGTAAGCCCTGTACAGTGTGTGCCAAAGAAAGGAGGAATGACCGTGGTAACTAATGAAAAAAATGAGCTGATTCCAACACGAACCGTGACTGGATGGCGAGTATGCATGGACTATAGGAAGCTCAACAGTGCCACGTGCAAGGATCATTTTCCTATGCCTTTTATTGATCAAATGCTTGATCGGCTAGCTGGAAAATCCTTTTATTGCTTCCTCGACGGATATTCTGGGTACAATCAGATTAACATTGCTTTGGAGGATCAGGAAAAGACAACCTTCACCTGTCCATATGGGACTTTTGCTTTCAGTCGCATGCCCTTCGGTTTATGCAACGCTCCAGCTACATTCCAACGTGCATGATGTCGATTTTTTCGGATATGGTGGAAGACTTCCTCGAAGTCTTTATGGATGATTTCTCGGTAGTTGGGGAAACATTTGATCAATGTTTGAAAAATCTCAAAGCAGTGTTGAAACGATGTGAGGAAACAAACCTTGTGTTAAACTGGGAAAAATGCCACTTTATGGTGGACGAAGGTATTGTTTTGGGGCACAAAATCTCCAGCAATGGTATTGAAGTGGACAAAGCTAAGATTGAAATCATCTCCAAACGTCCTCCTCCCACGTCAGTGAAAGGTGTCCGTAGTTTTTTGGGGCATGCAAGGTTTTATAGAAGATTTATAAAAGATTTCTCAAAAATTGCACATCGAATGTGTAAACTCTTAGAGAAAGATACTAAGTTTATATTTGATGCTAAATCCCTTGCTGCTTTTGAAGAGCTGAAAAGGAGACTGACCACTGCTCCCATCATTGTTACACCAGATTGGTCATTACCTTTTGAGTTGATGTGTGATGCTAGCGGAGTAGCTATTGGGGTGATGTTGGGGCAGAGGCACAACAAAATTCTTCACCCGATTTATTATGCTAGCAAGACGCTGAAAGGAGCACAAATGAACTATACCGTAACGGAGCAGGAACTGTTAGCAATTGTTTATGCCTTTGAGAAGTTCCGTGCATATCTGCTGGGCTCCAAAGTGATTGTATATACTGATCACGCTGCGCTTCGTTATTTAATGGCGAAGAAGGATGCTAAACCTCGACTCATCGGATGGGTACTGCTACTACAAGAGTTTGACTTTGAAGTTTTGGACCGTAAAGGCACCCAAAACCAAGTAGCAGATCATCTTTCTAGATTGGAAGAAGCAGGGAGACGGACAGGAGAGCTGGAGATCAATGATTCCTTTCCAGATGAGCAAATATTGATGATATCAAGTTCAGTGGCGCCATGGTATGCTGATATCGCTAACTACATTGTTAGTGATTTCGTTCCGGAAGGGTTGGAATCGTACCAGAGGAAAAAGTTCTTGAGGGACTCTCATAATTATTATTAGGAGGAACCATTCTTATTCCGTGTGTGCGCGGACAACATCATTCGAAGGTGTGTTCTGGAGGAAGAGATGACACCGATCTTGAGAGCATGTCATGATTCGCCAGTTGGAGGTCATCATGGGGGAAACCGCACAGCTGCAAAGGTATTAGAATGTGGATACTACTAGCCCACAATTTACCAAGATGCTAATCAGTTGGTCAAGTCTTGCGACCAATGCCAACGCCAAGGCCCGATATCAAAGAGGCATGAAATGCCTATGAAATTCATTATGGAAATTGAAGTGTTCGATGTCTGGGGTATTGACTTCATGGGCCCTTTCATTAGCTCATGTGGGATGAAATACATACTAGTGGCTGTTGATTACATGTCAAAGTGGGTGGAAGCCATTGCCTTGCCAAATAATGAAGCTAGGAGTGTAACCTCGTTCTTAAAGAAGAATATTTTCACCAGGTTCGGCACTCCAAGAGCCATAATTAGTGACGGAGGTTCTCATTTTTGTAACCGAGTATTTAAGAGTCTCCTTGACAAATATGGGGTCAAGCATAAGGTGGCCACGCCTTATCATCCACAATCAAGTGGGCAAGTAGAAGTCTCAAACAGAGAAATCAAGAGTATACTTGCTAAGACAGTGAATGCCAATAGAACTGATTGGTCAAGGAAGCTAGATGACGCTCTTTGGGCTTATCGTACCGCTTTTAAGACGCCGATTGGCACATCACCATATCGGTTAGTCTTCGGAAAAGCATGTCATCTACCCGTTGAACTCGAGCATAAAGCTCTTTGGGCATTAAAAAGATTAAACATGAATTGGGCTGAGGCCGGAGCCTTAAAGCTCGCTCAGTTGAATGAGATGGAGAATTCAGATTCCATGCATATGAGAGTGTAGCGATCTACAAAGAACGAATGAAGTTCGTTCATGACTCCAAGATCTTAAAGAGAGAGTTCAACGTGGGAGACCTTGTGTTGTTATTTAACTCAAGGCTGAGACTATTTCCAGGTAAGTTGAAATCCAAATGGTCGGGGCCTTTCAAAGTTATAAATGTCTCTCCGTTTGGGGCTGTTGAATTGGCATTGGAGGATGGACTTCGAACTTTCAAAGTAAACGGACAGCGACTGAAACACTATCTGGGTACAAGTGGTGAAAAGCATGTCATAGAGCAGCTGGACTTGCAAGATGATAATGTACCGCCTACTGACTGAATGCAGATGCATCTTAGCATCGTCGTGCCGCGACATTAAATCAAGCGCTTCATGGGAGGCAACCCATGTGTGGTATTCATTATTGTTATTTTTGTTTAAATTATGTTTCTTTTTCTCTTTTTCTTTACTTAGTTACTTACGTGTGTTCTTAGTTTGGGTTGAAGGATTATTTCAGATACAGGAGTTGTGAAGTGAACACAAAGTGGAGCAAAGTAATTACAAGTGCAAAACTGTCGCAGAGAAGAATGCTAAACAAATACGATCACATTTCATATATGCGAAACGCATTTGCGTCGCAAAGTGAGACAGTGAGTTTAGCAAAAACGGAAGCAACAAAATGCGAGGAAGCTCACCAAATCTGCGATCGCATTTGCACTCTGCGATTCGCATTTCCACCGCAGACAGCAACAGAAAAAAAATGGCCCACGTCCCAGTTGAAAATGCGAAACAGGGTTAGTCATTCTGCGGTTCGCATTTCAGCTATGCGAACCGCATTTCCTTCGCATACACGTCCAGAGACTTTTGCTCATATTGTGCCCAAAAATCCGATGCCTCTTAAATAAATGCGGTTCGCATTTCATTATGCGGTACACATTTTTGTTGCTAACCCATCAGGTCCGTGTTTCCTTCAATGACTCAAATTTGCTATTTTTCCCCTTAGCCCAACCGTATAAAAAAGGGAAAATAAAAATAAAACCCTAATTTCATCACTATCAAACAAAAAGTTCCGCCGAAGTTCAGAGCAAAAGATTCCAGCTTTCTCTCATCGGAATATACCAACTCCGGCAAAGTAGTTCACCTACTTTTCATCTAATCATCTACATACAGGTATGCAAACTTCCTCTAAGATGTCAAGTTATAATTTTTAAACCCTATTATTGTGGTTTCATGTTAAAGGTCAAATCTTTTTGTGAAGATAGCAAATTTGTAGATTTAATTTATCAATGGGTTCAGTTTAACAAAGTTGTACATGCTTATTATTGGGGATGTCATGAATTTTGCGATCCACATATGAAAGATGTGGATCGCATATCAGTCGCAGATCACAAACCCTAGCTGCTGAACAAGATGAGTTCCGCGATGGATCTGCGATTGCAAAGTGGGTTTGCGAACCGCATACCCATCGCATACACCCCCAGCACTTTAGGCAAAACAAGCGGAGGTTATTTGGCGAGTCTTCGATCGCATTCTTAATCTGCAAATCGCAGACTCATCGCATACCCACACAGAACCTTTCTTTCAAAAAGGAATGCCAAATGCGATGATTCTGCGATCGCAGATCCTATTCTGCGACCGCAGAACACACCGCATTTTTTTATATATCATGGCTTACATTTCTTGTTTGGTTGTTTATCGCACATTGATACTGCCACTCACATATACTATGTATGCAGATATGGCCAAGAAGAACGCAAGAGGAAAAAGGCCTTTGACCACTCAACTAGCTGAACAAGCTAAGAGGGCTAAGAGAGATACAATCAGACAGAGTACCTCCCAGTCTGAAGAGGAGGACTGTCTCCCGGAAGTTGACTTAGAAGCAGAAGCGCGAAGGAAAAAGGGTGATGACCTTCAGCTTCGGTTTGAAGTTGAAGGTTCTAGAATTCTATTCCGGGAGGCACTTTCAAAGAGGAAAATTTTGCCGGAAAAGAAGCTGAGCGTGAACGGACTCCCAAAACACTATCCACATATCCTGGAGATCATAAAAAGAAGAAACTGGGAGTACTTCACCACCGACCAAAAGGAATACAATGAAACAATGGTCCGGGAGTTTTATGCGTCGTATGGGGCGTCAAGAATTCCCTACAACAGGCGCAACAGATTATTCACCGGCATTGTCCAGGTGAGGGGGAAGGCTGTCTTTTGCGACAGCAACCACATCACCGAGCTATTCTTCCCTAACTGGGAAGCGGACACAGCGGAATATGATGCACGGTTCTCCAACACGGAGCACGAGAGAGGGTGGATAGCATCCACAATTGCTAAAAGGGTCCCAGCCTGGATAAACCCTGGGAGAAAAATTTATAAGGAAGATCTCACAAAGGAAGCCAAATATTGGCTCAGTTTCATCACTTCCCACATCGTACCCTCAAGGAACGAAACGGAAATTAGCATTGAGAAGGCCCTTCTCATTGCTTGCATTATGAAGGGGGTCGCAATTGATGTGGGAAGCCTAATATTCCAGGAGATCGGGATCAGGGCAATTCAACAGGCTACATCACTTCCTTTCCCGAGTCTGATAACCACATTGTGCCAAGAGGTGGATGTCCCATTCCTGCCTCATGAAGACAGACTGGGAAAATCTACGAGGGATATTGATACCACTCGTATTAGTGATACACCGGCCCCTGAGGCCACAGCAATAGAAGAAATTGATGCACAGAACCTCTTAGCTCCCCAAGACCGTGCATCTTCATCTGCTGCAGCAGCACCAGCATCTTCAGCTCCTACAGGCCCACCAGCAGCCCACATGCCGGCACTTGCAAGAATGGGTCTAATTGTGCAACACACAAACTCCAAATTAGACCAACTCTTGAAATCACTGCCTAACCTGATCAAACAAGCTTTGACTCCAATGTTGCAACAACAAAATGAATTCAGAGAGAGGTTGTCACAGCTTGAATCAAGGGTTAACGGTATACCCCAGTTAGAGGAGTATGTAAAGCAACTAAAGACCGACCTTCAGAAAATGCAAAATCTGGAGTTTGATATCTCTTCGATCCTTCCAACTGAGGGTAAACCGAGTGCTGGCCAGACAAATTTGGGCCTTGATTTTTCGACACTGATGACGGACATATCTCCTCCGCCAACTACAAAAGGGTCTCAGCCTTCTGCTGCCCCAGTTCACATTGCCTCCAGTGATGAAGAGAAATCAGAAGCAGCGTCATCCGATTATGACTTGGAAGATTCCGAGGAGGACAGTGAAGAACTTTAGGAGAGTGAAATTCCGGTTGCAAAGGATAAAGGTAAAGGAATTGAACTCCCAACAGCAGAAGATGAACAGGAGCAGGCAGATATTGAAGCTGCCCTTGAGCGCTCGTTGATTGACAAGGCCGCAAGGAGATTTCCTTCGGCAGGTGATGGCAGTAGCAGCTCAGCAGCTCCCCCACCAGTGTCAGACCGCACTCCTTCTTCTCCACCAGCACCGGCAGCACAATAGGCTGCTCCCTTCGCGCAACTGCGCAACCAGGGAGCCCCTTCGTCATTCGCTTTGTATTTTTATTGCATTGGGGACAATGCATGTTTTCAAGTTGGGGGTGGTAGCCTTGTTTTTCATTTGGTCTGTATATATTAACTGAATTGTGAACTTGTGAGATTCGATATATTATAGTGATGATTTTTGGGATGTGTATATATGTTGTTGTAAATGTTAAAATTAAATAGTTAGTAATTAATTAGTTATCAATAAAGTAGCAATAAAAAATACCCTTGTTTTTTCTTTTGTCAGGTTCTTTTTCAAGGGCATAATAGTAGAACCAGGCTGTTAAATATAAAGTACATTGACCAGGATGGTATGTAGATGAACAAACAAGTATGAAACCATAAGTGAAGAATAGAACCCTGGAACCAAATCAATCTAGTGAAGTTGAGGCTCGCTCAGTAACTCTAGGGCTACTTAGAATTGTACTTTATACACAAGGAAAGCCCTGAGTCACTAAGTGCGCACTCCAAAGTTGTGAACTATATTAGCCAAACAGTGATGTGCCAGTGTGTGTGAGCGTTGTTGTATAAGTCTTGTGTTCATTGCTGCTATCTTGAACTTGTCCGGTTGGTTCTTTGTTGCCTATAATATGTATGTTGAGTTAGAGAAGTGATCTTAGGCTTTTTTTGAACAGTAATAAAACCTTTCTAGCCTCTTTTTCAGCCGACCTGTGCATTATAATTATCACTAGTATCCAATTTTGAGCCTTATAGCCTTTTTGTTGGCCTCCGCATTATAGCCTGAATCCATTCATTAAAATGACTCCTATTCAACCCATTCCTCCTTGAGCATTGAGAGTGTTGATAAAAGATTAAGTTGGGGGTGGGATATCAATAATGAAAAGGGGTAAAATCATGAGACTCCATACCTCAAAAGCTCTTGTAAATCTTTGAAGCTTCGAAAAAAAAAAGAAAAAAAGAAGAAGGAAGTTTATGAATAAATAGATACCATAAGTGTGAAATCAAAAGAAAGAAAGAAATAGTCAATGCAAGTGGTATACAGAAGCTTGGGAATGAAATAAAGGGGTATGTGGGTAGGGTTTAATGTGAAAGTGTAAATCCAATGAAGGCAAAGGAACAAAAAGTTTGAAGGAAAAAGAGAGTAATGAGTGTTCAAGGAGGAAGTAGCCACTATTTTCTAAATTCATATCCTACCCTTCCTGAAACCAACATTACAATCCTACAAAGTCCTTATGTGATCTTTAACTAAAGCATTTGCATGAATAGGTGATGAATTAAAATAAGGGCAAGCCTATGGTGTAGCAGGTGATGACACTTGAACTTCTATTCAGAGAGAGAGTGATGTTAGTATTTCTGTCCCTTGATTTATTCCATGACAAATACTGTGCGAACGGGACTTTCTTTTTGGTGAGGGCACATACACTGCTAGGTTAATAGCTAGTTGAGCTTAGAGTCAAAGCATAAGTTGATTCAGCTGGAAGTAACATTTAGTTACTCTGTTGAAGCTCAAAAGCTCACTAATTGATTGGTTGTCCTTTGAAGCATGTTTATGATTCGAAGTGGGTACAGTAAAAGATGGTTATACTTATGATGTGATTCACAAATAATATCCTTGGTCAATGTTACGTTATATTTGATAGGTAGAACATTAGTTAGGTTAGATTTGTGTTAATTGCTTGAGGACAAGCAAAGGCTTAAGTTGGGGGTGTTGATGTACCGGGGAATTTCGGCACATATTGATACTATTTGATTAGAAATTGGTTGTTCCACTTGATAATTATCACGTTATTTACTTAGTTTTCGTTTAGTTTCAGTACATGGATGAAAGAAACCCAAAAGCACGAAAAGAAGGCCAAAAAGCTATGCCAAGGCAAGAAAAGAGGCCAACAATACAACAGGAGTAATTCTGCGACCGCAAAGTGAATATGCGGTCGCTTTGCGGTCGCAGAATTGGAACTATGATCGCAAAGACAGGCAGAACTCCAAGCCTAAGTTAAAAGAAGAACATTGTCAGCAATGCGATCGCAGAAGGTAAATGCGAATCGCATTCTCATCGCAGATGCAGACAGAGTCTTAGGTGAAAAATCGAAGGGAATAGCGATCGCATTCTGCGATCGCAGAATCAATTTGCGATTCGCATTCTGAAATGCGATAGGAAGGAAAAGGACTGGGGCAGTCTGCGATACAAGATACATATTCTGCGGACCGCATTCCTGTTATGCGACAGGAGTGCGATCACAGAAGACAAAGTCGGCCCAGCAGTTATTCAAATTCGCCTCGGTTTTTGGGCCTCTATAAATAGCCTTTCTAGGGTTATGTTCAGGAGGTCGTCAGATTTTAAAGTGAAAACATAGTGCTTTTGGTGAATTTCAACTTGGGAGAGATTTTTGGGTGATCAAAACTTGGAAATCCTTATTTTTGTAACATGAATTCAATTTCAGTTATTTGTTCTTTAGTTCTAAATATGTGTAGCTAAATTTCAATACTAAGGTTGTGAACCCTAGATGGGTAGAATGTTATTAAGTAATTGATTTTGATTCCAATTTCGAAAGAAGCTTGATGTTTATTTATTTCTCGTTCTTAATTGAATCGTTAGTGGTTGCAAACATTAACGGGTGCCAATTTACACTATTGAACCTTGGAAAAGGGAGATAGGGTTTGGTAGAAATAAGTAACGACGATTCAAGGCATTAACCCTTGTCTAATAAAATCACTTAGGAGTAAGAAGATTTTAAGTTGGCAAATAACTGGGTATTCGTAATTTCGACTTTAATGTATTCGGGAGAATCATAAAAGGATACGTTGTCTAGATATTGGAAAATATTGGATAGCACACTATTAAGACCCAATTGCATATCAAGAGTGGAAATTAATATCAATATCAATACATTCTACTACATTAGGGGGAGCACAACCTTAGTATCTCGACTTCATAAATTTATTCAATTATTCTTGTTAATCAGCAATTATTAGTTTGATATTTTTTCGTACTCAACATCAATTTATCTTATTTTGTTACTTGATCGAATTAAGGGTAAAGTGAAATATTACATTAATCAGATACTCGTTTCACGCCTATTCCCTGTGGGATTCGACCCCAACCTAGTTGGGTTACTATATTTGACATCGATCGCTTACACTATTATTAAGGTGTAATTTGAGCGGATCAAGCGTGCGGTGATAGAAGCCGCAAGGCCCAATCTTGCTAATATGACTCAGGCTATTGTGAAACCTGAGATCACAGGGCATTTTGAACTCAAACAGTACATGGTACAGCTGATTCAGTCCACAGGGCAATATGTGGGTCTATCTCATGAAGATCCGCAAAGGCACATTCAAAATTTCTTAGAAATTACGGACACCTACAATTATCCGAATGTTTCCAAGGATTATGTCAGGCTAACACTTTTTCCCTTTTCACTGCTGGGGGAAGCGAAGGAATGGTTGCAGAAAGAGCCCGCAAACTCATTCCACACTTGGGACGATCTAGCAAGGAAATTCTTAATCAAAATTTTCCCCACCGAGAAGACAAAGTCATTGAGGAGTCAAATTCTTGGGTTCGAACAACGGGATGGAGAGACACTTCGTCAAGCCTGGGAAAGATACAGCAAGCTGCTCAGAGATTGCCTGTATCATTGTCAGACTGATAAGGTATTGGGACACACTTTTGTTGATGGATTAGATAAGGCCTCAAAGATGAATCTTGACTCAGCTTGTGGAGGTAGTTGCATGGCGAAACCATATAGTGAAATTCAACTCTTGCTGAATAACTTCACTGCTAATGATCATAACTGGCAAGGAGATGGGAATTCACGCAAAGCAAGTAAACAGAAGGTAGCCGGGTTGATTGAGCTTGATGACTTCTCGGCCATGAGAGCTGAGATAGCAAAATTGGCAAACCAGATGAATAGAATGACAATGCAACAGGCACAACAGATGCAACATGTACAACAGATGTCTCTTTGCTGCGAACTATGTGGTGACAACCATATGAGTGACATGTGCCCCACGAATCCAGAATCTATATACTATGTGGGACAGCATAGCAGGGGTCCAATGAATCAGAATGCCCAATATGGGAACACTTATAACCCAAATTGGAAGAATCATCCCAACTTCTCATGGGGTGGAAATCAGCCGAATCAGAATCATTATAGACCCCAAGGAAATTTCAATCAACCTCAGAAGCAACCTCAACAGGTAGAAGAGAATGGGAATGAATTGTTGAAGCAGTTGTTGCTTGATAATAAATAGTTCAAGACCGAATATTAAGCCCTCACCACAACAGTGAGAAATTTGGAGCGTCAAATGGGACAGCTTGCCGGTGCTCAAAACACTAGACCAGCTGGAGCACTTCCAAGTGACACTGAAGCAAATCCTAGGGCGACCCTTAATGTCGTGTCGTTGAGGAATGGGAGACAACTAGAAGATGTTCAGTCAAAAAAAAGGAAACATGTGATTTTTAATGAGAGGCCAACCACTATAGAATCAACATCAGAGAAAGCTAGGGAGCTAGAGAAGCCAGCTGGAGAGGTGGTGGCTGAGAAAGCCCCACAATTGTTTGCAAGGCCACCACCTCCATTCCCTCAAAGATTGTAGAAATTATGAGATAATGCCGCATATAAAAAGTTTCTTGATATCTTGAAGTAGGTGCAAATTAATATTCCATTGGTTGACATCTTACAAGAAGTACCCAAATATGCAAAGTACATCAAGGACATTGTGGCAAATAAAAGGAGGCTTACCGAGTTCGAGACTGTGGCACTCACTGAGGAGTGTAGTTCCAGAATTCAAAGTAAGTTGCCTCAGAAATTGAAGGATCCAGGTAGTTTCACTATCCAAATCTCGATTGGTAAACATGCTGTTGGGCGAGCTTTGTGTGATCTTGGAGCAAGCATCAATTTGATGCCGCTATCGGTGTTCAGACAGTTGGGGTTGGGTGATCCACGCCCAACAACAGTTATGTTACAGTTAGCTGATCGCTCCCTTGTTCATCCTAAGGGAGTGATTGAAGATGTGCTAGTTCAAGTGGGTTCTTTCATATTCCCTGCTGATTTCATTATCCTGGACAACGAGCCAGATCAGGAAGTCCCATTTATTTTGGGGCGTCCATTCTTAGCCACGGGCCCGAGCTATTATTGATGTTTGCGAAGGAAAGATGACGATGAGAGTAAATGACCGAGTAGAGGTATTCAATGCTTATAAAGCACTCAAGTTGCTAGCCCACTATGAAGAATTATCCATGATCTCTGCGGTGGAGAGTGATTCCACATCATTAGTGCCCTATATGAGCCCTGTAGATCCTGTTGAACGAGTATTGATTGGGGATGTGGAAAATAGTGAAGATGAACCGATGGGAGAAATTGAGCAAGTACTGGATATGTCCTGCAGTTATGTCCAGGGGTTCAAAAAATTTGAAGAATTGGAAAGGCCTGTCACTTTGACCCTTCCCAGGCCATCTATTGAGGAGGCTCCAAGGCTAGAACTCAAGCCAGTTCCAGCGCATCTGCGCTATGCTTATTTAGGGAACTCTGAGAAACTGCCAGTGATTATTTCATCCAGCTTGACCAGAACTCAAGAGGAAAAATTGCTCAGAGTCCTCCGTGAGTAAGGCCATTGGGTGGACTATAGCTAACATCAAGGATACTAGTTCATCATTTTGCATGCATAAAATCTTTTTAGAGGACGGACACCGCCCTAGTGTGGAGCAGCAAAGGAGATTAAATCCCATCATGAAAGAAGTGATGAAAAAGGAAGTAATCAAGTTGCTCGATGCAGGTATCACTTTTCCTATTTCTGATAGCAATTGGGTAAGCCCGGTTAATTGTGTACCCAAAAAGGGAGGAATGACTGTAGTTGAGAACGAGAAGAATCAGCTAATCCCCACTCGCACTGTTACGGGATGGAGAGTCTTCATCGATTATAGAAGGCTCAACAAGACAACTCACAAGGACCACTTCCCACTTCCATTAATCGACCAAATGCTAGACAGGTTAGCCGGGCATGAATATTACTGCTTCCTTGATGGCTACTCAGGATACAATCAGATTGTATGCCCAGAGGATCAGGAGAAGACTACTTTTACTTGTCCTTATGGCACTTTCTCCTTCAAGCAAATGCCGTTTAGACTTTGTAATGCACCAGCCACTTTCTAGAGGTGTATGATGGCTATTTTCACCGACATGGTGGAAAAATTCGTGGAAGTGTTTATGGATGATTTTTCAGTCTTTGGGTCCTCTTATGATGATTGCTTGAGTAATTTAAGCAAGGTGCTAGCCCATTGTGAAGAAACAATCTGGTACTGAATTGGAACACAAGGCATACCGAGCTATTAAGAAGCTTAACATAGACCTTGAGGCCGCAGGCGAGAAAAGACTTATGCAGTTGAATGAGTTAGATGAGTTCAGGCTGCATTCTAATGAAAATGCTAAGCTATATAAAGAAAAGACAAAAAGATGGCATGACAAGCATATCAAACCGCGTTACTTTGAGCCAGGCCAACAGGTGTTATTATTCAATTCTAGACTACGGCTATTCCCTGGGAAGCTAAAATCGAGATGGTCAGGTCCTTTTGAGGTGGTGAGAGTCACTCTTTATGGTGCAATCGAGTTGTGAGCTCTAAATAGTGAGCGGAAATTCTTGGTGAATGGTCATAGAGTCAAGCATTATTGGGGAGGAATGATTAATCGTGAGAAGACCAAGGTTGTACTTGCTGATGAGTAAGCGAGACTCTGCGTCATGCCGCAATGTTAAATCAGGTGATTGTTGGGAGGCAACCCAATTTTTATCGCTTTCCTAGTTTAACTTCTTAATTTTTTTTTTAGAATAGATACAGTATTGCACTTCATTTATAGGTATAGAAATATTAGATGTAATGGTGTAGGACGTGTAAATTGGGTATATATAAGGCTCGGCGCTGTAGGTAAAATACTCCACGACCCCAGCGCCAGGGAGGGCGCGAGGCGCCAGCTGGGGGGGTCAGATAAGTTTTCAATTATTTATATTTTATTCTTAACCCATATCCATTTATCCCAACCCAAATACCCATTTACACTAATACTAATACCCATATCCTTTCCCAAACCCACCCAAACACCAACAAACAAAAACAAAAACACAAAACTCCACCTTGAAGAAAAAACGCAGCTGCTGCCCGCATTCTCTTCTTCTTCTTCTTCACGAAATTTTTTTCAATTTTTCATTCTCTCTCGCACTCCTTCTCCAGGTATGTTCTTCTTCTTCTCTTCTATTTATTATGTGTTTTCATTAGTAGTTATCCACACTCCCATCCCCAAGACCGCCAATTCCCCATAGTTTCATATTATAGTTTCCCACTCCCTCATGTAGTTCTTATGACACCTTGATGGTGGATGTGTTGTTTTGGTCAAAATTTGTATGTTTCATGTGTATTCAGAGTAGTAAACTAGAATTCCCTCTACTTCGTTGAAAATTGGGAGGGCCATCATGTTCCACCATTGTTGAAATAAAAGAACACACTTCATGCCCACATTGTGTTTGTTCAAATGCTTGAGTGAAAATTTTTGTGAACCAGTGAAGTCTGAGTAATCGGATGCACTTGTGTATGCATTTGGGCTAAGTGTGGGGTATCTAGGGATGCTTTTACAAGTTGGGGGATGTGGGTTTGATGCAGAATATGTTCTTACACCATTGCTTTTGTATGTTGTATGTTGTAGAATCTTGTAAGTTAGCCTAATTTAGCATACTTTCGTATTTGTGAAAGGTGCAGACCACATGCCTTTAGCTGACCTTATTGAGTATTCACGTTGCCATGATCAATCATTATTGTGTAGCATGGGGAAGTCTTGAGTACCCATAGTTTTAAGGTGCAACACTTGTACTTGTGCCCTCGGTTTTAAGTGTGGGGTCATTTGATGACTTGCATGACAACCTGAGGCATATGTCTTGAACCTTTCTCACATTCATGTTTACTTGTGTTGCAGGATACCATTAAGGCCGAGGCCTCGTGTCGACTTGGTTGATGATGCTGCTATTGCTTGGCATCGAGACTTCGTGCCGGCGGGACGGTACGTCTCTGAGATGGGATTAATACCGCAACCTTAGAGAGGAAATTCTCGGATATACTTGCCAGGCTGCAAGCTCTAAAGATGGACAAGTTCTTGGAATGCCCGGGGCCTGCAAACCTGAGCATGGTACGAGTCCTGTATGCTAAATGGAATTATCAAAGCTGCACTTCACATGTACGAGGAAAGGATGTGCCGCTGGGCAGGAAGTATTTGTGTGACTATTTGGGTGTTGAGAATGCCGACCCAAGGAGACTCCAACGCTTGATCCAAAGACTGAAATATGAGCTAATACGTCACACTCTTTGTGGCGTCGATTCTAATGCTAAGTGGCTACGGAAGCAGGGCAACATACACCTCTCCATGGTTCGTGCAGACTTCAACAACATTGCCAAGGTGTAGTAGAACTTTGTGTAGGCCAGACTAACACTGGCGGATCACAATAGTGATTACACTCGCGCTAGAGTGTGTCTCATCTTCTCCTTGATGACCGGCCGACCAATTTATGTCACTGAGATCATGCTCAATGAGATGGCCCGCACCAGGCTTGGGCGACAGATTCGACGGTTCTTCTTTGGCAATTTACTGACTCAATATATGATGTTTAGCGGAGTGCCAGAGTATCCCGGACATGATGAGGTGGTGGAGGCGCCGTCAGGGCTTATGGACATCACATCTGTAGTGGAGACATCGTCCAAACTCACCCCCGCTGCTCGAATGGAGCGAGAGGAGAACTTCAACAGGTATATTTATAGCGCTTTGAACCTGCTCATGAGCAGGGCTAGCATTACCGACGAGGAGCGTATGCATTTGCCTGATGACTTGTCCAGCACGTCCAAAGAGATGTTGAGGATTGCACCTGGCAGCCCCGTTCACCCGTCGGAGGACGTCAACACTGCCAAGGGCTCAGATACTGAGGATGAGGATGAAGATGGTGCTACAGGGCCTATGACTTTGGTGCCTTTCGGATCGGATGCTGATTACACCGGCACTGCTGGGGGAGTGGACTTTGATTGACAGGGAGTTTTTCTTTTCACCCTACTCTGTTTTACATTTTTACTTGCATCGAGGGCTATGCATCGTTCAAGTGTGGGGTGGGAGGAATATATGTGTTGTAATTGTATATTATATATAAATTGGTTTTGTTTTGGTTCTTTTAGTAGTTGTTTTGGTTCTTTTAGTAGTAGTTCTAGTGTAGTGAGTTTAGTGTAGTATTAGTTGCTTTAAATTAAAAAAAAATATATATTTTTGAAAAAGCTCAGATTTTTTCCCGACGATGGATCTGTTGGACAATTTTCTTGAGGGATAAAGTCTGATTAAAAATACCAAAAAGATTTTTATTTTTTAGGATAAGTTAGGTAGTATTCCTTGGTTTTTCTTTGGGTAATGGTTCTTTTCCAAGGATGTAGCTCGAACCGGGCACTTTAATTTCTTTGTAGGAGTAGTTTAGGAATAAACTAAGTCGTCCTGAGATACTCATTGACATGGATGATGCTGGCACATTAGGCTATGACATACATTCTATTTTCCCGTTTATTTGATTTGAATTGTTAAGCCTAAGTAAATAGCCTATTTTGTGACGCCTTTTCTCAGTTGTTTGACTTGTATGCCACATAGTGTAATATTGCTTAAATTTCTTAATTATGTGTGCTTGCTTGACTTGAGAGTTGAACAGAACCATCTCGATTGAGTCATTTGCAATGTGTGAGTAAGGATTTGTGATTTTCTGTGCTATCCTGTGTAGTCTAGAACTTGCCCCATGTGTTATTTGAAGCGAAATTGTAAGTTGCGCTAATCTAGGAGATGACGTAGACATTTTCTTGCTTGATCATGGATGTGCTTGTCACATAAAAATAAAATTTTCCGTTGCTAGCCCCTTTGAGCCTATAGACCTTTTCTTTGGCACCCACATTACAAGCCATACCTTTATTTTGTTCTTAATTTGATCTTGATTGAACCTTTACCTCCTACGGCACTTAGTCGCTAAAAGAAGTAGGGTTAGGATTGGGGAGTAGCTTTTGAGTGGAACCATGGAAGGGCCTGTTGGTGCACTAAAGTTGAAATCAAAAGTCACTTGCCGATGAGCTTTAATGTAGGGAGTGTGTGAAGAAAAGAGAAGAAAAAAAAATGATAGTGAAAGTATGTAGAAAACACTTCCAATTCTTATTGATTTGTGCTAGTGGAAATATAGAAGTTCTTAATTGAAAAAGAGGACTATGTGTATAAGGCAAGTGAATTGGTTGAGAAGAAAAGGTGCTTGAATTGTGAATGTAATGTGATAAAGTGCTTAGGAGGGTTAGTCATTATTTCTAAATATATCCTACTCGTCCCTTAGCCTACATTACAACCTTAAAAGTCCTAACTGATCCTAGATTTGGCTAGCTTAAATTAGTAGAGATCTACACTACGGGCAAGCTTATGGTATGACCACGGGATGCATATGAATTCTCTGTGAGAGTGAGCGAATTTTGTTCAATTGTGCGATGTCATTAATCTATATTCAAAAGCATATTTGAATGTGTGGACTATCTATATTCACTCTTTTGTTTGTTGGTAAGGGCACATGATCTCATGAATGATTGGTAATGTTATAAACTTTCTTGTCGGGGAAGTGCATGAATTGAGGGTACTTAGTGGTTGCAAGTCGACTTTTGAGGTTACATGGTGACGAATAGGTTGTTGAAATATATTGAATTGAAGTATTATACTTGGGTATGCTTAACAGGAAGAATTTGAATTTTTGTGTGTTCATGCTTGCGTGCCGGTATTGATCGTGGTCAAGGGTATAGCGTGTGGTTAAAAGTTCGAGTGCTCTCCTATGATATACAGTTTGTACGTAGTTGGGAGGTTGTAAGATAGTCCCATTGCTCGAGGACGAGCAAGAGTCTAAGTGTGGGGTGTTGATGTTTAGCTTAAAGAATATATATTTCTATGTATATCGCCTCATATTTGACACTTGTTTCTTGAAATTGGTATGTTAAATGCTATGATTTATATTAATTTGAAGTGTTTTTATGTGTAGGAATGATTCAGGAGCAATTGGGGGTGAAATGCGCAAGATTTGTGCCAAAAAAAAACCGGACGAATTGAGCATCTGGGCGCCACAGACAGTGCCTGGCGCCACCTGTGGCACTGGAGGCAGAATGGAAATTTGAGGCAGCGCCCTGGTGGGCGCCTGGCGCTACCCAGGGCGCAGGTGACGTGATTTTATCCAAATTCGCCCAGGACAAGGTTATTTCGGCCCTAGACCTACCCAACACGTATAAAAGCAAGACTAAACCTATTTTTGAGGGGAGAGACGCCACTTTGGAGGAAAAACACACACGGGATCGTTAGGAAGCGGAGAATTCTCAGTTTTCTTCATCTTTTTCTAGTATTTCCAATTGATTCAAAACTTATGCAATTGTGTGATTATATTATGAATGGCTAAACACCCATTGTTCTGGGGTTGTGATTAGCCATGAATATTGTTGTTTAAAGTTAACTTAACCTTGATTATAATTCACCAACATATGGTTGTTTCTTCAATTCTGTGTTTAATTTCTTAATTGTCTGGCCAGCAGTTAGGTTGTATTTACTAAGTATACTATGCTTGGGAAAGCCGTGTTTAGATTAGAGAAGACTTGAAGAGAGCATGATCTTAACCCTTAGGGGGAGCGGATTTGTGGTTAGGATAGGAATATACCTAATCACTGTGCTTAATTAAATATCATGATCTTAATGCGTTCTTAATAGATTGATTTCATAGGAATATAGGCGTTAATCTATTGAGAATAGGTGAGTAGTAATTCGGGAGAAGGCTATGAGAGCATTTATCGATTAATTAGCAACCATAAGTAAATTATATGAAAGGGAGAGTTAAATCAAACACAATACGATTGGTAAATCGATCACAACCCTGGAATACTTGTCTCTACTGAATAAACAACAATCAACTAGGTACTTGATAATTTAGTTATTACTTAGAATTGTAGTTTAGCATAATTAAACTCTTGAACTCGAATTTAGCTTGACGGAATAACAATATTGGTGTGTTAGTGAGTAGTTGATATAAGTCCCTATGGGTACGATATCTGGACTTCCAAATCCTATATTACTTGTCGGCCAGGTATACTTGCGTGTGAGTTTGGGAGCAACAATGCCCGTCACCTAGCATATGCGCCACCCCAACACCAACCATATAAAATGTATTCCAAGGATTCATACTCTCAGTGCCAAGTTTAGAAGTGTTACTCACCTCAAAGTGCGCAACTCAATGCTCCAAAAAACCCTTGCCTCGCAAATCGGCCTCCGAATGACTCGAATCTAGTCACAAACAACATAACATAATCAATACAAGCTATAGGAATCGATTCCATACGATAAAGCTATGTTCCTTAATCCAAATTCAGAAAAGTCAATCCTAGGCCCATGCCTCAGAACCCGACAAAATTCTAAAAATACGAACATCCATTCAATAACGAGTCCGACAATACCAATATCATTCAATTCCGACAACAAACCGACCCTCGAACCCCCAAATCTTATTCTCCAATACTTAGTCTAAAATCACACCTCAAAAACACACAATCTAGGTGGAAAAATCAATGGGTAATCAAATTTAATGAATAAAAGTGATCAAAAGTTGCTTACCTCTTGAAATGTAGCGAAACCCCTCTCAAAAATCACCACTAGCCGAGCATGCAAAGTCCAAAATGAGAGAAATCATGAAACCCTTCGATTTTATTCTTCTGCTAGTGATTCCGCACCTGCGGTCACTTAACCATATCTGCGTCCCTGCTTCTGCGCAAAGCTAGCCGCATCTGCGGCCCCAGACCTTCTAGTCCACTTCCGCTTCTGCGGTCATATATGCGCTTATGCGCATGCGCACCTGCGCCACAATGTCCGCTTCTGTGGAAACCCATGACCAAACTGCAGTCTGCTTCTTCACTCCACTTCCCCCATGTACGAGCTCGCAGATGCGGACTAACCTTTGCACTTGTGCATCGCCCAGCATTTTTCGCACCTGGGATAGCCTGACCGCTTTCGTGGTCTATCACTTGCGACCAAATCTTCACATGTGTGATTGCACTAGACTTGCAAATCTTCAGCATTCCCTCAAGTCCAAACATCAATTCTATTTCAATCCAAATCACTCCCGAGGCCCCCGGGACCCCATCCAAACGTACCAACACATCTTAACATCATACGAACTTAGTCGGAGCCTCAAATCACATCAAACAACATCGAAAACACGAATCGCACCCCAATTTAAGCCTATTGAAACTAATGGATTTCCAACATCCAATATCAATGCCGAAACCTATCAAACCAATTACGATTGACCTTAAATTTTGCACACAAGTCGTAAATGACAGAACGGACCTACTCAAACTTCCGGAACCAAAATCCGAACCCGGTATCAACAAAGTGAACTCTCGGTGTAACTTCTTAATTTTCCAAACCTTCAACTTTCCAACGTTCGGCAATTCAAGCCAAAACAACCTACAGATCTCCAAATCAATATCCGGACATACTCCAAAGTACAAAATCACTATACAAAGCTATCGATACCATCAAAACTCCATTCTGAAGTCATTTACACATAATGCAACATCCAGTCAACTCTTTCAACTTAAGCTTCCAACC
The DNA here is from genome assembly GCA_002018475.1 of Nicotiana obtusifolia. NCBI lineage: Eukaryota > Viridiplantae > Streptophyta > Magnoliopsida > Solanales > Solanaceae > Nicotiana > Nicotiana obtusifolia. Next base: position 118,058 of record MCJB01011377.1, on the reverse strand, counting down.
TTGGGACTAAGTGTCCCACTTCATTCTGAAACATATCCGAAACCAAACTAACCACCTCAGCAAGTCACATAACACCAACAATGAACATAAAATAAGCAATAAATGGGGGAACGTGGCTACAATACTTAAAACGACCGGTCTGGTAATTACATTACTTGACTCTCATCCATGAGAAAAGTACATAATGCAACATACCCCTCATACCTGTAGATAATATCCATCTCAAGTCGTAGCAGAAACCATCAAGAACACTTCGAAGCACCTTTTCACATAATCAAGCCATTAGAACTGAATCTCTCAAAATCAACCAAGCCACACCGGTCGCCAAATCCAAGAGTATTGCCCTCAAACAACCGGTTAAGTCTCACCGTATCATAGAACCAAAATAACCAATCATATCCATCACCATGCTAATTCAACCTATTACCAAGCTGTCCCATTTCCTCCGAGTTTCTTCTGAATTATCTTCAAGTTAGCTTTTCTCCTTGCCATAATACCACGATCCTTAACCAAAACTCGCCACACGAGATCCTAGCATGAAATCACGTCATCTTAAAGCCCATAACCCATTGTATTCCCTCTTAAGAACCCAAAAATCTCGCATCCGAGTTGCTTACTCTGAAGAGACCTTATGTGAATCTGAAGTTGTTTCTTTAACCTGTTAAATGGTAAAATACAGAATCCATAATGATATAGAAATACTGCAAATACTAACAGCATCCAATGCAAATCTCGAATCTTAGCCATATAGAAATCCGAAAAATTCTCAAATTCCCCATATGAATCTTGAACTCTTTAGAATCTTCTCGAGAGTTATCAACCCCATTCAAATCTCAAATGTACCACCTAACGAGCCAAACGACATGTGCTCCATTAGCACACCAACATAGACCTCTAAGCAACCGAGTGAATCCCTTTTCTTAGTATATTACATCCATTATGGAAAACTAACCTAAACCATTCCAAGATTTCCATATATCCATAAGGATACATTATGCATCCTGAAATTTCATTGCTTAAGTCATCCTCAAAACCAACCTCCGCAAGTCATAGCCGATTCACAAGTATGCCTCAAACTGAAAATAATACAACACATAATCATGTAACCAAATTGTCAAAAACGGACTCCCCTACTTGGCTCAAAGCCATAGAACAAAATATCTGATAACTCACAATACCCATACTGTGTTATTTCCATAACCCTGCTCTGAAATTCGATTAAATTCTTCATAAGCTCATGCAACACAAACTATAAAATTCCTCAAATCATCTGCTTAGCTCGCGTTCACCCTCGTGACGGTCAAGTCAATTTTCTTAATCGATCCTCTCAATCGCAACAGATATAACCCACTGGTAGAAAGAAACTCTCTACAAATCATCATAAGGATTACACATCCGCAGACCGCCCCGCAGGAAATAACCCACTTGCTTAGCCTCAAATTAGCATTTCACTATTCCCTACCATTGCCACAACCATCATGCAATCACCTAATCTTCCCGAGTCTCAACAAGACATAAGAATCTACTTCATCCCATAGCTGGACAACATAAAATATCTCTCAACAAGATCATAACTCGAGACTGTAAAACACATCAAGACAGAGATCAAGCATCCAATAATCCTTTTCGCATCCAAGCAACCCTTCTCGCCACATCGAAGCCATCTAAACACATCCCGTAGCAACCTCAAATTCACGTTATAGCTATCTAACCACTCACCGAGCCATAAATCTTGCTCCTAGGGATACCACCGGATATATAAGCCCAAAATCACATGTTTACACAACTGAATCTATCGGGCCCAAGCTACATCCAAACCCTAGCCTCGAGTCCTCCAGATTGGCCCATCATCAAAACATAGAAAACACATCTCGTATCTCATCCATCGAATCATAAGTCATCGATGCACAGCTGATACCGAGCGCTCACATAACATACAAGTGAGTGGAAGGAAATCGAAGAGATACACTTCGAGCTAAATCAATGTCGCACGATGAGGAAAGAAAGGTGGAAAATTTATCCTACATGCCCTGTAGCCTCTCGAAGATAGGTATGGACATCATCATACCGATCCGCAAGACTCTACCAAACATTTACTCATCACTCGTAGAACCTATGAACCTAGAACTCCGATACCAATATGTTACAACTCAAAATCCCGCTAGTCTTGATGGCACCTAAAGTAACCCGCTAGGTAAGCCAGAAGATAGACAACACAACTCAATAGGATCACAGGAATCAATAATTATAATAACTGAGCTTTCTATACAATATCCCAAGGATTAATAGTACAAGTCATGAGCTTCTAAGACTTAGAATTTTCAAAGCTAGAATGAATACATACATCATATGTTCGAGACATATATAAGCAAATTTATATATCTAAAGCTACCATGAACAAGAGTGTCACGACCCAAAACTCATTATAGGCCGTGATGGCGCCCAACGTCGCCGTTAGGCAAGCCAACAGTGAACCAACTTGATTAGGCATTTTATTATTTTCGAAATCATGAATTTTATTAGATAAAAATCAACGCATCACAATAAAAGAAACTTACACTTTAAATAGAATAGATAATAAGAGTGTATGAATGCTATGCAAAATCACCAACAACATCTAGAACGTCCCAAAACCCGTTGTCACAAGTGCATGAGTATTTACTAAGGAGTGTGATGATAATACAACATCTGTCCGGAATTTAAATAAGACAGGATAGAGTAAATAGTACGATGGAGATTGTGTGGGCTGTTATACGTGGCCTGGAATGCAGCTCACCATAAAGTCTCCTCAGCAGCTACGCCTATGCGCCAAGATAACCACTAGTTGAACCTTTTAGATCCTACACATTTAGTGCAGAAGTGCAGCATGAGTACGTACATCAACGAGTACCTAGTAAGTATCAAGCCTAACCCCAGAGAAGTAGTGACGAGGGGTTGAAATCGACACTTACTAGAGGTCCAATAAAGCAATATAATAAATCGTAAACAGATATGAAGCACACAACAATAATGGAGTGAATCTGTAAATTACATAATCTTTCAACTTAAATTTCTTTCAAAGGTATGAATTTCTCAGTCTTGTATTCTACTTCAATAGCTTAGATGTATCAAGTGCCAGTATCAAATGCATAAGGAATACCATATAAAATTCCAGGCATCAGTGGAAGGATAATCTCGTAAATATTCGGACTGCCAGCGATATAACACACGATTATGCCGAGGTCATTCGGCCTGATCCAGAATAATGTGTACACTGCCGAGGGTCGAATGGCACGAACCATAGATGCATCTATTGTACTCCACTCCACAAGAAAGGAAGGAAATTATCAAATTACGAGACACGTGCTTACAATAAAATATATGAGCACAAAATGAATATAATCTTTACCATTTCTCAAATAACATGCCAATAACTCAAGGTGATAAGGCTCGACCTAATACATATATATATTTCTTAATCAACGTCAATTATAAATTCAGTTAATTAAGCCAGCAGAATGTGTTCAAATAATTAAAATATTACATGATAAAGTCCTAAGTCTACTCGGACATAAACATGCTTTAGCTACGTACGGACTCTCATCACCTCGAGCGTATGTAGCTCCCACAACTAGTAGCACATAACAATTACATCGCCTAGGGGGTAATTTCCCCCTCACAAGGTTAGATAGGAGACTTACGTCGCTCCGAAGTTCCATGACCGGCTCCAATGGTTATCTAACTCTCAAACCAATGCCCATCGATCCGAAACTAGTCAAACAAGGTGCAAATAAATCAAAATATACTCCAATGCGAATAATTTATTCAATTTATAATAATTCTCAACTCCGCTCGAGAAGTCAACAAAGTCAACCATCGCGTCCACGTGCCCGGATTCCAAAAATTCTTGAAGATAAACTCTACCCATAATTCCATGAACTCAAATATATAATTTATCCTAAATTCCATGTTGGATTTCGCGGTCAAAACTTATAAATACGATTTCTAGGTTTTCTAACAAAATCCCACAATTTCCACCTTTCATGTTCCAATCCATGTATAATTCATGTATTTAACTCAAAATGAGAAGAAATCACTTACCTCCTTGTTGATGATGAAAATGGTGCTCAAAAAATGCTCCCAAAGTCGGCTGTCATGAAGAAATGGAGTGAAAATGAGCCAAACCCCCATTTTTAAAATAACACTGCCCAGCACGACCTTCTTCACGAACACGGCCTAACCCACGCGCTCGCGAAGAGCATCCTACTCCAGCTCCAAAATTCCCTTTCGCGAATGCGATGGACTGGTCGCGAACGCGGTGACCAACTCCTTAGCCCCTACGTGAACGCGACTCCAGAAAAGCAAACACATAGAACAACTTCCTTCTGCCCACCACCTACCTGCCTTCGACGCAATCGCGTAATCCCACTCACGATCGTGAAGCATTGCCTCCACCGCTTCGCGAACGCGATGAGCAAATGGCCAAACACCCCCACAGACCTTCGCGAACGCGGTCCTTTCCCCTGGCCAAAATAGCTGCAATTTCACAAATCTAATGCCCGCAATATGCCTCATAACACATGCAAGCCATGTTCCAACTCTCGCAATACCACCACGACGAAAGAGATGTGCAGAAACTCATAACCACCTGCCAAAACAATTTATCATGTTGTCTCTTCACCTAGCAAGCACCATCACCTCATTCTGAGCTGAATAATGATATTTTCTCCTTAATATACCCTACTTAACTCCGATCGCACTGATCTCAGGTCCAATAATCTCGTCTCACCCAGTACAAGCTGCTCGGGCAATAAGCCACCTCAAAAACCGTCTAAAATCATATGTGACGCCATCAATGTGCCAACAAGCTACAACCCGAATATTACTCTTAATGAAAAATGAACTCTGGCAAGGAACTACCTAGCCCGCATAACGAATGAAACGGTCAAGATGATGTTATGGTTCCATCTCGGAGATAAAAAATAAGGCACACAAATAAGTATAAGGAACCGTACTTAAGATCTCACTATTGCGACATGCAACTTGATCCAACAATGACATTGTTGCGGCGTGCAACCCGATCCAAACATGAGACTGTTACGGCATGCAACCCGATCCGAATATGACATCGTTGCAACGCACAACCCGATCCATACAACATACCCCTGGCGGTGTGCCACCTGATCCACAAAATAATCAATATGGAAACACCCATCAAGCCGTAATGCTTATACTTACGGATGCTCGAATATCGACCACAAGCATGCCAAGTGCATAATACAATGCTAGGGAGACGGATAGCCCCATATGCTACAAAAACCCAAGACCGACTAAGATGAAATAAATGACCTGTAACTCGAGAGCCATCCTACTCATATAACACTAAAAACTACACGGGATCACAACACATGTGCGAATAATCAAGCCGTCTCACAACCCACCTGGCACAATAGAGTATTACATGGAATAGCTGACGATGGGAATAACATCCAATGCCCGAAGACTCCTCCGCAACCATCATTATGATGAATGAACACATCTGACCTGACGTAGAGCACACATTTACATTAGACCCACCAACGGACCTCAACCGATTCTGATCATACCATACTGGGCCAACAACCTTTCAAGGAGCCACAATGGACCTATTCATGACACACACGAGCAATCGTCCAATCTGGATCAAACTCCCACAATCCATAAACAAATGACTAGAGCGTGTTTCAGGCATAAGCTATCACATTAGTGATAGTACCATAATCTCCATACTTAGTTTCAATTAACAATTAAGTGACTGACATGTAACACTTACACAAAATCTGCCCGTGGGATACGCTCCCACAACCTTCTGCACCAGGTAGAAACTTATGCACATCCATACCACCAACCGTACTTATTCTGTAAAGCAAATAAAGAATCTGCAAATCAATACACAAAGCTTCTTACACAGGACACCGTTCTCAGGTGACACTAAAGAAAATGCCAGCTTACTCTGAACCTCTGAATTCTTCCATGCTCACCCGAGCTTGTCATATTCTTATCAACACCGAGCCGCAACCTTGATCCTCAACTTCCAATTCCCATGCCGCTCACTGTACCTACCATGCCGAAACGCGAGAGTACAAGTATTCATCATACTTGTACTACTAGTAGAATAAAAACTTCATTGGCTAGAACCCTTTCACTTAACTCATTTCAGAAGAATCATTGCAACACGCAGCTGAATTCCATAACCACAGAAAATGCAAACCTTAAGTTATGGTCTGAACCGGCATAATTCTTCTGGGATCCATTTACACATAACAAGGCCATTTGAATCAAATACCTCCCAAATCAATTGAAACCTTCCTTTAATAAGTCCCCCACAAAAAAGCAAAAGAAGAAAGAAAAAAATTTCCTAGTTCTTTGACCCAATACCTGCTGAATGGGAATTGTTTGACGACTTGATGAAGATGTGCTTGTGGTCGAAATTCTTCCACCATGGAAGATGTACTTTGATGGTGTTGCTCGGTGGCTGTCAAGCCCGCATGTACAATCACAAACCACATGTATAACTAACACACCGAAGGAACTAATCATTGCCACAATCATGCTGATTCAAACCATTACTAACCGACCCAACTTCTTCAAATTTACTCTTGACATACCTTAGAAATAATAATAGCTCCATTTAAAAATATAACGAACTCAATCAGCACTCATCCCGAGTGATCCAAATCACGGGACCACATCGTCTCGATACCTATGAACTATCTCATACCCTCTTCATGCGCACAATAATATCTCCAACTGGTACACCCTTTCTGAAGGACCTTCCGCGAATCTTGTTTCTTCCATTTCTCCAATACTGCCCCGCAGACTTGATGAAAACATAGAAAATTCCCCAAGTATTCTTCCCACTCTGCGGCAAAATCCCGCTCTTCAGCCACACAACGAACCCAAAATCCTTAGACACCGCGCTTACATGGTTGAACCCATTAGAACCACTATTGAGAGTCACCCACTATGACCTAGTCCCGAATATAATCAAAATCCATTACTCTGGTAGCACATGAACACTCCTAAAGAAGCAACTATATTAATTTTTTTCCTTGTACATCATATCCTCAAGAAGCATAAACTCTGAGTCTTCCCAACACCTGCACATGAGTCGATAAGGCGAAATATAGCACACATTCATCAAGTTATTTGCTCGAATTACCCCTGATGTTTTCTTTCTTAAGTCATAAATAATCTACCAATGCACCGATAACCAAAAACCGAACAAGCAGACAACCACACGATCCAATCCTAGATGGTGGGCTCCCCCACTTAACTTTAAGCTACAATCACATAAATCTAGAACCCATAAAGATTCCTCCTTCTCCATTTACTATGATCTTGCAACATTAACCCGCCAAATTTCTCGAAATCCCTTGTTAAAATTTTCATGAACATTATGAATTATCAGCCACAATCGCATAATCGACCTTCTGCCGAGTAGAAAGTAGAACTCCTCGTAGAAACTTCATCAAAATCACGCAACCACTAACTTGCCCACAGGAGATAGCCCACCTGTGGAATTCCATACCGATATCTTCCAACGACGCGACACTGGGTACCACTACTACAAAACCAGTAAACCCTCCTGCGCTCATGCTCGTCCACTGGTTATACAAGTCCGTTCATTACCCATTGACATCAACGGAAAGTCCAAGCTAAAGGCATGTGGACTATTAGCTGGGTTGTGGTGGTGTAAGTAAAGGTACACTATTTTCTCTCGAGGTGGAAACTCTACACCATATGCCTGCAAAGTTCATATTGAAAGCAAATACATGAAGATTTGAATGAATCTATGACGGGTAATCCATCAAATTGATAAAATCTACATAAAAAAGATGTAGGTTCTAAGTGATATATAGTAAAACTAATACCACTAGGTCCACAAAACATACCCGTAGCGGCGTGCCACCCGATCCACACAACAATCAATAATGAAACACCCATCAAGTCGTAATGCTTATACTTACAAATGGTCGAATATCGACCACAAGTACGCCAAGTGCATAATACAACCCTAGGGAGACGAATAGCGTCATACACTACAAAAACCCAAGCTATAAGGTGTGAACCTTTATTTACACCACCAAGCTGAAGGCATGTGGACTATTGGCTGGATTTGTGGTAGTGTAAATAAAGGTACACTATTTTCTGCTCGAGGTGGAAACTCTACAGCATATGCCTGCAAAGTTCATATTGCAAATACATGAAGATTTGAATGAATGTATGACGGGTAATCTATCAAATTGATAAAATCTACATAAAAAAGGTGTAGGATGTAAGTGATATATAGTAAAACTAGTACCACTAGGTCCACACAACATACCCATGGCGGCATGCCACCCAATCCACACAACAATCAATAAGGAAACATCTATCAAGCCGTAATGCTTATACTTACGAATGCTTGAATATCGACCACAAGCACGTCAAGTGCATACTACAACCTTTGGAATACACAAAGCCTCTTACACAGGACATCGTTCTGAGGTGACACCAAAGAAAATGCCAGCTTACTCTAAACCTCTGAATTCTTCCCTGTTCATCCGAGCTCGTCACATTCTTATCAACGTCGAGCTGCAACCTTGATCCTCAACTTCCAATTCTCATGCCGCTCACTGCATCTATCATGCCACAATGCGAGAGTACAAAAATTCATCATAACCCATGTACTACTTGTAGAATAAACACTTCATTGGCTAGAACCCTTTCACTTAAGTCAGTTCAGAAGAACCATTGCAACACGCAGCTGAATTCCCATAATTGCAGAAAATACAAACCTCAAGTTGTGGTCTGAACCGCCATAATTCTTCCGGGATCCATTTACACATAACAAGGCCATTTGAATCAAATACCTCCCAAATCAATCAAATTATGGTGGCTGTCAAGACCGCACGTAAAACCACAAACCACTTGTATAACTAACACGCTGAAGGAACTGATCATTGCCACAATCATGTTGATTCAAACCATTACTAACCGACCCAACTTATTCAATTTAATCTTGAGTTGCCTTAGAAATAATAATAATATCTCCATTCAAAAACATAATGAACTGAACCAGCACTTATCCCGAGTGACCCATATCACGAGACCACATCGTCTCGATATCCATGAACCATCTCAGACCCTCCTAATGCGCACAATAACATCTCTAACTGGTACACCCATTCTGAAGGACCTTCCGTGAATCTGAAACTGTTTCTTCCATTTCTCCAATACTACCCCAAAATCTCGATCTTCAGCCACACAACAAAACCAAAATCCTTAGACACTGCGCTTATATCCTTGAACCCATTACAACCACTATTGAGAGTCTCCCACTCTGACTTGGTCCCGAATATAATCAAACTCCAGCGCTCTGTTAGCACATGAACACTCCCAAAGAAGCAACTTGATTAATTCTTTTCCTTGTACATCACATCCACAAGAACCATAAACTTTGAGTCTTCCAAAAACCTACACATGAGTCGATAAGGCAAAATATAGCACACATTCATCAAGTTTTTTGCTTGAATTACCCCTGATGTTTTCTTTTCTAAGTCATAAATAATCTACCAATGCACCGATAACCAGAAACCGCACAAGCAGACAACCACATGATCCAATCGTAGACGGTGAGCTCCCCCACTTAACTTTAAGCTATAATCACATAAATCTAGAACCCACAAAGATTCGTCCTTCTCAATTTACCAAGATCTCGCGCTGTTAACCCGGCAAAGTTCTCAAAATCTCTTGTTAAACTTTTCATTAACATTCTGACTTATCAGCCACAATCGCATATTCGACCTTTTGCCGAGTATGAAGTAGAGCTCTTCGTAGAAACTTCATAAAAATGACGCAACCGCTAACCTGACCACAGGAGATAGCCCACCTGTGGAAAATTCCATACCGACATCTTCCAACGACGCTGCACTAGATACTACTACTACGAAATCAGTAAACCTCCTGAGCCCATGCTCATCCCCGGCTGTACAAGTCTGCTCATTCCCCATTGGCTTCAACTGAAAGTTCGACAATAGCTTCCAAACTCGAAGTCACCTCGTATCCTATAACGATAATCAGGCTCTTACACCCCTAAACACTCCAAGCAAACTTCTTTCTGTCATTTCAACCTTCCTCAACACAGTAGCCACCATACCAAATAAAATTCGTAGACCTAGTCACTGTCCACCATATTCCCAAATCGCTCTAAATTTTTCTCAAGGCATGTGGATATCCTACCACATAATCCATATGCTACTCTGCCACTCCCACTTCGGTTAAACCATCTCCTTTAAGAAACTTCTCGACCTCTCCTTTTCATACATGACCTGCTTGCAATTAAACCACCGCGAGACACCTCCCACCGTGTCCTTCCTCATCTTTCGTTGCCCAACCGTTGCCTCAAACCAAAATCCATCTCTGTACCACCTGAACTAATAATTGCAACCAACTCTAATTCTCTTTGAAGATCATCTTTCTTCAGGCATTAGCATTAGAAACACCGATTCGATTCTGCAACCGCTATACACAGCCATCTCTAACATCTGTTTCTCCAACACCATTTCACAACACCCTACCTCGGAGGCAAACCAACGAAGTCAATAACGCCGGCGAACCTCAATGTGTTCAAACAAGGACGACAACACCACATCACAAATGAGAATTCCCACACTTGAAGATATCAAGTCTCATAACTGCATCAACCAAAGCTTGAACATCCATAGTCCGATTGCCTTTCCTCCGCTGGAATTAAATGCCGAACCTCTAAACCATGCACTGAGAAATCCTCCTTCTAAGTCATTCATTGCCTCGACATATAAACAAGCACCCTACCATTAAACCATCACTGTGGGATAACAAGCATGAACATCATGATAGTATGTGCATAGCCTCGAAACCATAGGAAAAACAAATGTTAGGCTGAAATAACATAACACCCTCCCGCAAGGCGACGATAATAGCGTGCCCGAATATGTAGGGAGAAACAGCCTGCACCACGCCTTCAGTACCACTACAACTCCTCGAAGCCCAATTGATAACAAGCACTCCACGTTGCATAAGATTGAGTAGGAAGGAAATGAAGGCATAAGCTCTAACGGAATCAAACCATAAGAAGAGGAATCAAGAAGAGAAGTGCTCCTAACAGCCCTGTAGCCTCTCAAAGATAAGTACAGACGTCTCTTTACTGATCCGCAAGACCCTACTAGACTTGCTCATGACTTGTGAGACCCAAGTGAACATGTCTCTAATACCAAGTTGTCACGACCCAGAACTCACAATAGGCCATAATGGCGTCCAACGTCGCCGTCAGGCAAGCCAACAGTGAATTACCAACTTGATAAGGCATTTGATTATTTTCGAAATCGTGAATTTTATTAGATAAATAAATCAACACATTACAATTATGGAAACTTACACTTTAAATATAATAGATAATAAGAGTGTATAAGTGATATGCAAAATCACCAACAACATCTAGAAAATCACAAAACCCGGTGTCACAAGTGCATGAGCATTTACTAAGGAGTACGATAATAATACAACATCTGTCTGAAATGTAAATAAGACAGGATAGAGTAAATAGTACGATAAAAACTCTGTGGGTTGCGATACGTGGCCTGGAATGCAGCTCACCATAAACTCTCCTCAGCAGCTGCGCCTACGCGCCAAGATAACTACTAATTGAACCTGTCAGATCCTGCACATTTAGTGCAGAAGTGCAGCATGAATACGTACATCAACGCTTACCCAGTAAGTATCTAGCCTAACCCCAGAATAATAGTGACGAGGGATCAACATCGACACTTATAGGTCCAATAAAGCAATATAATAAATCATTGGTAAATACGAAGCACACAACAATAACGGGGTAAATCTATAATTGATATAATCTTCCAACTTAAATTTTTTTAAAGGTATGAATTTCTCAGTCTTGTATTCTACCTCATTATCTCATATGTATCAAGTGCCAGAATACTATATAAAATGCCAAACATCAGTGGAAGGATAATCTCATAAATATTCGGACCGCCAGCGATATAACGCACGATTATGCCGAGGACGTTCGCCTGATCTAGAATAATGTGTATGCTGCCGAGGGTCGAGCGCCACGAACCATAGATGCATCTATTATACTGCTGAGGCGTTCGACCCGCTCCACTAGAAAGGAAGAAAATTATCTAATTACGAGACACGTGATTATAATACATTGCATGAACACAAAGTGAATATAACCTTTACCATTTCTCAAATAACTTGCCAACAACTCAAGGTGCTAGGCTCGGCCTAATATATATACACACACACACACACACACACACATACATACAGGCACACCTAAAAGAAGAAATTAGGGAAATAAAAGCAAGACAAGAGCTTGATAGACTTGTCCTCTAACAATTGTCTAATGAGCCACAAAAGCTCAAAGAGGTTGTACAGGTAGTTGCAACCTCTGACCAAGATGATGATGAAACAGAATCCTTCTTATGACATCTTTCCTCTATAAGGATTCAGAAATACCATGTTAAGATAACTCTCATCGTTAGTAAATCTTTTGTTTGGACTGGCATAACTTTATTTGACACCGGAGCAGATAGAAGCTGCATCGAAGAAGGTGTCATTCCAACCAAGTTTTTCGTAAAAACCAAGGAACGCCTAAGGGCCGCCAATGGTGAAAAAATTATTTTTTGGAAGACTTATTTTTTGTGTAGGAAAGTTTCCCTTTCCTATTGGAATTGTATTTTCTAATATTGGAAGAATCAGGTTTAGAACTTTTCTTCCTATGAGGTTTACTACCGCACGAAGGAAGACCAAATTGTTCGCATAAACTTCCTAAGTCCCTATGTCTTTGTGCCCTATCTTTGGCAAGTTGCCTAAGCATTTTGTCTTGCCTAGAGATTTAAAGAGCAACTTGTTGAATCTGGCTTACTAATTGGCCATAGGTGATTCGATCGTAAGGAACAATATCACCGGAATATTGACTCTGAAATTCTTCTTTGACTAAATCTCTAAGGGACTTAGGCAAGCCATCTAGGAATTTCTCTTTCCAATAAGGGAGATTCCCATTTGGTCTTCACCCGTGCCTCAGCCAATTTCTTCAGTAGATCCTTATTCGGGGGAACCTCAATATATTAAGAACGAGATGACTTACTTACTCATCCAAACCGAGCCAAATCTTTGGGATTCTAACCCTCTAGCAGTAGCCAAAAAGATGCTTAACCTAACATCCAACTTTCTCTAGAAAACTCCTATTCATAACCAAAAGTCTATGAATTTATCCTTACAGACACTCACTCATGTCTGTTTAAACCTTTTTTGGACAAAACCCAAACAATATAACATCCATACCTCAGTGTTGGATAAACAAAATCATCTCGCCGAAGGAATGGGGTGATCACCCTATGAAAGTCAAAAAACATTCCCAGCCATTTTCTCCCTAATTTTTCAGTTAATATGATTATAGGGATGTGTGGTTTAATGTGCTGACCTTTAAAAACCATACCAACAAACACTCATATTTTCTCCTTTGGGGAAAAACCTTGCCAGTAGATTTTCCCCAATGGTTTCTGCACCAATGGTGGCTTATTTACGACCATTTGGTAGATATATTTCCTCCACCAGTGAAAGAAGGATTTGAGTATTTTAGTTCCAGATTTCACGGCGACCAGCACATTCCCTAGTTGCTCCAATTTTCCCTCAGATTCCACGTCCCATGGATATACACCCAGAAGTTTATTTTCCACAAACGGGAAGGATTCAGAGGTATGCCTTGGTTAGCCCTTCAAGGCTACTGTAAGTGGTACAAGGCATGGAGAGATGCCACGGAAACTTGCACTTGAGGTTGTTAAGTATTTCAGAAGATTTTTCTCTAAAGATACCTGGACAACCTACGAATGTTTTGATGATTGTGTAAATCAACGTGTTGATAAAATCAGGAACTGTTTCACTATATTTTAGGATTGGTTGTCCTAATTCATCTAATTTCACGGCTTGGAAAATTTGTTATTTTTCCTCGTCACTTAAATGGGTATCCCACCACCCCTTAAGTTGGCTTGTAAAACCAGTGCTAAGACATGAGTAGTACTCTGGTCCGAACAATTGTGGGAGGTTTTCTAAGCAATGGCCACCATGGTCATCTGCTATAATTTGGCAAGAATATTATATTCGGAACAGCCATCTATATTCCACTCATAGATATTATGAGCATTATAATTATTCTACATGGTATTAGGTCTCTCTTCTAAGACCACGTTAGGATGTGTAGCTCTAGGGTAATAGAGTTTTTGAAGCTTTCGCCAGTTGGGAAATTCTGACTTAATAGGTGCTTTTTCTAGAGGAGGCTTTTTCTTCTAGAGAAATTAGAGTTACCGGTTCAGATTCATTATCTGAATCAGTATCTCCTAGAGCTCCCACGATATTAGAAGAGGAATCTTCCGTCTGTTGGACTGGAGTGTCCTAGATTGTTAAGGATTTTTCTATTTCCGCTATCCTCTATTGCAGTTCAGAGAGTTTGGGAGAATTTGTAGAGCGGTGCATAACAAGTTCTCTAGTATGGGTTCTACGGATCTCGTATGGTTTAAATAAAGGAGTTGTAGGAGTAGAGGTTCTTACTGTTGATTTCTTCAGAGAAGTTGAAGATGAATTTGAAATCAAGTATTCTCCAAGAGTTTGTAAATACTTTTTAGTGTAATTATTTTGTTCAAAAATATTTTAAATATCTTTGCCAGTGATCGGCTCAGTGTCAGTTCTCTTTTTGAAAAGTGAGGCTGTAACTGAGCTGCTAGCAAAACTTGTCGAAAATCCTTGTGACAGAGGAAGTTCGGAAATAACTTCTTCATTAGTGTTGGTTTTTAATATTTTTGAAACATTAATTGAGTTTGAAAAAGGGAAATCGATCTGGTTATAATCAGCATAAATTTCAAACAATTCAAAGAAATTAATTGGTTGTTTAATGACATTTAGACTATCATAGAAAATTGTTTGAATTTTTTTCTTTCTTCTCCTTTGTATTTTCTAAAAACCAAGTTCTTTTGAAAAGATTTTCAAGAGAGTAAAATTCTCTTTGGAGACCTTTTTTATCAATTTCAAATTCTGTCTCCAAAGCACCAACGATATTGTCATCTCCTAATTCGGCACCCAGTGACGTATAAGTTGGAGAATCTGGTCGGTTATAGGTAGTGTCGGCAGAGGGAACCGTCTCTGGTTTTTCTATCTTATACCTAGCTTGTGGAACTCCAGATTCGAAGTCAATTGTCTCGATTCTAGTGGGATATGAGGACACTGAATGTCTAGCAGAATGAATTGATGGGATTTCAGACTGCGATGAGGCAGAGGAACTAACTCTTTGGCTAAGGGATCTCTGAAAGGAAACTAGCAGAGATCCGGAAAGGTGTTATTGGATCTGGGAAACTACCGTGTTTTTTGATTTTTGAGAAGGAGTGGCATCCTGCAGAAGCCAGTTTTCAAGCAGAAAAACCTGATTCCAAGAAATTGGCTTAGGAATAGACAGATGAGATCTCTGCAGATCTGTCTGAAAGCGAACAACCTTTGTGATTAGTTCTCACAGCTCTAGTGTTAAAGGCAGAACTCATGGCCTTATACTGGATTCTATGAATAATTGCTACTGGAAGAGAACCAACGTTTGTCTTATAATTATAAGTCTTAACATAAAGGGTTTGTTTGGTACGAATACAAGTAATGCAGGGATTAGTAATGCAGGGATTAGTAATGCAGGTATTAGTAATGCAGGGATTGTAGTGCTGGGATTATTTTTTATCAAGTATTTAGTTCATTGTATTAAAAATTAGCTATGCAATGTATAATCTAAGCTTGCGTTTGGTTTAAAACTGTACAAAATCTTCTTTACAATTATACCCTTGAATATTCTTCTTTCTGTATATAAAGAAATTTAGGAAAAGGGTTTAAGGGGCGGTTTAATAATTTTAGGGTCTTATCCAGGTATAGTTAATGCAGGGATTAGTAACCCCTTGGTTTCCTTGGTATTAGCTAAGCCATCCTATGAGGTATAAGTAATCCATGTATTAGGTATGCATAAATTGAATTGAGCAACCAAACATTGTATTGGACGGATTAAATTTTTATACAAGGATTATTTTACCTAGTACAGCCTATCAAACGACCCCTAAGGGTCAAGGCATCTAAAATATTTCTGTATTTAAGGGAGACTGTGAAGTTAGGGAAACAATCAAAATAAATTGGACCATTGCAAAGACTGGTTTCAACCACTTCCTAGTAATGAATCTTTGAACTCTAGAAATCTAGAATCTCTAAGACAGAGTAGAACTGAAGTGTCCAATCCTTCTCTGGATAAAGGCTTAGCGGCAATTTGTACTAAACCAAAATGGATGTAATTATATTTCTTCCTATATTTTTCAATAGATTTGATATTGAGAAGTTTGATTTCCTCGTAGTCTGATTCCAGAGGAATAGTTTGCTCAATGGTAAACATGTGATAATCACTTGTAAAACTCTATTTTTGAGACTTGTAAATTGTTGACTGGGGATGTTTGGGAATTTTCCAGTCGTCAATTGATTGCTGCAAATCAGAGAAACTAATCTCTTCTTTGAGCTTAAAATTGGAATAAGAGGAGGAAGAAGAAGAACTCGTAGACCTAGATGAGAGTGAGTGAAAGTAAGTCATTTGAATAATTAAAAAGCTTCCTATCCTTGGCTCGAGAGACCAAGTGGTTTCATAACTGGTATCATTTTTGCAGCAGAGAAGGCTAGTTCAAGCAAAGTTAGAAGGCTCTACCAGCAAAGAAGACTACATCCAGGAGATGGAAAACCTTCTACAACAGCTCAAGGGAAAGGTTGCCGATCAACATTCATCCAGTTCGTCTGAAGAACAATCAGAAGAAGAGGATGACCCTGAATATGACCCAGAATAAGTCAAAATCAAGACCAATTTGTCGCTGACATCTGATATGACGCCAGCAAAGAATTTTTAGAAAGTTATTGTAGCAATGTTATTGTAGATTATTGTGCACTTACCACTGTAGATTACTGTGCACTTTTCACTATTGCAAAACGCTGTAAACTTTCACTATAGCACGGTCTATAATTCTATAAATAGACCCCCTCATTCACGGAAGAGGGCATTCAATCCTCCTCCCAAATTTCAGAATTCTCTCTACATATTTCCTCTCTCTAAACCCTCTCAACATTTAAGAGCTCTATACCTTGTAAGCTTTTAAGTTTCAATTTTTAATATCTGTATTTATATTTCTTGTTTTCAATAATACTTCTGGTCAGCTCTGCCGCCAGATTTTATGTTTTAATCTTGTGTTAACATACTTGCATTCGGTCAGCTCTGCCGCCTATTTTATTTAGCATATGTTTGCACATGGTCGGCTTTGCTGCTTGAGTTTTTCTTTATTTATTACTTCCTGTTCCTTACATTCCTCGTATTTTCCCAGTCCCCTATACCACCTTCGGGACTAGCTTCCGCCCCACCTCGGGGACTAGCTTCCTCCCCTCTGGTATCAGAGCCTGTTGTGTGGCAGCCTGCTGTTGTCGCTTTTCCTCCGGGGCTAGTAAGGCTAATCGCGGGGGCTTTGGTTTTTTAGGCATTTTAGCTGCCTTGAAGGAATTCACGGGTTAGGAAATCAGGTATGGAATTTCAGCATTCCTTGATATATTCAATATCAAAATAAAAAATTGATAAAATACCTTGCCATCTGGCGAAAATATATTTTGAAGCAATATTTTGCACATCCTTTTGTAAAACAGACTTAGCTGCCTTATAGCCAATGCGAAGCAAAAACTTTTGGTTTAATAAATCTGATTGAAATTTCGATATCCATAAAACAATTGCCAAAATTTCTTTTTTAGTTGTTGGATAGTTCTGTTGTGAGCTATTCCAGTGCTTTGATGTAAAAGCAATGATACTTTCTTTATCATTTTTAATTTGTTTTAAGATACCACCATATCCTATGTCTGATGCATCTGTTTTTACGATTTTAAAAGCAGATGGATCGGGGAGTCTTAGGAGGGGAGGTTTTTGAATTTCAACTTAAGTTGCTTGACAGCATTGGTTTGGGCATCTGTCCAAGGAACTTGAGGCTTTTTCAATCTGTTGTGAAGGGGCTTTAGTAGGATGCTTAATCCCGGAATGAAATCACAAATATAGTTGACACAACCAAGAAACCTTTGAAGTTGTGTCTTGTCCAGTATTTGATCTGGGAATTTGTCAGCAAACTGGAGAGATCGCTGAATAGGAGTAAAAGTCCCTAGTTGGATGTTATGACCAAGGAACCTGATGTTTGTCTGGAATAAGCTGTACTTAGTTCTAGACAGAGCTAATCCATTTTCTTTGGTAGTGTTAAAGAAAATGCCAAGATGTTTGAAATGTTGGTCGATGTTTGTTGAGAAATCAAGACATCGTCTATATAAGTTATAACAAAACTGGAATATGGATTAAAGATATCATTCATTATCTTCTGAAATTCAGAAGGGGCGTTCTTTAATCCTAATGGCATCACGTTCCATTTGTACTGTCCGAAAGGGACTGTAAAAGCAGTTTTGTACCTGTCTTTTGTGTTGATTTGTACTTACCAAAATCCAGATTTTAAATCAAATTTAGAGAAAATTATGGCAGCATAGACTCTTTGTAATAAGTCTTTCTTGTTAGGAATAGGATACCTAATCCGTCTAAATAGGATACCTATATATATACATGTGTATATATATACACATATATATATATATACATATATATATATATATAATATATATATATATAATATATATATATATAATATATATATATAAATCAACGTCAATTATAAATTCATAAGCCAGCAGAATGAGTTCAAATAATTCAAATATTACATGATAAAGTCCTAAGTCTACCCCGACATAAACATGCTTTAGCTACGTATGGACTCTCGTCATCTCATGCGTACATAGCTCCCACAACTAGTAGCACATAACAATTATATCGCCTAGAGGGTAGTTTCTCCCTCACAAGGTTAGACAATTGAGCTACCTCACTCCGAAGTTCGATCCCGATGCCTCTCTAACTCTCAAACCAATGCCCATCGATCCGAAACTAGTCAAACATGGTGCAAATCAATCAAAATATACTCCAATGCAAATAATTTATCAATTTATAATAATTCTCACCTCCGCTTGAAAGTCAACAAAGTCAACCCTCGAGCGACGTGCCCGGATTCCGAAAATTCTTGAAGATAAACTTTACACATAACGCCATGAATTCAAATATATAATTTATCCTAAATTCCATGTACAATTTCGTGGCCAAAATCCAAAAATACGATTTCTAGGTTTTCTACTAAAATCCCACAATTTCCACCAATTTCCATATTCCAATCCATGTATAATTCATGCATTTGACTCAAAATGAGAAAAAATCATTTACCTCCTGGTTGATGATGAAAATGGTGCTCCAAAATTGCTCCCCAAAGTCGGCTCCCATGAAGAAATGACTGAAAATGGGCCAAAACCCTGTTTTTAAAATGATATTGCCCAGCCCGACCTTCTTCGCGAATGCGGCCTTACCTTCACGTTCGTGAAGAGCATCCTGCTCCAGCTCCAAAAATCCCTTTCGCGAACGCGATGCGCCGGTCGTGAACGCGTTTGCGAATAGCATCCTGCTCCGCCCCTACGCGAACGCGACTCTAGAAAAGCGAACACATGGAACAACTTCCTTGTGCCCACCACCTGCTTGCCTTCTACTCGATCGCGCAATCCCACTCATGATTGCCAAGCACTGCCTCCTCCAAGGCTTCGCGAATGCACGCCCTTAATCGTGAATGCGATGAGCAAATGGTCAAACACCCACATACCTTTGCGAACACGGTCATTTCCTTGCTAACATCAAGAAGGAGGCACCATACCTCCGAAATCAGTAGCTCAACATGGGGAAATGACCCGTTGCCCCTCTAAAACACATCCGAGGCCACCAAGACCCCATCTAATCACACCACAATAAGTCCTAATACATGGCACAAACCTGCTCGAGGCTTCGAATCACACCAAACAACATCAAATATATGAATCGGCTATCGAAACCTCCTTTTAACTTTCCAACATTAAAACTTCGACAAACGTGTCCGATTCATACTTAAACATCCCGGAATGATGCCAAATTTCGCGTGCAAGTCACAAATACCGATATGAACCTATTCCTAGGCTCGAAACCCCAAACGAACACCGATAACACCAAAGACCACTTCAAACCAAACTTAGGAAACTCTAAAACCTTAAAAATGTTAACTTTCTACAATAAGCGCCGAAATGCTCCCGGGCGACCCGATACTCAACTCGAACATACGCCCAAGTCCAGAGTCATCATATGAACCTATTGGATGGAACCTTCAAATCCCGATTCTGAGATCGTTTACTCAAAAGTCAAATCTTAATTAACTCTTCCAACTTAAATTCAATTCTGACTATGCGTACAAGTCATAATACATGAAGTGAAGCTACTCATGGTCTCAAAATGCTGAATGATGCGCTAGAGCACAAAACAACTAGTCAGCTCGTTATAAAGAGGTAGCTATAACCGGAACGTAGGTACATCTTCAATGCCAGATCCCACCATACACACCAACATCAGCTTGAAAATCTGCACGCAAGGTGCAGAAGTGTATTATGATTACAACCGACCCTATGTACTCATTGAGTAACAAGCCTAACCTTAGGTTGAAAGCAGTGACAAGCTCAGAAGAAGGTCAGTGTTCAGCACCAATAGCCAATAGCAGTTCATAACAGTGTAATAAAGACAGTAAAGGTTTATAACTTAGGATAGAAAATGCTCAGCTCGTTCACTGATACGAGAAAGGCAGACATGCTTTATAAGTATAAAAGACTAAGTCTAAATGTTACCACTGAAATCAGTTAAACATGAGTTTATCAAAGAACTGTGTTTTCCCAATTTATAACATCAGATAAGACTTTTCATTTACCAGTTAGCATGACGAAAATGCATTTCTATTCCTATATGTCAAGTAATCAGATATCGTGTCATTGTCTAGCATGAGGAAGGTACATCCTTATGCCTACATGTCAGGTATACATGTCAAGTAATCAAATTTCATGTTACTGTCTAGCATGATGGAGATGCATCTCTATGTCTACATGTCAAATATACATGTCAAGAACATAGTTTCCCAAAGAACTCATTAGGTACACACAATCTTAGCACACTCCAGGTGCCTGACTCAAATGCCCCAATAACATCATCATGGATCCGTCAAATACTCATACTCAGCACTCTACGTGTGCCTGACTTAACAGCCCATCATCAAAGCACCTATATGAAATACTGTTCCTGCACCCACTGTTGGCATGTTAGACTCCGGAGGAACGGATCCTACCCAAGTGCTGATCATAATCATTTAGCCCAATGATAGGGCTTGGTGTCCGCGTAGCCTTCAATTTGTACAGCTTAGCCCAATACGGGGCCTAAAATATGCGTCACCTCAATATCAATATAACCGTTGCGGTGTGCAACCCGATCAATTATCAATATAAATACGGCTATATGGCCCACATCAGTCATCAATCCACACAAGTCTCAATATGCTACATCTCACAGAAACATGATACAATTATATAACACAGACTGTCACAATATGTGTCAATTATAGTACAAACTCGTGTCATGTACAAGGACACCAATATCAGGTGAGATAGCATATCAAATGTGCACAGAGATAGAGATATAGCATGTGGATGTAACAATCATCACTGTTCAGTGTTACTACGGCTAAGGCAAATAGTTCAACATGGCGAAAATAGCCCTATCATGTCTCTAACAATTTAGCAGCTGGCTTAGGCATGATTTCTAGCATGAATAATCCCATGTAGTCACATAAATGGAGAAAACATGATATCAAAGAAGCATGAAAACAGGGCATATAATAGCCTAAGAACTACCTAGATCATGAATACTTCAGTGCACGCACCCGCGCCCATCACCTAGCACGTGACACCCCAAACCCATCTCAAATATCATATCTCTCAGGGATATTTACCCTCAAATACAAGTTTAGAGATGTTACTTACCTCGAACAAACTAAATCCAATATCAAGCAAGCCAAACAATACTCTAGAAAGGCCATCTCGCGCGTATCAACCTCCGAACGGCTTGAAACTAGCCAAAAGCAACTCAAAAAAATTGAATAATTCCTAAGGAAACAGTCCTAAATGATAAAGGTCGAATCTTTACTCATTTACTCAAAGTGAACCAAAAAGTCAAACCTGGGGTCACACCTCAAAACTCGACAAAACTCACAAAATCTGACAACCCATTTAGTTACGAGTTCGACCATTCTAATTTCACTTAGTTCCGACTCTGAATCAATTTTCAAATCTCAAAAATTCACTTTCGGAAAGTTTAGACAAATACCCCCAATTTTCTTTGAAATCATCAATAAAATGCCAAAATCAAAGATACATTCATGAAATATAATTAAAACTGAGTAGAAAACATTTAGTCCAATCCATGTGGTGAAAAATGCCTCCAAAATTGCCCAAATTCGAGCTCCATAGCTCATAACATGATAAAATGACCAAGACCTTCGACATAGAGTACTTTTTACACTACTCCAGAGGTACCCTTCGCGAACGCAGAAGAAACCTCACGTTCGCGAAGCACAAATTCAGTCGACCACAAAATGGCCCTTCGCATTTTCGGAACAGGCATCGCAAATGCGATGCACAATAGAAACAACCCTTTGCGAACGCAGCGTTGATCACACGAACAGGATGACTAACCTCCGGCTCCCAGCTTTGCTACACGAATATGGACAAATATTAGATCATCCTTTCGCGAATGCGTTTCCTACGCCGCATCCGCAATGAACAAATCCACTAGCAGATCAAAACACTCTTCGTGCTTTCAGCTGGACCTTCGCGATCGCTAAGAACACCAGGGGCATCAAATAATAGCAGAAACCAACAAGTCCCATAACATAACATGGACTTACTCGAGGGCTCAAATCACACATAACAACATCAAAACAGCGAATCGCATGGAAAATCAAACTTAATGAACTTTTGAACATTTAACTTCCAAAACTCGTGCCGAACTATATCAAATCAACTCGGAATGACCTCAAATTTTGCACACAAGTCCCAATTGACACAATGAAGCTCTTCCGATTCCCAGAACCACAATCTGAGCCCGATATCATCAAGGTCAACTCCTGATTATACTTATAAACATTTCCAACCTTCAAATTTCCAAATTTTGCCAAATAGTGTTGAAACCTTCAAGAAACATCCAAATGCAAATCTGGCCATACCCCTAAGTCCACAATCACCCATCCGGACTTAGTAGAACCATCAAAACTCTCATCCAAGGTCAAATACTCAAATGTCAAACTCGGTCAACTCTTCCAACTTAAAGCTTCCTAGTTGAGAATCATTCTTCCAAATCAATCCTGAATCACCTGAATACCAAAACCGACGATTCACACAAGTCGTAATACATCATATGAAGCTATTGAAAACTTCAAACAATTGAAAATGCTCAAAACGACTAGATAGGTCATTACAGATCCTACTGTGTCCGAGCGCTTATGAGCCACCCCAGAATGGCCGAGATACCGAGCCTAGTATGGCCGAGCGCCTATGGGTGAGCCTATTACGGCAGTGTAGTTACACGTACCGATCCTCATAGGGCCGGACAACTATTTTATTTACTATATTGAGAGATTTGAGTCAGTATCAGCAGGTAAGCATATCTTTATATCATCTTTGACTCCTAGTTACTTTCAGTTATTATATTATCAGTTCAGTTTCAGCTTTAAGTTATTCAATTGCCTTACTCGGTAAATTATTTCGTATAGACATCCCTTTTGTCAGGGACGCTGCATTTCATGCCTGCATGTCCTGATAGACAACTAGATAGATCTTCATAGTAGATAGAACCAAACATCAGCTTGGTTGGTAAGATCCAACTTCCCAGAGTTACTAGGTCTAGACCTTGGAGTCCATTTTGCATACATGTTCGATGGGTAGGTCGAGGCCCTGTCTCGATCATGATATAGGTCAGTTATCTCTAGAGGCTTGTAGACAAGTCCTGTATATTTTATATATCAATATTGTTGTCTTGCCAGGCCTGTGTACATGTTCAGTTTGGTATTATTGGTTGTAGACATTCATGGTGGGCTCGTCGACCTGCATGTTATGTATATGAGCTTTTAAGTATGTTTACCCCTTAGATGAAAGAGACGTTATTATCAAATCATTCAGAATATGGCCCTATCGGCCTTGACTAGTATTATTAGCTTGCAAGTAGGCCTCATCGGCCTAAGTCGAGGGATATCCCTATAGATTTCACAGTTTATCGAGTGGTATGCTTCGGTCGAGTATGGCACCGGGTCCCGGCCACGCCTCCCTAGGTTTGGGGCGTGAAAAACTTGGTATCAAAGCAGTTCTATCCTAGAGAGTCTATAAGCCATGTCTATTAGAGCCTTGTTTATAGATGTGTTGCGCACCACATTATATAAACAGGAAGTTACAAGGCATGTAGGAGTATGTTGCCCTTCTTTGCAATCCAAATCGTACATTAGAGCTCAGTCATAAGAGTTTTAGTCGGGACGTATGTTTGCTAATGATACAGAGGTTTTTTCTATTAGAGAGTTTACAACTAGATAGACGGCTAATATAGCAATAGGTAAGGGCATTAATAGAGAGAGAGAGAGAGAGAGAGTTCTTGACGATGTGTCCCTATTTGAGACCCTATCAGATCGTGCATACCGTATGTGCACATTTCCAGCTTAAGACCCTAAGATGGGAATATCAAACACACCCCATGTATAGCAAGCCACGGGTATATCAAAATCTAAAAGTATAAGTTTCAACGGGTAACAGAAGCAAGGTGAAGAAGGGTACGAGGTACCCAGTTACTGAAGATTATCAGTATTTACAATTCAGGTAGGGAAATATAAGCATTTTGAGTTACTTCAACAGTAATAGAGGTATGTACAATTGACCACACCCATCTTAGTTTTGCCCCATGGGAGCTAACGGATATTGTTTAAGAGAAGGATGGGATATCACAATCCAGCTTGGGTTAGAGTAACCCAAAAGGGTGGATGGATTGCTAGCATTAGCTGAAATGTTTCAAGGATATTGCAAGCGTGGTTATAGTTCTTCTTGTGAGACACCCATATGGTACGCTGTAGAATACTACAGTCAGATATGAATACTAGGATGTCCTAAAATTTTAGAAGATAGGCACTAGAATCCTGAAAGGGATAAATATTTACCTTAGTATAGCTCCCGCCCCTAGTAAAAAGAGAATTTTAGGCAACCCGAAGAGTCATTGCGATGGAGCAAGGGGATGTAAAAAGCGAGAGAATGTTTTGTTAAAGGATTTAGAATAAAGTGATAGGTAGAGATATTAACAGGGGAATAAGAAGGGAGTAAATGAAGCATTATGAGTAAGATGTGATAAAAGGGTGATAACGATAAATCAAAATATGATAGGATGACGAAGTCTATAGTCAAGTGAAGGAAAAGACAAGTGGTGACAGTCCTTGAGAAAATAAATTAGTATAAGCCATAAAGTCATATCCTCATTTTGAGAAATGAGTTGGGGACTCCAACGTGATTACCAGAAGGAAAATTTAGACCCTTGGAGTAATAAAAATTAGTATGGGCTAGTGAACAAGATAAATTAAACATGAATTAGGGATCGGAATATTTGATAATAGTCGACATTGCGAGAATTTTAGAAGTCGCATTCCACAAATAATAAAATGGACAATAGAAGAATAAGCTTTAAAATTCATTCAGGAAGACACTTCCCTAAAGCAAGCACTGTGAGCACAGGTAAGCTTAAGGGACTAAGTGCGCCAGTTACACTAGGTGTCACCCTCATGTGTAAGAAATTCAGTTATCCTTGGTACAGAAGGGTTACCTCAAGGCGAGTAAGAGTTAGTGAAGATGTGAAAGACGCCAAAGATGAAGAGGTAACTATGGAATAGTAAAGGAAGAAAGCGGTAAAAAGGCGAAAGGAATGAGATTGCATTTAGTCAAATCCTATAGATATGTTACGACTCCAGCACTGTAACGACCCGATCGGTTATCTTGTGTAAGTACGCCTTGTTACACTTTTTATTGTTTCACACATGTGTGTTTATGATCTTATGACTTGCGGGGTCAATTACTTTAGTTGCAGGAAGCTTTCGGGTTTGGACCCTTGATTTTTGACTTAGAAATTTAAATTAAAAAATATTGACCAAACTTTGACTTTTGTGAAAATGACCCGGGAACTGTATTCCTATGGCTCCAATTGCTTCGTATCATCATTTCAGACTTGGGCGTATGCCCGAAATTGGTTTTGGAAGTTCGTAGGTTGATTTATGTTGATTTGCGAATTGGCAATTTGAAGTTGTAACGTTTGAGCGTAGGTTTACTTTTAGTTATTGAGCATGGAATTTGATTTTGGGATATGGAATAAGTCTATTGTGGTATTTAGAAATTGTCTCTAAAATTTGTTGTTGTTTGGAGTTGATTAGATAGGATTCAGACATTTAAGTTGTAATTTTAGTTCTTGAAAATTTCTTTGAAATTCATGCTTTTTAGTGTTTTTTTTAGCTAAATAAGAATGTTATTAATAGAAGCATAATACAAAAGTGGAGGGGGACATAAACCTTACCTCAATACAAGAGTGAATGTACACCTAGTCATCCTAGTGTGATAACTAAATATACCTAAAATGTGGTAAGGTGTTAGACCTATGGTAATGTGGCGATTGTCTATATTGAAGTGATAGACAATCGTATGTACAAAAACACAGTGAGATTGTTCTAGGTCAGCTCTACAAAAAAAGTACATGTGTTCCTGCTTCATTGTGTGATTTAGGGAAGTGGTCCCTTGTATGTACATCTAATATCCAAAAAAGATTTCTATAGTTCTCAAAAGAATGACAAAAGAGTACGGGCTATCTTCAATTTTGCTTTGACTTTGTAAAGAAAAGCCAAGTTGAAGATGACTATTTAAGGTGGGATGATTGTTGTTGTTGATTGTGTGCTGCTGCAATAAACTGTTTGTGTTTTTCCTAGGTCTTCCTTTAGGTAGTCTGCTTGGCTTAGTGTTCAGGTAGGAGCTGCTGTCTTCTCTTGTCTCAGTCAGATGATGTTCTATTGTTGCTTTCCATTCTTGTGGTATCTGATGGCTGGTACTGCTGTGGTGCTGAGCGGAGTCATATTTCCATTGTTGCACTGAAGTTGGAAGTGTCCATGATGATTGTTGAAGTTTCAAGAGATTGAGCAGCAGTTGTACTAATACCACACCTTGCAACTGCAGCAATAATCTGAACCAATTCAAGTTGCCTACAGTATGACGGAGGGTGCTGGTTTGCTGGTATTCTATTAACTCTGCTGCTGTGTCTTGAGACTGCTGCTGTTTTGCTTTATGCTTGTGTAGATCCTTGTTCATGTGCTGCTTTGAGATGTGAATTATGATGGCTTGAGTCTGTGTTTCTGTGACTTGAAGCTGCTGCTGAGCTGAGTGTTGTCTGTGCTTATCCTTGCTCATGTACTGCTTAGTGTTGAGTGAATGTTGTGGCATGTGAGTGCTGGGGGAGTCCATGATGGTTGAATTTGGTTGTTGTTGATCTTGTATGTGTGCTTCCTCCACTGGTAGTTTGGTGACTGAGTTTCTATGTCTTGAGGCTGCTGCTGATGTGCTTTACTCCTGTGTATATCCTTGATCATGTGTTGCTTCTGATGAGAGTCTGTTGGTGTTTCAGATTCCTGTGATGGCTGTTGGCTCTGTGGATTACTGATGTGCTGCTGAGTAGAGTTAGGTTTCTAATATTGCAATGTGGCTGAGAATGCCCAAGATGATTGCTGTAGTTGCAACAGATTGAGCACCAGGGGTGCTAATACCACACGTTGCAACTGCAGCAATAATCTGGACAATTTCAAGCTGCTTACAGTATTGTGTAAAGTGCTGGTTTCAGTGGTGAATATGGTATTTAAGTTGCTGTTATTTTGGATTCTTGTTTGCTCCTAATGATAACAATTGTCTTTGATTTGCATGGTGATTTGAATGCTTTGTGGTCCTGTGATCTGCAGAGTAATGCTTCTGTTGATTATCTGTTAGGTGTGCTTATGGCTGTTGTAGTTGCTTTATGTTCTGTGATTGCCAGTCCATGTTGTTGTTTCTGCTAAGTTGTGTGCTGACTAGGTACCATTGCTTTATGTTGACAGAGAATGTCCATCTTATTGCTCCCGTGTTGCTGCTGTAATGTAGTAGTGTGGTTGCCGAATTGTTGTGTTGTATGCTAGCAAGGGGGATCCATGATGATTGTTGTGATTGCAACAGATCGAGCATTAGAAATGCTACTATCATACATTGCAATAGCAATCCTCCAAGTTATCTGTAGAGTTGAGAGCTTTGGTGAGATTGTGTTTATGTGTTTGCTGAGCTTGCTTGGAGTAATTGGGATCCAGCATGCTAACCAAAGAGGCAATGTGATGCCACATTGCTTCTTTAGTAGTAGTATGATCTCTCACAGTGACTTCACTGCTGCTTGAATTCAAGGTGCTGGTGATTATAGAATTGAGCAGGTGTTGATAACAGCCTCTAGCATGTCCTGCAAGCAAAAACATCATGTTTGATTGAATCCACATATCCAGTTTTTCCTCATTAAAATTGTTGTGATGATGCTTGTGGTGGCAGCCCAGGTATAACATTGAGCCTGCAAACAAAAGTGCATATGATTGCTCCTCATCATGGCCTCTCATTGGGTTCTTGCTGGTGCCATACTTTGTTTGGTTGCTCCTGTGTACCTGCAGAGTTAACAGACTTGTTAAGGCATTGTTTGGTCTCAAGCACACGGTATTGATCCATTTAGGTGGTTGTAACACTCCAATATATGATGTGTCACAGCTCCACTCTTCTGCATCTCTACTGCTGTGTTTGTGATTTCCAGTAGGCTCATTTTCCTTTGGTGGAGTTAATTCCCTCTGCTTCTACCACCTTTACTCTTAGATATGGACATTCGCTTTTATCACTATTAACCAGCCTTCTACTTTGTGTGTCCAGATCATCAAAGCAATGGCAATCTATAGGCCCATTATCCAGAGCATAATTTGCAATACGGTCTGCCAATCTGTTGCCTTCCCTGAGTGTGTATGCTACTGTTGCATTGCATTTTGTCATCAAATTTTAGTGTTTGATTCATAGTATTAGATGTTATATTTTTTGTTTTGATTGCGCTTTCGTATGCTATTTTTAGACTAGTGTGAAGGTTTGGTTTGGAGCGTCGAGGGCTCGGTTGTGTTTTGGACATGTTTCAGAGTTGTTTTGGACTAAAACTGGACTGTTGTTGCTGCTGGTGCTCAGGCATCACCAATTGCGAGCACCGACATCACAATTGCAAAGGCGATAGTTGGGGAGCTGATGTCCCGATTGCGACACCCCTTTGCAATTGCAAAGACTACCAGATTTCACCCTAGTTCACATTTGCGAACAAATGTTCGCTTTTGCGATGTCCACCAGTTCCTAATTGCGAAGACTTTATTGCAATCGCGATGTATGCAGAGTTTTCCAGGGTTCTCTAATGCTAGCCCTGGTCCGCAATTGTGAGGATTCGCAGTTGCGGACCTTGTGTTGCAAATGAGATATCTACAGCTTGTTAAAGGGCTGGGAGACAGGATTTTTTAACTCATTCTCACATTTTTGAACCATAGACTCGGTAGGAGGCAATCCGGAGAGGGGATTCTTGCCTACAAACCTTGGGTAAGTGATTCGTATCCATTTCTAATCATATTCCATCAACATATCTTAGATTTTAACATCAAAATCATGTTAATCAATGTGAAAATTTGTGAAACATTGTCAAATTTTTGAAAAATAAGAAATTGAGTTTTGAGAGTCAATTTGGACTCGGATTTTGAAACTAATCACATATATGAACTCATGGGGTCACGGGTAGATGAAATCTACCAATTGACCCAGGTATTGATTGGGCGAGCCCTGCATTGACTTTTTGGGAAAAGAGTAAAGATCTTAGATTAATCTATTGTAATTGAATACCCTAGCATTGTTTAATGATATTAAGTCGATTTTGGTTATATTTGAGTAGTGTGGAGGCGGATTTTAAGAGAAAAGCTATTTTCGATTTTTGATTTGGCTTTGTTGAGGTGTCTTGCCTAATTTTTTGTGGGGAAACTACTCCTTAGGATTTGGTATTGATTGTGTCTTTGTGTTATGTGAAAGCGGTGTACGCAAGCTGACGAGTGGGTACACGGGTTGTAAGTGGTTTTTGATCGACTTAGGCCACTTAGACAATTTTCATGTTTTAATTGACATGCCATATCATGTTCTAAATTCTCATAGTCAATCTATCCTTATTTGTGTTAGTTTTTCCTTACATGCCTTAATTGACTTGTTTAGCACTTGTTCTACATCCTACTTGATAAATTGCTCTCATGCTTAGTTGAATTCGTTGACTCCTTTATTGTTACTTGCTATCACCTCATTGTTAATTATCATAATTTGAAGTTATTGATCGTGTTATCTCATTCCTTATTAATTATTACCGTTACCTGAAGCAATTGTCCATGTTATCCCTTCCCTTGTTGATTTCCATCATTTGAAACTCATTGTTAAATGTTACCTCTTTTACTGTGAGTTAGTCTTTGCTAATATCGTGGTTATACATTATTTCTCTCATTGTTGAGTTATTTGGTGTTAAATTTGTGTGTCGTCAACACGTTGAACGAAGTTGGTTATTGTTGAGACATCTATCTTATTGAGCATTTTACATTCATTATTGTTGTTAATATTCTTGTATATGTTGTAGTGGAGCCATGGGCTATTTTTGTGGAAACATTGACATTGTTGTTGTTATTGGCTAGTTGTGATATATGGGCACATGTGGTACAAATTGTTATTGTGATATGATATTGATTCGCATGCGGTGGTATAAGGCTTGGGGTTAATATATGCACGTTGCTTGTTGGGGAACTACGTGAAGCCACACGGCATCATAAGGTGGGCTAAAGTGCGTGTAGCTATTTTCGGAATATTATTTTCAAAACCTATTTCACATGTAAGGCTCACACGGTGGTATAAGGACTGCGATTGAAATTGAGAAATGTGTATACGAGGCTGTATCTCGGTTCTGATTGTTGATTATACAACGCGGCTCCTCAGGTGTGATTTAGTTATACACGAGCGGTACCTCATTGTGATCTTGTTGTTTATTTCATGTTGCAAAGATTATTGGTGGAAACATTTCTGGTTGTTTCATTTTTATTGGTTCTAGCACTTGTTGTCTATATATGATCATCTGGGTTTTCTTCAGACACTCCTTTTATTTATTCCCATGTTTAGTTCTGGTATCTGTTCAGGTTATTATCTTGTTTTGTATCAGTTATTTCTTCCTTTCCATTATTTGTTCTTATTACATTTTCATACTGCTTATTTATGTCCTAGTAGGTGTCTTGACCTGGCCTCGTCACTACACTACTGAGATTAGGCTTGATACTTATTGGGCACTATTATGGTGCACTCATATGACGCTTGTGCAAATTTTAGTGCATGTCCAAGTACATCTACTCGTGCTGGTCGTTAGAGATTGCCTGCTAGTTGATTTTATCGGAGACTTCAAGGTATGCCTGCTCGACGTCCGCAGGCCACGGAGTTACCTTCCCTTATTCTCATTTACTGTTGTATTTTCTTTCGGACAGTGGTGTAGTAGTTACTCTAGTTATACTCTGTAGAGCATATGGCTCAGTTCCACCGTTTTTGGGGAGCGTATTGTTGTGATTATGTTTTGTATCGGAAGGTTATATTAGTATTCAACTTGTTTAGTATTTTGATAATTTTTTGTGCCAAGTTATTATGATTTGTTAGGCTTACCTAGTCGCAGACACTAGGTGCCACGACATCCTAAGAAAGAAAATTGGGGTCATGAAAGTTGGTACTAGAGATCAAGGTTCATAATCTTACGATTCATAAGCAGGTTTAGTAGAGTCTTGCGGATCAGTATGGAGACGTCTGTACTTATCTTAGAGAGGCTACGAAACTGTTAGGAAACATTAACGGATGGTGAGGACACACATTAACGGATCAGACAATCAGAAACCCGCACCCCCTTCTAGAGCCGCAAGAGGTTGGGGCCGGGGCAAAGGCTGAGGAGGGGCACGTGGTGTAGCCAAAGCACCTGCCCGAGCTGCGACAGAGGAGCCACCAGTAGCTCCTGTTGAGGGGTAGGCACCTGAGGTGCCTGTTGCAACCCGATCACTTCAAGAGACCCTCGTACAGTTCTTGAGCATGTTCGGTACCTTAGCTCAGACAGGGTTGATTCCACTTGTGCCAACCACATCTAAGGCTGGGGGAGGAGCACAGACTCCCGCGGCCCGTACCCAGAGTAGCGGGTCCAGGTTGATCAGGTCCCTGAGGTTATGCAGGTACAGCCTGTTGCTCTGGTTCAGCCCGTGGTTAGGGCACCAGCATCTGAGGAGGAGCAGCTTAGGCTCGAGAGGTTCAAGAAGTACCACCCTCCCGCTTCTAGTGGTTCGGCTTCGAGAATTCACATGGGTATCTTGAGGAGTGCCACTGTATTCTCCGCGTTATGGGCATAGTGGAGATGAGTGGTGTTGCTTTTACTACCTTCCAGTTGTCTGAAGTGGCATATCATTTGTGGCGATTGTATGAGGAGGGCAGCCCAGTTGAGGCAGCTTCACTTACATGGACTCAGTTTTCGAAGTTATTCTTGAGAGAGCTTGTCCCTCAGAGCCTTCGGGATGCATGGCACATAGAGTTTGAGTAGCTGCGCTAGGGTACTATGACAATGTCAGAGTATGCTGTCCGATTCAGTGATTTGTCTATGCATGTACCTGCCTTGGTTTCTACTATCAAAGAGCGAGTCCGTCGATTTATCGAGGGGTTCAACTATGGTATTAGATTTAGAATGGCTAGAGAGTTGGAGACAGATACTCCATATCAGCAGGTGGTTGAGATTGCACGGAGGTTGTAGGCTATGTGGGGCCGTGAGAGCGATGATAGGGAAGCCAAGAGGCCTCGAGTTACTGGAAGATTTAGTAGTGGTCATGTTGCAGCTACAACCCATCATGGTAGAGGCTATGTGAGTCGTCCAGTTCATTCGGCACTTCCAGCCTCTAGTGGTGCTCCAGGTGTTCCGAGGTCTCAGGTTGAACACTTTGCTCAGCTACTTTCTAGTGCACCTCCTGTACGGGGTGTCTTTAGCGGTCAATCTAGTCGACTAGGCCCAATCTAATCCCAGTAGCTATGCCTACCGAGAGCTTGCTTTGAGTGTGGTGATACCTGCCACATGGTTAGAGACTATCCCAGACTCAGGAGGGGTGCAACTCCCTAGGCTACTTAGGCTCCACGTATTCGGTCAGGTCCACAGACATATAAGGCCATGGTTGCTACCCCAGTTGCCACTCTGCCCGCACAGCCAGCTAGGGGTGGAGGACGAGCAGGCAGAGGTCGCCCTAAATGGCGAGGTCCGACCAGATTCTATGCTGTTCCGGGTAGGACGGAGGTAGTTGCCTCAAACACAGTTATTACTGGTACGGTTCCAGTTTGTCATAGAGATGCATCAGGTCTTCTTTGATTCGAGATCCACTTATTTATATGTGTCATCTTACATTGATCCGTAAATGGATATATCTCGTGATTCTTTTAGCTCTCTTGTGTATGTGTCCATGCCTGTGGGAGATTCTATTCTTGTGGACTGTCTGTACTGGTCGTATTCAGTTTTTGTTGGTGGTTTTGAGACCAGAGTTAATCTATTGTTACTTAGTATGGTAGATTTTGATGTTATCTTGAGTATGGAATGGTTGTCGGCCTAACATGATATTCTAAATTGGCATGCCAAGACTGTGATGCTGGCTACGCCAGGTTTACCACGGTTAGAGTAGAGGGGTGCGTTAGATTATGTTCCGACCAGGGTTGTATCATTTCAAAAGGCTCAGTGGATGTTTGAGAAGGGTTGTGATCCTTATCTAGCCTTTGTGAGGGATATTAGTGCTAATACTTCGACCGTTGAGTCAATTCCTTTAATGAGAGATTTTCAAAAATGTATTTCCGGCCGATCTTCCAAGCATGCCGCCCGATAGGGATATCATTTTTGGTATTGACTTATTTCCTTGCATTGAGCCCATTTCTATTCCACCATATTGTATGGCCCTAGCGGAGCTGAAGGAGTTAAAGGAGCAGTTGCAAGAGTTGCTTGATAAGGGTTTCGTTCGGCCTAGTCTGCTGCATGGGGTGCTCCGGTCTTGTTTGTGAAGAAGAAGGATGGTTCTATGCGCATGTGTATTGATTATCGATAGTTGAACAAGGTTATAGTGAAGAACATGTATACATTGCCACGCCTTGATGACTTATTTGATCAACTACAGGGTGCCAGAGTGTTCTCAAAGATTGATCTACGGTCAAGTTATCATCAGTTGAAGATTGGGGATCCGAATATTCGAAAGACTGCCTTTGGGACTCGGTATGGTCTCAACAATTTCCTTGTGATGTCATTTGGGATGACCAACGCCCCCATAGCATTTATGCACATGATGAACAGTGTATTCCTGCTTTATCTAGAATCATTCATTATTGTATTTATTGACGACATCTTGGTGTACTCCTACACTGGGGAAGATCATGAGTAGCACTTGAGGATCATGCTCCAGACCTTGAGAGAAAAAAAGTTGTATGGAAAATTCTCAATGTTTGAATTCTGGCTTGATTCGGTGGGTTTTTGGGTCATGTGGTGTCAAGTGAGGGGATCAAGATGGATCTAAAGAAGATTTAGGCAGTGCTGAGTTGGTCCAAACCGTCTTCAGCTACTGAGATGCGGAGTTTCCTTGGTTTGGCTAGCTATTATCATCGTTTCGTAGAAGGTTTTTCATCTATTGCTGCACCTATGACCAGATTAACCCAGAATGGTGCTCCGTTCAGATGGATCGAGGAGTGTGAGGAGAGCTTTCAAAAACTCAAGACTGCTTTGACTACAGCCCTTGTGTTGGTGTTGCCTATGGGCTTGGTGTCTTATACTGTGTATTGTGATGTGTCACATGTCGGCCTTGGTGTGGTGTTGATGCAAGATGGTAGGGTGATTGCCTATGTGTCTCGACAGCTTAAGACCATGAGAAGAATTATCTAGTCCATGATTTGGAGCTGGCAGCCATTTTTCATGCATTGAAAATCTAACGACATTGTTTGTACGGTGTCCCTTCGGAGGTCTTTAGCGATCACCGGAGTCTAAAACATCTGTACAAATAGAAAGATCTTAACTTGCGGCATCGGAGGTGGTTAGAGTTGCTTAAGGACTATGATATTACCATTCCATATCATCCCCGAAAGGCCAATGTGGTGGTCGATGCCTTGAGTAGAAGGCCGGAGAGTTTGGGTAGTTTAGCATATCTACCGGTAGCAGAGAGGCCATTAGCATTAAATTTTCAAGCCTTAGAGAACCAGCTTGTTAGATTCGATGTTTTGGAGCACAGTCGAGTTCTTGACTGCACGGTTTCTCGTTATTTTCTATATGATCGTATCACAGAGCGTCAGTATGACGACCCCTATTTTCTTGTCCTCAAGGACACGGTTCAGCACGGCGATGCCAAGGAGGTTACTATTGGGTATGATGGTGTGTTGCAGATGTAGGACGGCTGTGTGTGCCCAATGTGGATAGGTTGCATGAATTGATTCTGCAGGAGACCCAGAATTCGCAGTACTCCATTCATCCGAGAGCCGCTAAGATGTATCAGGAGTTGAGGTAGCACTATTGGTGGAGGAGGATGAAGAAAGACATAGTGGAGTATGTAGCTCAGTGCCTAAATTGTCAGCAGGTGAAGTGTGAGCATCAGAGTCCGGGTGGTTTGCTTCAGTGGCTTAAGATTCCTGAGTGGAAATGGGAGTGTGTCACCACGGTCTTCGTTGTTGGGCTCCCACATACGTAGAAGAAGTTTGATGCAATATGGGTTATTATAGACAGGTTGACCAAGTCGGCTCATTTTGTTCCGGTAGTTACTACCTATTCTTCAGAGCAGCTGGCTCAGATCTACATCCGCGAGATTGTCTGACTTCATGGTGAACCGGTATCCATAAACTCTGACCGGGTACGCAGTTCACATTGCGTTTCTGGAAAGCTGTAGTGAGAGCTAGGCATATGGGTTGAGTTGAGTACAGCATTTCACCCTCAGATGGACGGACAGTCTGAGCACACTATTCAAATATTGGAGGATATGCTCCATGCCTGTGTTATGGATTTCGGGGGTGCTTGGGATTAGTTCTTGCCACTTGCGGAGTTCTCCTACAACAACAGCTGACAATTGAGTATTCAGATGGCTCCATATGAAGCTCTATATGGGAGACGATGTCGTTCTCCAGTTAGATGGTTTCAGATGGGAGAGGCTAAGTTATTAGGCATGGATCTGGTTCGAGATGCTTTGGAGTAGGTCAAGATGATCCAGGATCGGCTTCATACAACCCTATCAAGACAGAAGAGTTATGCGGATCGGAAGGTTCACGATGTTGCATACATGAATGGAGAGTGAGTCTTGCTTCGGTTTCACCCATGAAGGGTGTGATAAGGTTTGGGAAGAAGGGAAAGTTTAGCCCTAGGTATATCAGACCTTTTGAGATCCTTGAGAGGATTGGGGAGGTGGTCTACAAGCTTGCCTTGCCACCTAGTTTATCCAGTGTTCCATATCTCTATGCTCCGGAATTATTATGGTGATCCGTCTCATGTTGTGGACTTCATCACAGTCCAATTGGATGAGGATTTGACTTATATTGAGGAGCATGTGGCTATGTTGGACCGACAAGTCCGAAAGTTAAGATCAAAGAGTATTTCTTCAGTAAAGGTTCAATGGAGGGGTCATCCAGTCGAGGAGGTGACCTGGGAGACCGAGCTCGACATGCGGAGTCGTTATCCTCATCTATTCACTGCTTCAGGTATGCCCTTACGCACGTTTGAGGACGAACGTTTGTTTTAAGAGGGGGAGAATGTAATGACCCGATCAGTCGTTTTGTATAATTGCACCCCTTTATCCCTTTTTATTGCTTCACACATGTGTGTTTATGATTTTATGACTTGCGGGGTCGGTTAGTTTCATTCCGGGAAGCTTTCGGGTTGATTTGGACCCTTGATTCTTGACATAGAAATTTAAATTAGAAAATATTGACCAAACTTTGACTTTTGTATTTTTTATGGCTCCGATAGCTTCGTATCGTGATTTCAGACTTGGGCGTATGCCCAGAATTTATTTTGGAAGTCCGCAGGTTGATTTATGTTGATTTGCCGATATTTGGCAATTTGAAGTTGAAAAGCTTAACCGTAGGTTGACTTTTAGCTATCCAACTCGGAATATAATTTTGGTACTTGGAATAGGTTCGTTGTGGTATTCAGACCAAGTCTGCAAAATTTGGTGTCGTTTTGGAGTTGATCTGATAGGATTTCAGACATTTTGTTGTAATTCTAGAAGTTCTTAAAATTTTCTTTGAAATTCATGCGTTTAAGTGTTTGATTCATAGTTTTAGATGTTATTTTTGGGTTTTGATCGCGCGATCGAGTTCGTATGATATTTTTACACTTGTGTGAAGGTTTGGTTTGGAGCCCCGAGGGCTCGGATGAGTTTTGGAGCAATTGTGGAATGAAATTGGACAGCTGGCGCTGCTGGTGCTCAGGCATCGCAATTGTGAGCACCAACAACGCCATTGCGAGCACCAACATCATATGTACGAGCACCAGCATCACAATTGCGAAGGCAATAGTGGGGGATATGATGCTGCAATTGCGACACCCCTTTGCAATTGTGAAGATTTCCAGATTTAACCCTAGTTCGCATTTGCGAACAAATGTTCACTTTTGCAATGTCCACCAGTTCACAATTGCGAAGACTCTATCGCGATTGCGATGTATGTTGAGTTTGTCAGGGTTCGCAAATGAAAGCCCAGGTCGGCAAATGCGAACCTTGTGTCGCAAATGCGACATCTGCAGCTAGTTAAAGGGCTGGGAGACGGGAGTTTTGAACTCATTCTCACATTTTTGAAGTCTAGACTCGGTAAGAGGCGATTTGTAGAGGGGATTTTCACCTGTAAACCTTGGGTAAGTGATTCTAATCCATTTCTAATCATATTCCATCAACGTATCTTGATTTTAACATCAAAATCATGCGAATCAAAGTGAAATTTGTGAAACTTTGTCAAGTGTTTGAAAAATAACAAAATTAAGTTTTGAGAGTCGATTTGGACTCGGATTTTGAAACTACTCACATATATGAACTCGTGGGGTCATGACTAGACAGAATCTACCATTAGACCGAGTTTTTACCGGGCGAGCACGGGTTGACTTTTGTTGACTTTTTGGGAAAAGTGTAAAGATCTTAGCTTTATCTAATGCAATTGAATTCCCTATCTTTGTTTGATGATATAAGTCAATTTTTGTGTAGATTTGAGCCCTTTGGAGGCAGATTTTAAGGCAAAAGCTATTTCCAAGTGTTGATTTGGCCTAGTTGAGGTAAGTGTCTTGCCTAAATTCCTATGGGGGAGTTACCCCTTAGGATTTGGTATGGATTCTGTCTTTGTGTTATGTAAAAGCCGTGTACACAAGATGACGAGTGGGTACACAGGTTGTGTGTGGTATTTGACCGAATTAGGCCACATAGACTCTTTTCATGCTTTAATTGACATGTCATATCATGTTCTAAATTCTTATAGTCAATCTATCCTTATTTGTGTTAGTCTGTCCGTACATACCTTAATTGACTTGTTTAGCGCTTGTTCTACATCCTACTTGATAAATTGATCTCATGCTTAGTTGAACTTGTCGATTCTAGTATTGTTACTTGCTATTTCCCTATTGTTTAATTACCATGATTTGAAGTTATTGATCGTGTTCTCTCTTTCTTTATTGACTACCGTTACTTGAAGCAATTGTCCATGTTATCTTCCCTTGTTGATTTCCATTATTTGAAACTCATTGTTAAATGTTGCCTCTTTTATTTTGAGTTAGTCTTTGCTAATATCGTGGGTATACATTATTCCTCTCATGGTTGAGTTATTTGGTGTTAAATTTGTGTGTCGTCAACACGTTGAGCGAAGTTGATTACTGTTGAGACATCTATCTTATTGAGCATTTTACATTCATTATTGTTGTTAATATTCTTGTATACGTTGTAGTGGAGCCATGGGCTATTTTTGTGGAAACATTGACATTGTTGTTGTTATTGGCTAGTTGCGATATATGGGCACATGTGGTACAAATTGTTATTGTGATATGATATTGACGCGTATGTGGCGGTATAAGTCTTGGGTTAATGTGCATGCGGTTGGTATAAGGTGGGATTTATGCGCATGTTGCTTGTAGGGGAACTACGTGAAGCCACGCGGCATCATAAGGTGGGCTAAAGTGCCTGTAGCTATTTCGGGAAAACTGTTTCATAACCTATTTCAAATGTAAGGCTCATGCGGCTGCATAAGGAAAGATTGTGATTTTAAATTGAGAAATGTGTATACGAGGCGGTACCTCGGTTGTGATTTTGTTATTCACGAGGCGGTACCTCATTGCGATTCTTGCTGTTTATTTCATATAGCAAAGAGTTTTGGTGGGAACATCTCTTGTTGTTTAATTCTTATTTGTTCTAGCAGTTGTTGACCGTATATGATCATTTGGGTTTTCTTTAGATGCTCCTTTTATGTATTCCCATGTTTAGTTCTGGTATTTGTTCAGGTTATTATCTTGTTTCGTATTAGTTATTTCTTACTTTCCATTATTTATTCTTATTACATTTCCATACTCTTACTTATATCCTACTAGGTGTCTTGACTTGGCCTCGTCCCTACTCTATTGAGGTTAGGCTTGATACTTACTTGTACCATTGTGGTGCACTCATACGCTTCTGCACATTTTTGTGCAGATCCAGGTACATCTGCTCGTGCTGTTCGTTACAGATTGCCTGCTAGCCTCTTTTAACGGAGACTTCAAGGTATGCCTGCTCAGCGTCCGCAGGCCTCATAGTCACCTTCCCTTATTCTCATTTACTGTTGTATTTTCTTTCCGACAGTGATGTAGTAGTTACTCTTGTTATACTCTGTTGAGCTTATGACTCAGTTTTACCAGTTATGGGGAGCGTATTGTTGTGATTATGTTTTGTATCGGAAGGTTATATTAATATTCAGCTTGTTTAGTATTTTGATAATTTTTTTTCTTCCAAGTTATTATGATCTGTTAGGCTTACCTAGTCATAGAGACTTGGTGCCATTACGACATCCTACAAACAGAAATTGGGATCGTGACAAGTTGGTATCAGAGCTCTAGGTTCATAGGTGTTACGAGTAATAAGCAAGTTTAGTAGAGTCTTGCGAATCAGTATGGTGACGTCTGTACTTATCTTCGAAAGGCTATAGAACTGTTAGGAAAACTTAACTTTTTGATTCCTTATCGTGAAAATTGGTTGACTTCGAAAATTGAATCTTTGATTTTCTATTCTCTCACAAATGGTGAGCACATGCACTGCCAGATCCAACGATCAGAAACCCGCGTCCCCTGCTAGAGCCGTGAGAGGTTGGGGTTGGGGCAGAGGCCGAGGAGAGGCACGTGGTGCAGCTAGAGCACAAGCCAGAGCTGTGACGGAGGAGCCATCAGTTGCTCCAATTGGGGGATAGGCAACTGAGGTGCCTGTTGCCACCCAAGCACTCCAAGAAACCCTCACACAATTCTTGAGCATGTTCTGTACCTTAGCTCAGGTGGGGTTGATTCCACTTGTGCCAGCCACATTTATGGTTGGGGGAGGAGCACAGACTCCCGTGGCCCATACCCTAGAGCAGCGGGTCCAGGTTAATCAGGTCTCTGAGGTTATACTGGTACAACCTATTGTTTCGGTTCAGCCCACGGTTAGGGCACCAACATCTGAGGAGGAGCAGCTTAGGCTCGAGAGGTTCAAGAAGTACCACCCTCCTACTTTTAGTGGTTTGGCTTCAGAGGATGCACATGGGTTTCATGAGGATTTCCATAGTATTCACCACACTATGGACATTGTGGAGACGAGTGGGATTGCTTTTTCTACCTTCCAGCTATGCGAAGTGGCAGATCAATGGTGGCAAGTGTACGAGGAGGGCAGCCCAGCCGAGGTGACTTCACTTACATAGAATCGATTTTTGGAGTTATTCTTGAGAGAGTTTGTCTCTCAGACCCTTCGGGATGCATGGCGCACGAAGTTTTAGTAGCCCCGCCAGGGTACTATGACACTATCGGAGTATGCTGTATGATTCAATGATTTGTCCAGGCATACACCTGCCTTGGTTTCTACAGTCAGAGAGCGAGTCCATCGATTTATCTAGGGGCTCAACTATGTTATTTGGTTTAGCATGGCTAGAGAGTTGGAGACAGATAAGCCATCAACAGGTGGTTGAGATTTCACAGAGGTTGGAGGCTATTCGGGGCTGTGAGAGAGATGATAGGGAGGCCAAGAGGCCTCAAGGTACTGGAAGATTTAGTGGTGGTGAAGTTGAAGCTACAGCCCGTCATGGTAGAGGCTACGTGAGTCGTCCAGTTCATTCAACACTTCCAGCCTCTAGTGGTGCTCCAGGTGTTCCATGATCTCAAGTTGCACACTTTGCTCAGCAACTTTCTAGTGCACCTCCTGCACGGGGTGCCTTCAGCGGTAAGTCTAAATGACCAGGCCCGAACCAGTCCCAACAGCCACGCCCATTGAGAGCTTGCTTTGAGTGTGGTGAAATCCACCACATGGTTAGAGATTGCCCCAGTCTTAGAAGGGTTGCACCTCCCCAGGCTACTTAGACTCCACGTATTAAGTAAGGTCCATAGACAGCCCATTATTGCTGCCCTAGTTACCACTCCACCCGCACAGCCAGCTAGGGGTGGAGGACAGGTGGGCAGAGGTTGCCCTAGAGGGGAGGCAGGCTAGATTCTATGTTGTTCCAGGTAGGATGGAGGCAGTTGCCTCAGACGCAGTATTTACAAGTACGGTTCCGGTTTGTCATAGAGATGCATCGGTCTTATTTGATCCGGGATCCACTTATTCATATGTGTCATCTTACATTGCTCCGTATTTGGATATATCCAGTGATTCTTTTACCTCTCCTATGTACATGTCCACGCATTTAGGAGATTCAATTCTTCTGGACAATGTGTATCGGTTGTGTTTAGTTGTTATTGGTGGTTTTGAGATCAGAGTTGATCTATTGTTACTTATTATAGTTGACTTTGATGTTATCTTGGGTATGGACTAGTTGTCACCCTATCATGCTATTCTAGATTGGCATGCCAAGATTGTGACACTGGCTATGCCAGGTTTGCCACGATTAGAGTGGAGGGGTGTGTTAGATTATGTTCCGACATGATAAGGGTGTCATTCGGCTTAGTGTGCAGCCTTGGGGTGCTCCAGCCTTGTTTGTGAAGAAGAAGGATGGTTCTATGCGCCTCTATATTGATAATCGACAGTTGAACAAGGTTATAGTGAACATGTATTCATTGCCACGCATTGATGACTTATTTGATCAGCTACAGGGTGCCGGAGTATTTTCAAAGATTGATCTACGGTCAGGTTATCATCAGCTGAAGATTCGGGATTTGGGTATTCCGAAGACTGCCTTTAGGACTCGATATGGTCACTACAAGTTTTTTGTGATGTCATTTGGGCTGACCAACATCCCAGCAACATTTATGTACCTGTTGAACAGTGTATTCCGGCCTTATCTTAGTTCATTCGTCATTGTGTTTATTGATGACATGTTGGTGTACTCTCGAAGTCGGGAAGATCATGAACAGCACTTGAGGATCATTGTCCAAACCTTGAGAGAAAAGAAGTTGTGTACAAA
The DNA here is from genome assembly GCA_002018475.1 of Nicotiana obtusifolia. Lineage (NCBI taxonomy): Eukaryota > Viridiplantae > Streptophyta > Magnoliopsida > Solanales > Solanaceae > Nicotiana > Nicotiana obtusifolia. The sequence goes on along the minus strand of MCJB01011377.1, from coordinate 75,233 downwards.
ATTCTCAGGTGTGAATTCTGGCTTGATTGGGTGGCGTTTTTGGGCCATGTGGTGTCAAGTAAGGGTGGCCAGTGGTCCGGTCCGGTAACGGATTGCAAATTTTTTTCGGTCCCAGTCTGGTCCAGTACTGGAGGGGCATCAAGACCGGACCAAACCGGTCTTACCGGTCCGGTCGCCCAATCCTAAATGATGCAAGCCGGACCGTGACCGGCACCGGCTACCGGTATACCGGTTTTTCTAGTCCGGTCCGGCGCGGTTTTTTTTTTAATTTGTCTTTTATTAACTTTGTATATATATTTGAAATGTTTAGTATGTTTCAAATTTCAAACTTAGAATTAAAAAACTTATAATATTCTTTCAAACTTTGAATTAGTTTCAAAGTTTAAAATTAGATTCAAACCTTGATATTTGAATCAATTAGAAACTAGTAATTAATTGTAGTATTTTTGCGCAAAGAATAAATTTTTTTAAAAAATAAGAAGACAAGAGTTGTGAACTTGTGATGGAATTCCAAGATTTGGAGCAATTTTATTGTAGTGATAGATAATTTCATGTTTTTGAAAATATAACAACAAAATATTACTAACTTTGTATATATATTTGAAATGTTTAGTATGTTTCAAAGTTCAAACTTAGAATTAAAAAACTTATAATATTCTTTCAAACTTTGAATTAGTTTCAAAGTTTATAATTAGATTCAAACCTTGAAATTTGAATCAATTACAAACTAGTAATTAATTGTAGTATTTTTGCGCAAAGAATAAATTTAAAAAAAAAATAAGAAGACAAGAGTTGTGAACTTGTGATGGAATTCCGAGACTTGGAGAAATTTTATTATAGTGTATTCTAATGTAGAAAATTACTTTCTTTTAAACGTACTAGCTAATTTTTTTAAGATAGTCGTAGGCTATTCTTTAGGAACTGGTTGTTGTTTTTCCGGTTCATCATCTTCGTCTTGTTCTTCTTCATCTTCTACTTCATTGCCTGTTTGACTCCCTTCTTCACTTGTTCCGTCGCTCAAAATTTGATCAAGATACGCTTTGTCTTTTTTCTGCGAAAGTTCTGGTATTCCAAAATTTCTTCGCTCTGCTCTGATTCAATATCTGAATAAAACTCATGTCTCCATTCCCTCTTCTCTCAACGAATGTCTGTGATCTCCAATTTGAAATCTTCCTTGGCTAAAAGCGTTCTCCGACGAAACTGATGAAGCTTGAATTGTTCATATATCCCGGGCCATTTTTATAAGTATTGAAAACTGCGATTCTTGACTCTTCCAATAATCCAATAATAATCATTGGGCCCTTTAGGAACATCCCTTCCAATTGAGAATTTTTATTCATCTTACCATTTAATAACTCATAATCAGATCTTAGTAACTAACTATTTGCAACTTGACAATTTAAAACAGACTTTTCAAGTGATTAAATTTAAATATTATTTAATGGATGAAAATGGAAAATTTTTTAATCCCGATCCATGTCGTAACATTATTTTAAATCCATTCAATTTGAATTGGTATTTTCTCCATCACAATTATTGTGAAGAGACATCTAAAATAATTAGTCTTGGACAGTTTATTTGTGAAAATGTATGTATAGCCAAAAATGGACCGCCCCTCAATAATAAATTATTGGATTATTGGATAATATAACATGGTAGGAGTAGTTGGATAATATTGTCCAAAAAATTCTAAAGTAGCATGATAGAATTTTTCAAAAAATTGAAGGAGATGTTGAACAAGGTTCCAATCGTCCTCTTTAAGATGATAAAGTTTCATAAAATACATATTATACATTTGAGTAATAGGCTCTCTATATTCATAAGCAACAGTTAATGCTTCATATAAAGTGTTCCACCTAGTACAAACTTCTTTTGGGACTCTCTTAATCGGCATTCTTAATTCAATACATTTTCTTTCCCATTCTCTTTTTCTTTCTTGATTTTTATTTCTAAATATAAAAGCAATAGCTAGTTTAACCTTTTCAATAATGTGGTTAAACAAGTCAAGACCATCTTTTACTACTAAGTTGTAAATATGACATGCACATCTAACATGAAAAAATTCCTCAAAAGGTGGGTTTAAAATAGGTCTCATGTTCCTAAGTGCTTCTATATTGTTTGTAGCATTATCTACTGTAATACTAAAAACTTTGTTAGTTAAACAATATGCATGATGAAACTGTTTTGGAAATATAATTACCCGTGTGTGGTTCATGAACAACTTTATAAGCAATAATACGTTTTTGAATTACCCAATCAGGATCTATCCAATGAACAATAACTGTAATATAATCAAAGTTATTTGTAGAACGACCCATATCCGTAGTAAGGCATACTCTAGTGTCAAAGTTATCAAATAAATATCGGAAATAATCTCTATATTCGTTCTTAAATTTAATAATATCATTTTTAACAGTAGTTCTTGGAAAACCTTTAAAAGAAGGATTATATGTAGCTTGAATATAACGAACAAAACCAGTAGAAGAAGGAAAACTATAAGGTACACCCTCTACCGCAACTAATTTAGCAATATTTTCCCTATCCCTTTGTTTATCATAAGTAAGAATCCCTCCTGTTGTTTGGTTAATTTTTGCTTGGATACCCGAGGATTCATCATGTGCTACTCCCCCATGTTCGGTTCCTAAATAAATACCCCCTGGCTGCATTGACCATTCCTTAGGATGTTTATTTCTTAAGTGAGTCCTAATTTTACCCGTCCCACCTTCATTACCCCTAGTTTTGAAAACACACTACATTCCACAAAGACCACAAACAGCCGTCTGATTTTCAACTTTCTTTTGCACAAACTCCCACACCTCAGATCTTTCCATATGTTTAACCGAGACTATAGTAGGAGGTACAGGAGGCAAGTCAGACAGAACTTGAGGTGCACTAGCTTAAAATTCATGTGGTTCTTCTAAATTAACCCCAGTTTCATAGTTATATTGCGCTTCTATGTGTTGAGAAACAAGTGGATTATTAGAGCTAAAATCATGATAATATTGAGAATCATCTATGTGTTGACTAGAACTACCAGCAATTCCTTTACCTCTATTTCCCCAAAGACCACGTGCCTCCCCACCCCCCACTTCTAGTTCCAATTGAACCTCTTTGAGACATAATTATAGCAAATTAAATAAATATATGACAAAAATATAATAAAAGTGTAGAAGTAGGAACGACCAACCAAATATAACCATATAATTGAGGTGAAGCTGAAACTTGAACCTTTACTTGATAGCAACTCCAATTAAAACTTGATAAAGAATCAAAATTGTATAATTTACACAAAAAGACAAAGTAGCAAAAGAGCAATATTGTAGAGAAATTGAGAGAATTAGAGTGAATAGGATGATTTGTGTGAAAAATATGATGAAATAATGGGGTATTTAAAGGAAAAAATAGTTAGGGGTGGTTATGGGATAAAATGGCCGTTTTTGGCCATTGGACAACGGCTATTAGCTCAATAGAGCCGTTGCCAGCGACTAGTTTTTAAACTGGCAGCTTTTTTTTTTCCGGTCCGGTTCCGGGCCTTTTATACCGGTTCGTCCCGTTTCAAATGTCAAACCGTCCCGCTACCGGGACCGGCCCCCCGAGCGAATAAATGGTCCGTTTCACACCGGTCCGGGCCGGATTCCGGTCCAAAATTGATTCGGGCCGGATTCCGATCCAAAATCGGTTCGGTCCGGTGTGAACCGGACCGTTAGCCACCCTTAGTGTCAAGTGAGGGGATCAAGGTAGATCCGAAGAAGATTGAGGCGGTGTAGAGTTGGCCCAGAATGTCTTCGGCTACTGAGATCTAGAGTTTCCTTGGTTAGGCCTGGTATTATCATCTTTTTGTAGGGGGTTTTTCATCTATTGATGCACCTATGACTAGATTGACCCAGAAGGGTGCTCCATTCAGATGTACCGAGGAGTGTGAGTAGAGCTTCCAAAAGCTCAAGAGTACTTTGACTACAGCCCCAGTGTTGGTGTTGCCTACGGGCTTAGGGTCTAAATGTAACTGTTGAGTAGTACTGCTAAATAAAAGTACAAATTGAGAATCCTAATGTGCCATCGATGAGTTGATTTGGGAAAGATGATAAATAGTGGTTGGTGAGGGGTGGTTGATAGCACAAACAATAACCATTTATGAAGATTGATGTCATTACTGCACCTTAGGCATTTGATAAAATTTCTAAGTGACCTAAACCATAAAATCTCAAGTTGATCATGACGTAAGCAATTTAAAAAATATATTATGTAGATTGTATATTGTTGATACCATTGAAATATTTTGGTCGATTGAAAGCTAATGTTGGAGGTAAGTTAATGGTACTCTTCTTGAGGGATCTCAAAATTCATGATTTAAGTTAACACGTCTCATGACCCAAATTCCACCAAGTTATGATAGCACATGCTCAAGCCCAACTATGCCTTAATCCAGTTCAAGAGCCCAAAGTCGAATCCCATAGAAAACTATCCAATTCAGTATCATCAATGATAAGCTCAGTCAACTTTCATAGTTCAAGACTTAATTATGAATTAACAAAAATTACTTAACAAAGAAAAAATAGTCATATGTAGGGGGACTTAGGTAAGAATTTTTTCAATTTTAACTTTAAAATATATTGTTCCACTGATGAGCCAAGGGTCTATCGGAAACAGCATCTCTACCTTCTCAAGGTAGGGGTATGGTATGTGTACAGGCTACACTCCCCAGACCTCACTTGTGAGATTACACCGGGTATGTTATTATTGTTGTTCCGCAAATGCAACTGTTACATTTATTAGTATTATTTTATAAATGATGTAGACATTTGGAAAGGAATAAAAAAAATTTATTTGATTGATTATATTAATTAAAATACTATCTTCTACTTGTGGTATTTCCCACAACACTTCAAAAAAGAAGTCTTAAATCATCAATATCGCAATGACTTTTATGTTTGAAGAAACTTTCGAGGTTCAAGCAATATCTTTTTAGATTCTCATCACCTAGTGATCTCAAATATGTATCACTAAAAAGAAAATTAAAAATGTGTTGTTTGGATGTATTGTGAAGTTTTATTTTCGTTTTCTACTAATTTTTTTTTTTAAAACTTTTACCTTAAAATTCTAAAAATTTTGAGAAATTTAATTTGTAAACCTAATAATAGTGAAAAATAGGGCCCCAAATGTTTTGGGGCCCGAAGCCATGGCTTTATTTGCCTTACCTAAAAGCCGACACAGTAGAGTTAGAAGTTGAAATAATGGGTAAAGTGGCCAAAGATGACCAAAGATAAAAGTTAAAAAAATATGAGTTAGCCTCAGGTGCTTCTCACGGCACCGCTGAGTCACGAGAAAAGAAAATCTAGACATCTTAGGTAGCCCACATCGCGAGCTCATTGAAGGAATGGATTGATTAGCTAAATGAGAAAATGATTAAGTCACAAGCATCGCAAGATCATTGCAAGGAAGGGGTCTGTCTAGGACATCCTTTCTTGAGATGGCCTTACGACATGAGTAAACTTAAATTAAGAAGGCCAAAGGGGCTGAGGTGGATCTAATCACATGATCTACAAAGATATAAATATTGACATTTGGAAAGAGAGAAACCAAAAGGATTTTGGCAAAACTGCTGAGAGCATGGACGAGGGGGCTCAATGAAGGCTATAAATATTAAACAAAATTTTTAAGGATACCAGGACCATCTAATGACTTTTACTTTTAGGGTTGAGCTCGATGACATTAAACAAATGTTAGATGTTTGAAGCTTCAAGAGATTGAAAAAGAATAAGCTAAGGTTAAAGTAAGTTGAGACCTTTCTTTCTTGAGGCATTTTCCTCAAACTTCATAATTTGGAAAGCTTTCAAATATGATTTTGTCATGCCCCAAAATTTGTGCCTCATGACCGACACTAAAAATCCCCTCGTAGAACGAACTAACTTTAAATCGCCATTCAAACAATGAATAAAATCAAACACGAGATTTAATCCAACAAAAGATAGATCACATCAAATTATTAAATCTGAATGCATTGTTGAATATAGAACAATAGGTCTAAGCCTCACACCTAGTCATGAGCATCTAGGAGCTTAAGGAGTATGTAACACTATCTATAAAAGAAATAACTCATAAATAAATAAAATCTTAGCCATCACAGGACCGACGTGGTTATTTCATCGTGAAACTGCAACTCTAGATCTCAATACTCGCTTATAAGGTACATTGGTAGATTTATATCTGCAATAAATGCAGAAAAGAAAAAAAGAGCGGTGAGTATGAGAAGTACTCATTAAGTATCATTGACTGACCCAATAAGATAGTGATGAATACAAAAATAACTTTTTTACTAAAAATTTATACTTATAGCAACCAGGGGGTTTTTCAAAATGCTTAAGACATAATTAGAAAGTCATCAAATGCTAGCACATCATTTTGCATGTTAACAGTAATCCCAGATGTATATACATACATATATATTCCATTTAGGTATGTGGATATATGCTATAAGGGTGTTAGAAGTCGGAAAAAATAGTTTTGGAACGACTTAGAATTATTAAATCAAAGAAGACATCCAAAGTGCATATGAACTAACTTCAAACTATCATTACTCCATGTATATACTGAATTAGGATCCAGATAAGGTATCATAATAAAGTTCGAGGAGTCTAATTTTCATGGTTCAAACCATCATCGTTTGAACTGTTTCATAGAAAGTTATGGCTTATTTATCGAACACTATCTTGTTTGTGCGTCCAATTGTGTGACTGCGTGCTAGAGGGCACACCTAAGAAAATTCACAGCCTCATAGATGCGTTCAACTGGATGCTCACACTCTAACTACGTAAGCGTATAGTTGGGAAGTCTGTAAAAAACCAACCATCTTTTTCAATTTCTTCAAAACCCTTGAGAGTTTTTTAGCCGAACTTGATCAAGGGGTGTCCCATATCAATCAAGAAAAATCATGATTTGTGTCAATTAAATTTGGTTAACGCTAGTATTAATAAAGTTTAACCATGAACATTATTAGATTATTTAAAATTCTCCAAGAAGGAGATTTTATAAGGTTTTTCTTTAAAGGTAATTCTATCAATTCTAACTTATTTATTGGATATAAGTAAGTGTCTAAATATATTATTTTAGTATTACTGATAAATAAAAGTATAAATTGAGAACCCTAACGTACCATTAATTAGTTGATTTGGGAAAGATGATTAATGATGGTTGGTAATAACTAATATGTTGATGTTGTTTGATGGTTGAACGGGTATTAATAATGGTTAACAATAATCGAAGAATACTAATAACTCATTTTTAACATGAGGGGTGTTGATAGTAAAAAAATCACCATTTATGAAGATTGATGTCATTCGTACACCTTAGGCATTTGATAAATTGCATTTACATACTCAGTCATACTCATTCATTTGCATATCATATCTCAGTCTCCATTGCTATTTATTGATACATCATATCATCATTTTTGGACTAATCTTCATGATATTGTGAGCCCGAGAGACCGGAGAGATTGATTACTAATTGAGTCCGAGGGCACATTTGTGAGTGATATTTATGGGATCGGGCTGCACGCCGCAGCAGGCTTTACTGATTCAAGCCATGATTGGCTTATCATAGCGCTTGGGCTGCATCTGCCCCTTCGGAGTCTGCACACCCAAAGTGAGCGCAATACCTATTGAGTGCGAGGGCTGAGTGCTATCGCGAGAGCCGAGTGCGAGCGCCGAATTATTGGGAGGAGGGACTATGAGGACTGAGTGATCTTTAGAATTGAGTGACTATGAGGACTGAGTGACTGGGAGGACTGAGAATTGATACTCTAAGAGTATGCATATGGTTTTATCACTGTGTTGTATTGCATTCGACATGCACACTTGACATACAGGCATAGAGATGCATTTTTTTCTCATGATGTACGGTATTGCGTCATTCATGATTTCACATACACATTGACATGTAGGTATATAGATGTACTTTCCTCATGCCATTTGATAATGAAACATCTTACCTGTTGTGGAAGGTTTTGAGAAAAAAAACACAGTTTTTCGAATTTACTTATATTTTGGTGATTTCAGTAAAAGATTTGAGTTTTCACTGATATTCTTGAAAATCATGCCTACTTTCCAGAACTATGAACGAGTTGAGCATTTTATCTCTGAGTTATTTCTTGTACCACTTTTATTATATTGTTATGAGTTGTTCATGGATGTTGGTGTTGGATTCTGACACTTGTCCTAGATCTTCACTACTTTCAACCTAAGGTTAGGTTTGTTACCTGTTGAGTACATGGGGTCGGTTGTACTTATATTACACTTCTACACCTTGCATGTGTCACGACCCAAATCCCAAAACCGATCGTGATGGCGCCTCTCGTGAAGATAAGGCCAGCCAATTCGAACCATAACTCATTTTAAGCAGTTAATTTAACAAGAGAATAACACAACATAGTTTAATAGCAGTTATTTGCGAAAAAACATAGTGAACCATCCCAAAAACAGCCCGAAACTGGGGTGTCACAAAGTCATGAGCAACTAATGAAAATCCTAATAATAAGATTAAAATTACAATATCTTTGGTACAATTGTTTGAAGATAGTGGAAACAACATGATAAAAGAGATACGGGGCTGCGGATGCCAACAACTACCACGTAGTCTCTGAATCACCGCTTTGACAGTCGTGGTCAATGCCTCGGAGCGGAATAAATAACGCCTGAATCTGCACACAAGGTGCAGGGAGTAATGTGAGTACTTCCAACTCAGTGAGTAATATATATATATAATGGGTGAATGTAAGGAAACACGTAGAGCACAAGGCAATGCATAATGAAGCAGTAAACCATTATTTGAAAACAGTAAATCAGTAAGAAATCATTTAAAAATCTTCCCAGCTCTGGTTACCAGTTGTCATTGTTACCAACTGTAACCTACAGTTGTCATTATTACCATCTGTAATATCCCTGGGCTCAGTATCAACTCACAGCTCTGGTTACCAGTTGTCATTGTTACCAACTGTAACCTACAGTTGTCATTGTTACCAACTGTAATATCTCTGGGTACCCTGCGCTCACTGGGGGTGTACAGACTCCGGGAGGGGCGCCTTACGGCCCAAGCACAATATCATATCTCGTGGCAGCGTGCCACCCGATCTATTTATATCATATTCGTTGCGGCGTGCCACCCGATGCATTTATATCATATCCGTGGCGGCGTGCCACCCGATCCATTTATATCATATCTCGTGGCGGCGTGCCACCCGATCTATTTATATCATATTCGTTGCAGCGTGCCACCTGATCCCGTGGCGGCGTGCCACCCGATCCATTTATATCATATCCGTGGCGGCGTGCCACCCGATCCATTTATATCATATCCGTGGCGGCGTGCCACCCGATCCATTCATATCAAATCCCGTGGCGGCGTGCCACCCAATCCATTTATATCATTTAAAATGTCATTTAAATCTCAAAACTGAGTAAAAATGGCTGTATTGTAAAAACAGTGGAAAACAACATAAATTAGTTCAAGTAATGAATCAGACAGTGAGGAAACAGTGATAACTACCCCTGAAGGGTTCAAATAACCGGCACGAAGCCCAAATATGGAAATCAGCCCAATTCATGATGATATTAAATAAGTTTCAATCAAATATATAGTAAAAATCATCAATCGGGACGGACCAAGTCACAATCACCAGTAGTAAACGACCCCAGGCTCATCATTGGGCGCATGCCTCACCTCCATATAGCACTACGATGTGCAATCCGGGGTTTCAAACCCTCATAACATCATTTACAATCACTACTCACCTCGAACCGGCCAAATTCCTAGCCCACGACGCCTTTGCCCTTCGAATTGGCCTCCACGTGTGTCGAATCTATCCAAATTTAGAACAATTACGTCACAATATGTTGAGGAAACAAAGCCCACGCGAAAACAACCAATAAATACTAAGAAATCCCAAAATTGGCAAAACAAGCCCTAGACCCACTTCTCGAAATTTAGTAATTTTTCACCTCAACGGGTTCCTTATCTTCCCACGAGTTCAACCATATAAGATTTATCGAATTCCGACATTGGTTCGACCTCCAAGTCTTAAAATCAAACCCAAGGGTTTTCCACAATTTTCTCCAACTTAAATCACCAATTACATACTAGAATGGCAATAGGTTTGGGTAATTTGACCAAGATTGAGTTAAGAACACTTACCCCAATGTTTCTCTCGAAAATCTTCCAAAAATCCTTCAAGATTTCGCTTCAATCCGAGTTCCCTAGCTCCAATTATGTTCAAGATGGTCAAAACCCCCTTCTTTAAGAATTTGTTCAAGAAAATCTCTTTTGGATATAGTTTTGAGGTTGAGTTGTTGTGATTTTATGGTGTTTGGAGGTATTTCTCTTTGTCGATAATGAAAATGGGTTTTGCAGGGCAAATGGGCACTAATTTCTATTAATAAAGGGGTCAAAAATCGAAACACATACAACTTTCAGGTGTTGAAAATGCTACAGCATTTTCGGCGTAGCATAATCAACATGCTGTCCACATTTTGGACAGCTAGCGTAGTATAATCAACATGCTGTCCACATTTTGGACAACTTCACGTAGCATTTCTAACATTGTAATCTGTTGCACTTTGCAATAGAATTTTCGCGTAGCATAATCAACATGCTGTCCACATTTTGGACAGCTAGCGTAGCATAATCAACATGCTGTCCACATTTTGGACAGCATCACGTAGCATTTTTGACATTTATGCAGATTTTCCTTTCCAACGATGAAATAATCTGTTTAACCACCCAAAACTCACCCGAGCCATTCGGGACCCCATTCGGTTATACCAACAAGTCCTAAAACATATTATGGACTTAGTCGAGGCCTTAAATCACATCAAACAATGCTAAATACATGAATCATACCCCAATTCAAGCCTAATGAAGCTAACAAATTACAACTTCTACATTCGATGTCGAAACCTATCAAATCGAGTCTGATTGACCTCAAATTTTTGCACACAAGTCATAAATGACATAACGGACCTATGAAGATTTTCAGAACCGGATTCTGACCCCGATATCAAAAAGTCAACTCCTCGGTCAAACTTTTCCAAAAATCTTGTATTTTCCAACATTCGCCAAAATGCGTTGAATTGTCCTACGGACTTCCAATTTCAAATCCGGACATACGCCTAAGTCCGAAATCACCATACGAAGCTATAGCAACTCTCGGAATTCCATTCAGACCCTCGGATCAAAATCTCCCCCAACAACCGAAAATCGCCAAAATACTAACTCCACCAATTCAAGCCTAATTCTACATCGGACCTCCAAAACCAATTCCGATTACACTCCTAAGTCATAAATCACCTCCGAAGCTAACCGAACCATCGAAACTCACATTCGAGGCCTCTAACTCATAAGTTAACATCCGGTTGACTTTTCCAACTTAAACCTTCTTAAAAGAGACTAAGTGTCTCATTTCTTACCAAGCCCACTCCGAACGCAAACTACTCGATCACATAAAATACGAATAACGAAGCATAATGAGACGGAAAATGGGGAAAACGGAGCGGTAACTGACGAGACGACTAGCTGGGTCGTCACATTCTCCCCCACTTAAACAAACGTTCGTCCTCAAACGTGCCAAGAATTATTCCGGGGACATTAAATTTCTAAGTGTATTATTACACGCACTCGCGGGTGATTCCACGTCACCTTAAATTTAACATGTATCCGACAACACCATCTCAATTGAAGATTATTTCTTTTATCCACTTTTATAAACTTCAAAGCCAAATTTCTCATGGCCCAATTAATTCAACACAGCGTGTTAGTCTCAACCGACTGTAGCAACTCGTGCTTACGCGCCCATCATATGTATGCCCATAACCACATCTCTGGTTATAATAGCTGTTCATAATTAATTCTAGCATCGTCAATTAACCTCATATTAACCAAAACCTCGTTTCAAATTTTCACAACTCCGACAGCAATTCACGAGGCATGAAGACCTCATAATTATTTACTCGAATTAACAAGTCACATTTAACGCCACCTGGACACTCCCCTTGTAGGCTAAAACTCAATAATTACAGCACGAATATGGCAAAATATGCACAAAAATACATAGAAAAATTATCAAATAAACCTAACAGGCATGGCTCCCTATCAGTACTATAGTACAAATTTAATTTAAAAGAGGGAGAATTTAAAACACATAAATTTTCATCAGAAGGATCTCGTCCTTATATAACTTCCACCGCGGCTCATAGCCCAGTTAAGCTTTTCACATCATATTAAAAATGCGAGGATCTCGTCCTCAACTCTGAATCACAAGTAATATGCACATCGTGCCAACCGAAATCTATCCATTTCTCCTTTAAAAGTAATTTCCTTTAATCGAAATCACGACACATAATGAACTCCCATACCAGTAGGCCATATAATTCATAAGGCTTTAATCAATTATCCCGAAATTATATCACAACCCACTGTAGTGAGTAACAGAAAGTCACCTTTGGACTCATAGCCCTCAATAGTGTACAAAACAAAAATTATAGACACGGCTAAGACCATCAAAATCTCCCAATAGAGATAAACACAGTAGTAGAGTGCAAATTCACAAACTCACCATATGAGTCGATGGCCCATAATAATCTCCTCCGACCAAAGTAGCAGAAATTTCAGGAATCTGGTGCCCGCAACACATCGCATGACACATATAAATCCTGTGCCAAATCTCGCAATACTGCCACGACAAAAGAGACGTGTAGAAGCTCGTAGCCACCTACCGAATCAATAATTCATGGAGTCTCTCATCCTGTCAAGAACCATTACCTCATTCTAAACTGAATAACGATATTTCCTTTTAATGTGCCTCATATAAATCTAATTGCATAGATTTCAGCTCCAATAATCTCGTCTCACTCGGTGCGAGCTACTCACGCAATAAGCCGACTCGAACACCGACTCAGCTCTCATATGGGGCCATCAATGCGCCGACAAGCTATAATTTGAACATGACACATAATGAGGAACGAACTCTGGAAAAGAATTATCCAGCCCACGTAATGAATAAAATGGTCGAACAGATGTTACGAACCCTTCTCAGAGGATGAGAAACAAAATACGCAGGAATTGGTATAGGGGACAGTACTCAACATAACACTGTTGCGGCATACAACCCGATCCACACATGATACCGTTGCGCCATGTAACCCGATCCAACTTCTTTCAAATTACTCTTGACCTGACTTATAAATATAATAGCTCCATTCACAACATAACGAACTCAATTGGCACTCACCTCGAGTGACTCGAATCGCGAGACCACATCGTCTCAATACTCACGAACCATCTCATACCCTCCTTATGCGATCAATATTATCTCAGACTGGTACACCCATTCTGCAAGACCTTCTGCGAATCCGAAGCTATTTCTTCCTTTCCTCCAATACTACACCGTATACCTGATGGTAACATAGAATATTCCAAGTTTCGTTCGCAATCCACTGTGAAGACTCGATCCTTAACCACACATCGGACCCAAAATCCTTAGGCACTGCACTTTAATTCTTGAATCCACTAGGACCATTATCGAGAGTCAATTACTCTGACCTAGTCCCGAAGATAACCAACTCCACCACTCTATTAGCACATGACAACCTCTCGAAGAAGCAACCAACTGCGCTCTTTTCCATGTACATCACGTCCACAAAAACATAAGCTCCGAGTCTTCCCAAAAACCTGAACATGTATCGATAACGCCGAATATAGCACACGCCCATCTAGTTTTTTGCTAAATTACCCCTAATATTTCCTTTTCTTAGTCATAAATGCTTCGCCAACGTACCGATAACCAGAAACCGCACAAGCAGACAACCACGCGATCGAATTGTAAACAGTGGGGCTCCCCCCACTTAGCTCTAAGCCACTGTCACATAATTTAGAGCCCACGACGATTCCTCCTTCTCAATTGCCATGATCTTGCACCATTAACCCGACAGACTTCTTGAAGTCTTTGTTAAGCTTTTCATGAACATTCTGGATCACAAGTCATAGTCACACACTCGACCTCTTACTGGGTAGCAAATAATATACCTCGCATAAGCTTCATCAACATCACGCCATCGCTAAGCTGCCCACAGGAGATAACCCACCAGTGGAATTCCTTACCGACACCTTCTAATGACGCCGCATTGGGTACAACTACCCCTCAGGCACCATTTCACAGCACCATGCCCCGAAGGCAAAATCCAAGAAGACCGTAACACCGACGAACCATAATGCGTTCAAACAAGGACGACGACACCGCATCATATTGAAAATTCCATCATGCTTGAAAATATCAAGTCTTGTTACTTCATCAACCAAACATGGAGAACTATGTCTGACTGCCTTTCCTTCGCTAGAATTAAATGCTGAACCTCTAAATCATACACTAAGAAATACTCCTTTCGAGTCATTCACTGCCGCTTTCCATATATAAGCACTCTACCATTTCACCAACATTGTATGACAACAATGCATAGACATCGTAGCAATTCGTGCACGGTCTCTAAACCATAGAAGATACAGATATTAAGCTGGAACATAAGAACATCCTTCCACAAGACAGCAATAATAGCCTGCCCGAACACGCATCTGGCACCACTTCTATAGTACCACTACAACTCTTCGACACCAAATTGATAACAAGCGCTTCGCGCCGCATAAGATTGAGTAGGAAGGAAATAAAGACATAAGCCTCAATAGAATCAAACTGCACGATAAGAATATCAAGAATATGAAGTTTTTCCTAAAAGGTTCTGCAGCCTCTCGAAGATAAATACAGACATCTCTGTACCGCTCCGCGAGACTCTACTAAACCCGCTCATGACCCGTGAGACCTATGTAACCTAGGCTCTGATACCAAGCTTGTCACGACCCAAATACCAAACCCGATCGTGATGGCGCCTCTCATGCAGACAAGGCCAGCCAATTCGAACCATAACTCATTTTAAGTAGTTAATTTAACAAGAGAATAACACAACATAGTTTAATAGCAGTCATTTGCGGAAAAACATAGTGAACCATCCTAATAACAGCCCGAAACTGGGGTGTCACAAAGTCATGAGCAACTAATGAAAATCCTAATAATAAGATTACTATTACAATATCTTTGGCACAATTGTTTGAAGATAGTGGAAACAACAAGATAAAAGAGATACGGGGTTGCGGACGCCAACAGCTACCTCGTAGTCTCTGAATCACCGCTTTGACAGTCGTGGTCAATGCCTCGGAGCGGAATCAATAACGCCTGAATCTGCACACATGGTGCAGGGAGTAATGTGAGTACTTCCAACTCAGTGAGTAATACATATATATAATGGCTGAAAGTAAGGAAACACGTAGAGCACAAGGCAATGCATAATGAAGCAGTAAACCATTATTTGAAAACAGTACATCAATAAGAATCATTTAAAAATCTTCCCAGCTCTGGTTACTAGTTGTCATTGTTACCAACTGTAACCTACAGTTGTCATTGTTACCAACTGTAATATCCCTGGGCTCAGTATCAATCTCACAACTCTGATTACCAGTTGTCATTGTTACCAACTGTAACCTACAGTTGTCATTGTTACCAACTGTAATATCTCTGGGTACCCTGCGGTCACTGGGGTGTATAGACTCCGGGAGGGGCCCCATACGGCCCAAGCGTAATGTCATATCTCGTGGCCACGTGCCACCCGATCCCGTGGCGGTTGGCCTCCACGTGCGTCGAATCTATCCAAATTCTGAATAATTACGTCATAATATGTTGAGGGAACAAAGCCCACGCAAAAACAACCAATAAATACTAAGAAATCCCAAAATTAGCAAAACCGAGCCCCGAGCCCACTTCTCGAAATTCAGTAATTTTTCACCTCAATGGGTTCCTTATATTCCCACGAGTTCAACCATACAAGATTTATCGAATTCCGACATCGGTTCGACCTCCAAGTCTTAAAATCTAACTAAAGGGTTTTCCACAATTTTCTCCAACTTAAATCACCAATTACATACTAGAATGGCAATAGGTTTGGATAATTTGACCAAGATTGAGTTAAGAACACTTACCCCAATGTTTCTCTCAAAAATCTTCCAAAAATCCTTCAAGATTTCGCTTCAATCCGAGTTCCCTAGCTCCAATTATGTTCAAGATGGTCAAAACCCCCTTCTTTAAGAATTTGTTCAAGAAAATCTCTTTTGGATATAGTTTTGAGGTTGATTTGTTGTGATTTTATGGTGATTGGAGGTGTTTCTCTTTGTGGATAACGAAAATGGGTTTTGCGTGGCAAATGGGCACTAATTTCTATTTATAAAGGGGTCAAAAATCGGAACAAATACAACTTTCAGGTGTTGAAAATGCTACAGCATTTTTGCGTAGCATAATCAACATGTTGTCCACATTTTGGACAGCTAGCATAGCATAATCAACATGCTGTCCACATTTTGGACAACTTCACATAGCATTTCTGACATTGTAATATGTTGCACTTTGCTATAGCATTTTCGCGTAGCATAATCAACATGCTGTCCAGATTTTTAACAGCTAGCGAAGCATAATCAACATGTTGTCCACACTTTGGACAACTTCACGTAGCATTTCTGACATTGTAATCTGTTGCACTTTGCTATTGCATTTTCGCGTAGCATAATCAACATGCTGTCCACATTTTGGATAGTTAGCGTAGCATAATCAACATGCTGTCCACATTTTGGACAGCATCACGTAGCATTTTTGACATTTATGCAGATTTTCCTTTCCAACAATGAAATAGACCGTTTAACTATCCAAAACTTACCCGAGCCATTCGGGACCCCGTTCGGTTATACCAACAAGTCCTAAAACATATTATGGACTTAGTCGAGACCTTAAATCACATCAAACAATGCTGAATACATGACTCATACCCCAATTCAAGCCTTATGAAGCTAACAAATTCCAACTTCTACATTCGATGCCGAAACCTATCAAATCGAGTCCGATTGACCTCAAATTTTTGCACACAAGTCATAAATGACATAACGGACCTATGAAGATTTTTAGAACTGGATTCCGACCCCGATATCAAAAAGTCAACTCCTCGGTCAAACTTTTCCAAAAATCTTCTATTTTCGAACATTCGCCAAAGTGCGTTGAATTGTCCTACGGACTTCAATTTTAAAATCCGGACATATGCCTAAGTTCGAAATCACCATACGAAGCTATTGCAACTCTCGGAATTCCATTCAGACCCTCAGATCAAAATCTTGCCTAACAACCGGAAATTGCCAAAATACTAACTCCACCAATTCAAGCCTAATTCTACACCGGACCTCCAAAACCAATTCCGATCACACTCCTAAGTCATAAATCACCTCCCGAAGCTAAACGAACCATCGGAACTCACATTCGAGCCCTCTAACTCATAAGTCAACATCCGATTGACTTTTCCAACTTAAACCTTCGTAAAAGAGACTAAGTGTCTCATTTCTTACCAAGCCCACTCCGAACGCAAACTACTCAACTCAATCACATAAAACACGGATAACGAAGCATAATGAGACGGAAAATGGGGAAAACAGACTAGCTGGGTCGTCACAGCATGCAAATGTTGGATGCTGATGTTGCTATGTACAGCGGGAGCTGGATTTGAAGATGCACCTGTGTTTCGGTCATAACTGCCTCTTGATCTTGGTAGCTTTAAAATTTTAATCTGTTCATGTATATTTCAAACAGATAATGTATTTTATTTCATCCCAGCTTTGTAAATCCTAAATCTTAGAAGCTCATGATTTGTACTACAAGTCCTTAGGAAATATATAAAGGTTTAGTTATTTTATCATTCATTTGTCTCATTAAATCTCATTAAATTGGATAGTTGTTTATTGGCTTACTAGCAGGTTGTGTTAGGTGCCATCACGACTAGTTGAATTTTGAGTCGTGATACATGACCCAAATTCTACCAAGTCATGATGGCACCTGCTCACGTCCAACTATGCCTTATAAGAATGACTAAGTGGTCGCTGCAAAAATAATCCGGTTCAGTGGTCCAGAGTTCAATCCCACAGAGAACTAATCTATCTACTACAACTTTTTAGTATCATCAATGATAAGCTCAGTAAATATTTAGAGTTCAAGACTTGGTTTATGAAATACCAGAAAATACTTAATTAATAAAAAAAATGGCAATAAAATTTATCAACTAGCAAGAATGAGGTTGAATCAATGATAAAAAGTTCTAGGGCTTATGTTTTCTTCAATTGCCGGATTAATTCCTAACATGTTAGCTATAATTTCGCCACACCACTCTCTGAAGATGATGTGTTCTTGTTTATCTCAATTATCTCTCGATCAATTATAATAATTTACTAGAAGTACTCTATCGAACTACAATTCATACAACTCATAAAGATCACGCCAAAGCTTCGTTATCTCTAATCCAACTTTTAAATCCAAGTAATTAATCTCTTAACTTACTCGAAAGAGGCATTGTTCAACAACAATCTGATCAAGTGTTCTCTCTCAAACAATACAAGATAACTAGACACGATTAACCAAAGGACCTTCAATTAACCACAAGAAGCATAGTTGAATTAGAGAGTAAAACAACTCAATTATACTAATACGCAATCAAGAATTCATTCAACAATTGATTCCATCAAATCATAGATGACGGGTTTAGCTACTCATAATATTATGTAAGATAACAATATAAAAAGCCATAGCCAACAATGAAAATATGAAGAAGAAGGTGAAAAACTCGTAGAAGAATTCTTTGCTTGCTCCTTGTGTGTTCTTGCCTCCAAAAATATAGCATAACCCTTCAAAAACGGCATTAAGTTGTATTTATACCGAATATGGTTGATTTGGGGCATCCTTGATCTCTCCTAAATCGAAAAGAAAAAGTTGAGTCGCGTGATGGGGGTTGGTGCAACGTGCGACCCCTAGACACGCTCTCAGCTTTTCTTTCTTCTTTGTTTCTTTCGCGTGCTGGGGTTGGTGCCAAAGTGTCATACTTCACTGGTTTTGATTCACTTCCTAGGCCATTTCGCAAGACCAACCATACTAAAATCTCATCTAATTCCGACGACAAATCGACCCTCAAACCCCCAAATCTTACTCTCTATTACCTAGTCCAAACTCTCCTAAATTTTACCTCAAAAACACACAATCTAGGTGGGAAAATCAATGGGTATTCAATATTAATGAATAAAAGTGATCAAAAGTTGCTTGCCTCTTGAAATCTAGTGAAACACCTCTCAAAAGTCGCCATTAGCCGAGCTTGCAAAGTCCAAAATGAGAGAAATCACGAAACCCTTCGATTTATTCTTCTGCTAGTGATTCCGCACCTTTGGTCACTTAACCACATATGTGGCCCCACTTCTACGAGAGGTGGCCGCATCTGCGGTCCTATACCTTCTAGTCCACTTCCGCTTATGTGGTCAAATATGCGCTTCTGTGCACACGCACCTGCGCCACAATGTCCGCTTCTACGGAAAACCATGACCAAACTGCACTCCGCTTCTGCGCTCCACTTCCCGCATTTGCGAGCTCCCAGGTGCGGACTAACCTTCGTCCCTGCACATCCCCTATCCCCCAGCATTTTCCGCACCTGTGATAGACTTACTGTCACGACCCGAATTTCCCACCCTCGGGAGTCGTGATGGCGCGTACTAATAAAAGCTAGGCAAGCCAATCAACCGAATTATTTACCACGTTCTCGTTCGAAATCAATTCAACTAAAACCAACCATAAATAAACAACACAATTTAACGAGCGAAATGCATAGAAATATTTCAAATAAAATCTCTTTTACAAACTACCCAAGATCTGGTGTCACAGTTTCACAGACTGTCTAAGAGTACTACAAACAAGGTTTTGAAAGAAATAACAAAATACTGTTTCCGAACTACACGGAAGAAACAGGTAAAGGAAATGGACAGGAGACACCAAGATCTGCGAACGTCTGTAGTACTACCTTGGGTCGCCTGATAGTCACAAAGCTGGAAGCCCTCTACTGTCCGACACCTGCGGCACCGGGATCTGCACAAAAGAGTGCAGAGTGTAGTATCAGCACCACCGACCCCATGTGCTGGTAAGTACCTGGCCTAACCCCGGCGAGGTAGTGACGAGGCTAGAACCAGACTCCAGATAGACCTATACAGTTATAAACATATATGCATCTACAGCGGGGTATAAAATACATAATTAATTTCAACTAAGGAAGGGGAGAACACACATAGAGGCGACAGATAATTAAAGCAAAACGAATCACAAATGAATAAGAAAGAGAATATGCAATAGGGAATGATAACAAAAACAGTCAATAAACCTTCAATCAACAAGATGAACAAACATAGTGAATAAAACTGTAAATATGGCACGGCATCACCCTTCGTGCTTTTACTCTCATCCTCACCATAAAATAGTAAATATGGCACGGCATCACCCTTCGTGCTTTTACTCTCATCCTCACCATAAAATAGTAAATATGGCACGGCATCACCCTTCGTGCTTTTACTCTCAAATATGGCACGGCATCACCCTTCGTGCATTAACTCTCCCTTACCATGCAACAATGCACATATATAACAACAGGGAGATAAAATAAGCAAAATCAATTCTTATGTCAACAACGGTTCCACTGTGCCAATCTCTGATTCAGAAATAATGCTCAATCAATGCTAGTACTCACTTACAGTCGAAGTTCTACAATTAACCTCCCAACCCAGTTTTCATTTCATTATACCTAGATACGACGCTGTTATTGTGACACTGGACCCCTTAAACTTCTAACGAACTCCTAAGACACTACCCACGACTTAGACACTGAACCCCTTTTTGACTTCTAACAATTCCTTATTCAACTAGTCCATTTAACAATCTAAATTATGCCGAAAAGAAGAAACATAAACCCATAATCAAGAGGAACGATTACAATGATAAATTCATGTGGTAGGCGTACCACCCGCCCTCATTTCACAATATCTCGTGGCAGGCGTGCCACCCGCTCCCACTTATATCACAACAATATCACGAATAATATTCGGCAATTAGAACAATAATTGCACAACAATTATCAATATACGATCCACGGTCATGCTCGACACCAATGTATAGGTACTCGTCACCATGCCTATACGTTGTTCTCAACGAGAAGCAATTTAACAATTAGCACATGATTTCTAATCCCTCAAGCTAAGGTTAGAACAACCACTTACCTCGCTTTACAACTGAATTCGAGGTTCCGACAAACCTTTTCCTTGAAACTTTGTGTCCGAAGGCTCCAAATCTAGTCACAAATAATTTAATACACTCAATACACATAGTAGAAACTAATTCCATATGAACTTACAAATTTTCCGGATTAAAATCCAAAATTTAACTCAAAATTTCCAGTGAGGCCCACTTCTCGTAATCGTACAAAACCCACAAAATGGGGTAACCCATTCCGATACGAGTTCAACCATATAAAATTTATCGAATTCCGACACCGGATCGACCTCCAACCCTCAAGTCTAAGCTTTAGGGTTTTCCCACAATTTTCCCAACTTAAATTACCAAATAATTGCTAAAAATAGTGATAAACCGAGGTAATTCCTCCAAAATTTAGTTTGGAATACTTACCCCGATGTTTCTCTTGGAAACCCTCCAAGAATTGCTTCAAAACTTATTTCAATCCGAGTTCTACGGCCCCAAGTATGTTTAAGGTGACACAAACTCTTCCTTTAAGAATTTATCCATGAAAATCTCCTTTCAATATGGTTTTGAGGTTGATTTGTGGTGATTCTATGGTGGTTGAAGGTGTTCTTCTTCGTCGGTAACGAAATTGGGTCTTATAGAACAAGATGGGCATTGGGTTCTACTTAAAAAGTGTCAAAAATCGAGTTAAAACACCCTCTTCAGGTCAAAAATGCGATCCTGTTTGCCAAAAATGCGGACCGCATTTCACCTTTGCGGTTCGCATTTTGGTCGCATTTCTCCCCCCAGTTTCTGCCTCATTCTGCGACCAAAATGCGGTTCGCATGTCGAATCTGCGGTCAATTCTGCAATCGCAGATTCGACATGTCTGCAAAAATTTTCTCCGACACGAAAATAGGCATAACTTCCTCATACGATGTCCGAATTGGACGATTCTTTTTGCTATGGCTCCGAAATTTTGATACGGATCTAATGCTTCAATCAAAACTGAATTTAGAGTTCATTTTCATAATATGATACCACTTATTCTTGAAAGTACGACATCGACACCTTCTTGAAACGCCAAAGTTAAACTCCATCAACCATCCAAAATTCATTCGAGACCCTCGGGACTTCAACCAAATACTCCAACATGTCCCATAACATTATTCAAACTTATTCCAACCTTCGGAATATTCAAATCAACATCATAACATCAAATTCGCATCGGATTCAAACCTAAGGATCTCAAAATCTTCTAAATCGCTCTTTTGATCTAAACCCGACCAAACAGCGTCCGAATGACCTGAAATTTTGCACACAAGTCATAAATCACATATCAAAGCTACAGCAACTTTCGGAATTCCATTCCGACCCTCGGATCAAAATCTCGCTTATCAACCGAAAATCGCCAAAATTCTAACTTCACCAATTCAAGCCTAATTCTACTCGGGACCTCCGAAACAAATTCCGATTTCACTCCTAAGTTATAAATCATCTCTTGAAACTAATCGAATTATCGGAATTCACATCCGAGCCTCCTAACTCATAGGTCAACATCGGGTTGACTTTTCCGACTTAAACCTTCTTAAAAGAGACTTAGTGTCTCATTTCTTATCAAATTCACTCCGAACGCAAACTACTCAACTTGATCAAATGAAACACGGATAAAGAAGTATAATGAGGTGGAAATAGGAGAAACGGGCGGTAACTCGTGAGACGACTGGCCGGGTCGTCACACAGGCTAAGGCCCAAATTGTCTCTAAACTTTCTGAGAATCAAAACAATGCCATAGGCTGTTTGAAAGAGCCCACAATTGGACTGAATTAGAGGCCAAGAGCCTTCATGACTCCATTCTAATTATCAGACTTGATGGGCTAATTATTATTGCCCAATGACCTCTAAAGACAGCAATAGAGAAGTTTCAAGCTGACGATTTTCACACACAATTGAAAAGGAAGACATTCACACTAGTCTAAGCATGAATTCATGTTATCCAATAATTAAGGTCATATCACCAATTTAATAAATACATAAACTCCGAACTTACAATAATTAACTCTTTGATAAAATTTACACAACTTGAACCAGAATAGGAAATGGCATCAGTACTTTTTTTTTATATATAAATAGAAAATCTCCCTTAGATTTCAAATCGACATGTAATAGTTTAGCAATGTCCTGTGAGCATTCCTGAAGCTCCATTTCTCGCACATGTATCTCAACAAAATTCTATTATTTGAACTCATGTCACATAAAGAAAGTGAGTGTAGATTCAATTTCATTTTTTAGACAAGGAAGAAAAGAGAGAACAACATGTCCGATTGATAATTTTAAAACATACTAGAACAACGTTACAACATTTAAACAAGATGAATATCTACACAACTTGCAGAATTTGAACAATTGAAATAAAGGAAGATTCACATAATCCTAATTCAATCAAATGTAGTGTTTACATTATTCAAACCAGAAGTAGTACCTGATTATAGCAGAACCAAACAAAATAGAAAATAAATCTCTGAAGTTGAAAGAAAGCAACAGCTAATCGCAGGAAGAAATAACAGAATCAGTCCCAGTGAAGAGCAAAAAGCTAAAGATGAAGCCAAGCTTACAAACAGCAAATGCAGCAGCAGAAATAGCAAAAACAGCTTTAAATCCACTCGCAAAAATCCAACGAGAACTCAGAAACTAATGAAACAGTGCAAATGAATTCAAAATCTCTTTTCCTTTGGTTTTTCTAGATCTAATTTTGATTTTCAGAGTGTTTTCTGTGAGAGAATTAGTGAGGATGAATGTACATGGAAATCAGTGTTGTGTTTTGTGTGTGTGAGAAAATGAAGAATGAGAGTGAGTTTTTGAGAGAAATGCAGAGGGACTATTATATAGAATATATGTGTGTGTCTCTGCAAAAATGAGAGAATAATCTGGAAATGTGTTTGCCCTAAAAATAGGGGAAAGGCATCTTTATAATAACAGATTTTGATACAGCTATGTCATTCAGATATTCTTCTCTTTCTTTTTAATCCCTTATCTTTCTGTATTTTCTCAACAACCCCAATTTGACCTAAATTTCTTTGTCTTATTGCATGTTAGTTCCTACTACTCTCTTCTAGAACATTCATGCTGTTAATCAAAAAGATTCTCCATGTTAGTTTCCTAAACTAACCTCTTATTTTCTATTTTTTTACCTCTTTAATATTATCTCTTCTTTTACCTTACTAGTACCTAATGACTTGGGCCATTTGACCACCATGCCCATACCCGAACTCATCTACTGAACTTCAAACTAATGGGCCTACCTGTCAAACAAGACAAGCCCCCAGCCAAACAAAACCAATACGAAACTAACGACCCGGTCAGTCGTTTCAAGTGTATTGCCCTGATCCCCTATTTATTACATCGTCTACGTTATATTATAGTTAGCGACTTGTCGGGGGTGTTTTGTTTTGGTTTCGGGTGAGTTTTGGAGTGAAATGGGACATATAGTCCCTAAGTTGGAAGGTTAAGTCGTAGGAGTTGACCATAGCTTGAATTGTGTGAAGATGACTCCAGAATGGGATTTGATTTGAATTTTGAGCGAAATCTGGACTTGTTGAGTTGCTACACTTTTCCAGCTTCTGGTGTCATCACACCTGTGGAGGGACTGGCCGCAGGTGCGAACTCACAAAATCGAGCTTGTGACTGCAAGTGCGATTTTGGCTAAGCCCAGCTGGGAGCGCAAGTACGAGGAGTTATCCGCATCTGCGAGTCCGTAGGTGCGGAGAGGAGATTGCAGATGCAGACAAGGGCTGGGTTGGGCTATGGTCGGAGAAGCAGAGGGGTTCTCTGTAGAAGCGGGCTCGCAGATGCCGGCCATGGTCTGTAAAAGCAAAATTTTGGGACTTAAGTGTTTTATGCACATGCGATGGTTTTTTCCGTAGGTGCGACGTCGCAGAAGGGACTCATAGGCCGCAAAAGCGAAAGTCACTGGGTAGAAAAGGGGAATTCGAGGGTTTGATTTCATAATTTTTTTTGAGACTTTGAGAACTTGGTTTGAGGTGAAAGTACAAGGGATTTTCAGAGAAATTGTTGGGGGTAAGAGTTCTTGACTCGATTTTGGTTAAATTATACTAATCTATCATTATTATTAGCATGTAATTAAGGATTTGAGTGGGAAAAATTGGGAAAAAAGTGTAGAAGTTCTTAAACTAAGTTTTTGGCGTTTGAAACAAAAAATGAGATCGGATTTGAATAATTCTTGTATGGTTGGATTCGATATCGAATGGGTGTTCGATTTTGTAATTTTGGTCGGGTTCCGAGGCGCGAGCCCGAGTTGACTTTTTGAGGCTATTTTTCAATTCTTTGCTAATATCATAATTTCATTATTTAAGTTAGTTTCCTATAGTTATATTATAGTATGAAATTATTTTGGCTAGATTTGAGCCGTTTGGAGTTGGAAAATCGAGGGAAAGGCCTTCTAGTTGATTGATTTAGCGTGGTTTGAGGTAAATGACTTGTCTAACCTTGTGTGGGGGAAATTTCCCTTAGGATTTGGTATTGTTGTGATAATTGTGATATGTAGATGCCGTGTACGCGAGGTGACGAGTGCATACGCGGGCTAAATGTTGAGATTCCGATTTTAGCTATACAATTTCCTTTTCATGCTTTAATTGAGTTATTTTAGCATGTTATAGTCACCATGTTTAGTCTAATTTCACATGTCTACTTGTCTTATCTCTAATTGGAAGCTTCTACTACAAGTTTAGTTGAGTTACTTGCTTTCTTAATTTCGTAGTCATTGTTTAATTGTGGGATTCTTTACTTGAAATTTGCTATCCTTGAAATATCTTGCTGTTGAGGTTGGTGTTGAGTTGCAAAGGCCGTGGTTCTATTGAGGCAAAGTGTAAGTTGTGAAATATCATTTTATTGAGTTGTTATGTTCTGGGACTTGTGTTATTGTTGAGAGGATTGTTGGTTGTTTGCATGAGGTTTCTGTCGTACTGTTGTTACTATTTGCACGAGGTTTCTGCCGTGCCGTTGTTACTATTGATACGCATGAGGTGGTATAAGGTCTGGGTGTTGAAACGCATGTAGTGAGATAAGGTAAGCTTGATATGCATGGCTAGTAGGGGAACTACTAGAAGCCATGTGGTGTGATAAGGTGGGCTAAAATGCGGGGTGCTATTTTGGAAAAAATAATTTTCAAAGCTAAATGTAAAGGCTCTCGCTGTGATATAAAAAAAAGACTATGAGTTACTTTTCTGATTTTGGGACTACGAGGCGGTACCTCGGTAGGGTCCCCTGTTGTTCTTCTCTATTTGCTGTATTTGTTTGATTGTTGTTTCCTTAACATGTAAAATCCTTATTTTCCTTTCCTGTTATATTAATTGCCTTGATTCCGCGTTGTTAATTTTCCGTAAATTCTTTATTATTTTCACTTCCTTTGTCATTA
Source organism: Nicotiana obtusifolia (assembly GCA_002018475.1). Taxonomy (NCBI): domain Eukaryota; kingdom Viridiplantae; phylum Streptophyta; class Magnoliopsida; order Solanales; family Solanaceae; genus Nicotiana; species Nicotiana obtusifolia. The sequence goes on along the minus strand of MCJB01011377.1, from coordinate 48,642 downwards.
TCATTATATTTGCTCTCTTGTTTCTTATTATCTCCAGTAGGGCCTTGACCTGACCTCGTCACTACTCTACTGAGGTTAGGCTTGGCACTTATTGGGTACCGTTGTGGTGTTCTCATACTATGCTTATGCACTTATTTTTGTGCAGATCCAGGTACATCTCATCAGTACCAGCACTAGCTCGCTGAGCTTGCTATTGTAGACTCAAGGTACACCTGCCCGCGTCCACAGGCCTCAGAGTCCCCTTCTATCATGTTCTTCCTCGTTTCTTTATACTTTTATAGACAATGATGTATAGGGTTGTCCAGCACTTTATCTAGAGCTTGTGACTTATATTCACCAGGTCTTCGAGAGTTGTACGCATTATGTTTATAAATTCTATTTACAAAATTGTTGGAGTTTTGAGATTCTAAGTTTATTTTAATGTATGTGCATATTGTTAAACTTACCTAGTCTTGGAGACTAGGTGCCGTCATGACATTTAACGGAGGGAATTTGGGATCGTGACAAGTTGGTATCGGAGCTCTAGGTTCATAGGTGTTATGAGTCACAAGCAGATTTAGTAGAGTCTCGCGGATCAATATGGAGACGTCTCTACTTATCTTCGGGAGGCTGTGGAACTGTTAGGAAAAGCTTCACTTTATTGATTCTTTATCGTGCGAAATTGTTGACTTCGGAACTCTAAATTTTTGTCTTTCTATTCTCTCACAGATGGTGATGAGACATACTGCAGGATCAGATGACCAGACACACACAACCCCAGCTAGAGCCGTGAGAGGCCGGGGCCGGGGTAGAGGTCGAGGACATCCACGTGGTGTAGCCAGAGCGCCTGCACGAGCAACTACAGAGGAGCCACCAGTAGCTCCAGCTGGAGAGCATGCACCTGAGACGCCTGTTACTGCCCTAGCACTTCAGGAGACCCTCGCCCAGTTTACATGTTCGACACCTTAGCTCAGGCAGAATTGATTCCACTTGCTCCTGCCATATCTCAGGCCGGGGGAGTAGCACAGAATCCCGCCGCCTGTACCCCAGAGTAGCGGGTCCAAGTTGACCAGGTCTTAGAGGTCACACCAGTGCAGCCGGTCGCCTCAGTTCAGCTCGAGTCTAGGGCAACAGCTTCTAAGGGGGAGCAACTCAGACTCGAGAGGTACAAGAAGTACCATCCTCCTACTTTCAGCGGCTTGGCTACAGAGGATGCCCAGGGGTGGAGTGCCACTATATCCTCCTTACTATGGGTATTTTGGAGTCTAGTTGAGTTACTTTCACTACGTTCCACCTAAAGGGAGCGGCTATCAATGGCAGTGAGCGTATGAATTGGGTAGCCCGGCCGAGGCAGCTTCACTCTCTTGGACTCAGTTCTCGGATATGTTCTTGAGGGATTTTGTTCCCCAGAGTCTCAGAAATGCATGGCGCGTAGAGTTTGAGCAGTTGGGCCAGGATTCTTTGATCGTGTCGGAGTATTCGGTCCGTTCAGTGATTTGGCTAGGTATGCACCAGCCTTTGTTGCTACTTTTAGAGAGCGAGTTCGTCGATTTATCGAGGGGCTCAACCCCGATATCAGATTTAGCATGGCCCGAAAGTTAGAGATGGACATCGCACACCAGCAGGTAGTGGGGATCGCTAGGAGATTGGAGGGTATGTGGACCCAGGAGAGAGAGGAGAGGGAGGCTAAGAGGCCTCGAGATTCTAGCACATTTAGTGGTAACGGTGCCCCAGTTGCAGCTCGTCGTAGTAGGGGCTAAGTGAGTTACCCTGTTCAATCAGCACTTCTAGCCTCTAGCAATATTCTGGCCACTCCAAGGCCTCAGGCTCCCTATTACGATCCACCATTGCCTAGTTCACCTCTTGCACGGGGTGGTTTCAGTAGTCAGTCCAGCCGATCAGGCCCGAGCAAGACACAACAACCACATCCTCCAAGAGCTTGTTTTGAGTGTGGTGACACTCATCACATGGTGAGGGATTGTTCCAAACTCCGGAGGGTGGCACCTCCACAGACTACTCAAGCTTCACATTTTCTACCGGGTCCTCAGGCTTCTCAATCCATGGTTAATGCACTAGCTGCCACTCCGCTTGCACAATCAGCCAGAGGTGGGCGTGGATATTATGCTAGAGGTTGATTCCGTGTTGTTAATTTTCCGTAAATTCTTTATTATTTCACTTCCTTTGTTATATCGTTATATTTGCTGTTTTATTTCTTATTATATCCAGAGGGGCCTTGACCTGACCTCATCATTACTCTACTGAAGTTAGGCTTGGCACTTACTGGGTACCATTTTGGTGAACTCATATTACTCTTCTGCCCATGTTTCTGTGCAGATCTTGGTACATCTCATAAGTCCTAGCACTAGCGCGCTGAGCTTGCTATTGGAGACTTCAAGGAACACCTGCCCGTATCCGCGGGTCTCGGAGTCCCCTTCTATCTTGTTCTTCCTTATTTATTTATACTTTTATAGATAATAATGCATAAAGTTGTCCAGCACTGTATCTAGAGCTTGTGAGTTATATTTCACCAGCTATCGGGGAGTTGTAGGCATTGTGCTTGTAGATCCTATTTATGAAATTGTTGTAGTTTTGAGATTCTAAGTTTTATTTAATGTTTCCGCATATCACTAAACTTGCCTAGTCTTAGAGACTAGGTGTCGTCATGACAATCTACAGAAGGAATTTGGGGACGTGACAAGTTGGTATAGGAACTCTAGGTTCACAAGTGTTATGAGTCACAAGCAGTTTTAGTAGTCTCGCAGATCAGTACGGAGATATCTGTACTTATCTTCGGGAGGCTATGGAACTGTTAGGAAAAGCTTCACTTCTTTGATTCCTTGTCGTGCGAAATAGTTGACTTCGAAATTTTAAATTTCTAATCATTCTATTTTCTCACAGATGGTGAGGACACGTACAGCCGGATAAGATGATCAGACACACACGGCCCCTGCTAGAGCCGTGAGAGGCCGAGGACATCCACGAGGTGCTGCTAGAACACCTGCACGAGCAGCCACAAAGGAGCCACCAGTAGCTCCAGCTGGAGAGCAGGCACCTGAGACGCCTGTGACTGGCCCCAACACTTTACTCGCCAGTTAGCATGTTCGGCACCTTAGCTCAGGCAGGGTTGATCCCACTTGCTCCTGTCACATCTCAGGCCACGGGAGGAGCACAGACTCCAGCCGCATGTACCCTAGAGTAGTAGGCCCAGGTTGACCAAGTCTTAGAGGTTATACGAGTGCAGACCATCGCCCCAATTTAACCCGAGTCTAGGGAAACGACTTCTAAGGGGGAGCAGCTCAAGCTTGAGAGGTATAAGAAGTACCACCCTCCTACTTTTAGCGGCTTGGCTTTAGAGGATGCCCAAGGGTTTCTTGAGGAGTTCCACAGTATCCTCCGTACGATGGGTATTGTGGAGTCAAGTTGAGTTGCTTTCACTATGTTCCACCTTAAGGGAGCAGCTTATCAGTGGTGGCGAGCTTTTGAGTTGGGTAGTCCGATCGAGGCAGCTTCACTCTCTTAGACTCATTTCTCGTATATGTTCTTGAGGGATTTTGTTCCCTAGAGTCTCAGAGATGCATGGCGCATAGAGATTGAGCAGTTGCGCCAGGGTTCTTTGATTTTGTCGGAGTATCCAGTCCGGTTTAGTGATTTGGCTAGGAATGCACCAGCCTCGGTTGCTACCGTTAGAGAGCTAGTATGTTGATTTATCGAAGGGCTCAATCTCGATATCAGATTTAGCATGGCCCGAGAGTTAGAGATGGACATCACATACCCGAAAGTAGTGGGGATCGCTATGAGATTGGAAAGTATTTGGACCCGGGAGAGAGAGGAGAGGGTAGCCAAGAGGCCTCAAGATTCTAGCACATATTGTGGTACCGGTGCCCCAATTGCGACTCGTCATGGTAGGGGCTATGTGAGTTGCCCTGTTCAATCAGCACTTCTAGCATCCAGCAGTATTCTCGTCACTCCTATGCCTCATGCTCCCTATTACGCACCACCATTGTCTAGTGCACCTCCTGCACGGGGTGCTTTCAACAGTCAATCTAGCCGATCAGGCCTGAGCCAGGCACAACAGCCACATCCTCTGAAAGCTTGTTTTGAGTGTGGTTACACTAGTCACATGGTGAGGGATTGTCCGTGACTCAGGAGGAATGCACCCCCACAGACTACTCAAGCTCCGCGTTTTCTACCGGGTCCTTAGGCTTCTCAATCCATGGTTACTGCACCAGCTGCCACTCCACTTGCATAGTCAGCCTGAGGTGGGTGTCGACATTATGCTAGAGTTGATTATGTGTTGTTAATTTTTCGTAAATTCTTTATTGTTTCACTTCCTTTGTAATATCGTTATATTTGCTGTCTTGTTTCTTATTATCTCCAGTGGGGCCTTGACCTAACCTCGTCACTACCCTACCGAGGTTAGGCTTGGAACTTATTGGGTACCATTGTGGTGTACTCGTATTACATTTTTGCTCATGTTTTTTGTGCAGATCCAGTTACATCTCATCAGTCCCAGCACTAGCGCGCTGAGTTTGCTATTGGAGACTTCAAGGTACACCTGCCCATGTCTGCATGTCTCGGAGTCTCCTTCTATCTTGTTCTTCCTTATTTCTTCATACTTTTATAGATACTAATGTACAAGGTTGTCAAGCACTGTATCTAGAGCTTTTAACTTATATTTCACCAACTCTTGGAGAGTTGTACGCATTGTGGTTATAGATTATATTTATGAAATTGTTGGAGTTTTGAGATTCTAAGTTTTATTAAACGTTTCCGCATATTGTTAAACTTACCTAGTCTTAGAGACTAGGTGCCGTCATGACAATCTCCGGAGGGAATTTGGGGTCATGAGAAGTTGGTACCAGAGCTCTAGATTCTTAGGTGTTATGAGTCACAAGCAGATTTAGTAGAGTCTCGCAAATCAGTACGGAGACGACTGTACTTATCATCGGGAGGCTATGAAACAATTAGGAAAAGCTTTAGTTCTTTGATTCCTTATCCAGCGAAATTGTTGACTTCAGAATTTTAAATTTCTATCTTTCTTTTCTCACACAGTTGGTGAGGACACGTACAACCGGATCAGATGACCAGACACACGCGGCCCCTGCTAGAGCCGTGAGAGGCCGAGGCCGGGGTAGAGGTTGAGGATGCTCACGTGGTGCAGCCAGAGCACTTGCACGAGCAGCTATAGAGGAGCCACCAGTAGCTCCAGCTGGAGAGCAGGCACCTGAGACGCCTGTTACTACCCTAGCACTTCAGGAAACCCTCGCCCAGTTAGCATGTTCGACACCTTAGCTCAGGCAGGGTTGATCCCACTTGCTCCTGTCACATCTCAGGCCATGGGAGGAGCACAGACTCTCGCCGCCTGTACCCCAGAGTAGCGGGCCCAGGTTGACCAGGTCATAGAGGTCATACAGTGCAGCCCGTAGCCCTAGTTCAACCCGAGTCTAGGGAAACAGCTTTTAAGGGAGAGCAGCTTAGTCTTGAGAGATATAAGAAGTACCACCCTCCTACTTTCAGCGGCTTGGCTTTAGAGGATGCCTAGGGGTTTCTTGAGGAATGCCATCGTATCCTCCGTACTATGGGTATTGTGGATTCTAGTCAAGTTGCTTTCACTACGTTCCACCTTAAGGTAGCGGCTTATCAGTGGTGGCAAGCATTTGAGTTGGGTAGTCCGGCTTAGGCAGCTTCACTCTCTTGGACTCAGATCTCAGATATGTTCTTGAGGGATTTTGTTCCCTAGAGTCTCAGAGATGCATGGCGTATAGAGTTTGAGCAGTTACGCCAGGGTTCTTTAATTGTGTCGGAGTATCCGGTCCGGTTCAGTGATTTGGCTAGGCATGCACCAGCCTTGGTTGCTACCGTTAGAGAGCGAGTCCGTCAATTTATCGAGGGGCTCAACCTTGATATCGGATTTAGCATGGTCTGAGAGTTGGAGATGGACATTGCATACCAGCAGGTAGTGGAGATCACTGGGAGATTGGAGGGTTTGTGGGCCCTGGAGAGAAAGGAGAAGGAGGCCAGGAGGCCTTGAGATTCTGGCACAAATAGTGGTATCGGTGCCCCAATTACAGCTCGTCATTGTAGTGGCTATGTGAGTTGCCCTATTCAATCAGCACTTCCAGCATCCAGTAATATTCTGGCCACTCCTAGGCCTCAGGCTCCCTATTACGCACCACCATTGTCTAGTGCACCTCCTCCACAGGGTGCTTTCAACAGTCAGTCCAGCCGATCAGGCCCGAGCCAGCCACAATAGCCACGTCCTCTGAGACCTTGTTTTAAGTGTGGTGACACTCGTCACAAGGTGAGGGATTGCCCCAGACTCAGGAGGGTTGCACCTCCATAGACTACTCAAGCTCCGTGTTTTCTACCAGGTCCTCAAGCTTCTCAGTCCATGGTTACCCCACCAGCTGCCACTCAACTTGCACAGTCAGCCGGAGGTGGGCGTCGATATTACAATAGAGGTTGATTTCGTGTTGTTAATTTTCCGTAAATTCTTTATTGTTTCACTTCCTTTGTTATATCGTTATATTTGCTGTCTTGTTTCTTATTATCTCCTGTGGGGCCTTGACCTGACCTCATCACTACTCTACCGAGGTTAGGCTTGGCACTTACTGGATATCGTTGTGATGTACTCATATTACGCTTCTGCACATGTTTTTGTGCAGATCCAGGTAAATCTCATCAGCCCCAACACTAGTGCGCTGGCTATTGGAAACTTCAAGGTACACCTGCCCGCATCCGCAGGTCTCGGTGTCTCCTTATATCTTGTTTTTCCTTATTTCTTCATACTTTTATATCTAGTAATGTATAAGGTTGTCCAGCACTGTATCTAGAGATGGTGACTTATATTTCACCAAGTCTCGGGGAGTCGTACGCATTGTGTTTATAGATTCTATTTATGAAATTGTTGGAGTTTTGAGATTTTATGTTTTATTTAATGTTTCTGCATATTGTTAAACTTACCTAGTCTTAGAGACTAGGTGTCGTCATGACAATCTACGAAGGGAATTTGGGATCGTGACACGTTGGTATCAGAGCTCTAGGTTCATAGGTGTTATGAGTGACAAGCAGATTTTGTAGAGTCTCGCGGATCAGTATGGAAATATCTGTACTTATCTTCGGGAGGCTATGGAACTGTTAGAAATAGCTTCACTTCTTTGATTCCTTATCGTGCGAAATTGTTGACTTCGGAATTCTAAATTTATGTCTTTCTATTCTGTCGCAGATGGTGAGGACACGTACAGCCGGATCCGATGTCAGACACACACGGCCCCTGCTAGAGCCGTGAGAGGCCGGGGCCGAGGTAGAGGCTGAGGACGTCCACGTGGTACAGCTAGAGCACCTACACGAGCAGCTACAGAGGATCCACCAATAGCTCCTGCTGGAGAGCAGGCACGTGAGACGCCCGTTACTGCCCTAGCACTTCAGGAGACCCTTGCCCAGTTAGCATGTTCGGCACCTTAGCTCAAGCAAGGTAGATCCTACTTGCTCCTGCCAAATCTCAAGCCGGGGGAAGAGCATAGACTCCCGCCGCCTGTACCCCGGAGTACCGGGTCCAGGTTGACCAGGTCTTAGAGGTCATACCAGTGCAGCTGGTCGCCCCAGTTCAGCTCGAGTCTAGGGCAACAGCTTCTAAGGGGGAGCAGCTCAGGCTCGAGAGGTAGAAGAAGTACCACCCTCCTACTTTTAGCGGCTTGGCTTCAGAGGATTCCCAGGGGTTTCTTGAGGAGTGCCACCGTATCCTCTAAACTATGGGTATTGTGGAGTCTATTCGAGTTGCTTTCACTACGTTCCACCTTAAGGGAGCGGCTTATCAGTGGTGGCGAGCGTATAAGTTGGGTAGTCCAGCCGAGGCAACTTCACTCTCCTGGACTCAGTTCTCGGATATGTTATTGAGGGACTTTGTTCCCTAGAGTCTCAGAGATGCATGGCGCGTAGAGTTTGAGAAGTTGCGCTAGGGTTTTATGATCATGTCGGAGTATCTGGTCCGGCTCAGTGATTTGGCTAGGCATGCACCAACCTTGATTGCTATTGTTAGAGAGCGAGTCCATCGATTTATCGAGGGGCTCAACCCCGATATTATATTTAGCATGGCCCAAGAGTTAGAGATGGACATCGCATACCAGTAGATAGTGGCGATCGCTAGGAGATTAGAGGGTATGTGGACAAGGGAGAGAGAGGAGAGGGAAGTCAAGAGGCCTCGAGATTCTGGCACATATAGTGGTACCAGTGCCCTAATTACAGCTTGTCATGGTAAGGACTATGTGAGTTGCCCTGTTCAATCAGCACTTCTAGCCTCCAGCGGTATTCTGGCCACTCCTAGGCCTCAGGCTCCCTATTACGCACCACCATTGTCTAGTGCACCTCCTGCATGGGGTGCTTTCAGCGGACAGTCCAGCCGATCAGGCCCGAGCCAGCCACAACAGCCACATCTTCCGAGAGCTTGTTTTGAGTGTGGTGATACTCGTCACATAGTGGGATTTCCCTAGACTCAGTAGGGGTGCAACTCCACAGACTACTCAAGCCCCGCGTTTTCGACCAGGTCCTCAGGTTTCTCAGTCCATGGTTACTGCACCAGCTGCCACTCCACCTGCACAGTCAACCAGATGTGGGCATCGATATTATGCTAGAGGTTGATTCCGTGTTGTTAATTTTTCGTAAACTCTTTATTGTTTCACTTCCTTTGTTATATCATTATATTTGTTGTCTTGTTTCTTATTATCTCTAGTAGGGCCTTGACCTGACCTCGTCACTATTCTATCGAGATTAGGCTTGGCAGTTATTGGGTACCGTTGTGGTGTACTCATATTACGCTTCTGCATATGTTTTTATCCAGATCCAGGTACATCTAATCAGTCTCTGCACGGTGCGCTGAGCTAGCTATTTGAGACTTCAAGGTACACCTGCCCGCGTTCGTAGGTCTCGGAGTCCCCTTCTATCCCGTTCTTCCTTATTTCTTCATACTTTTATAGACAGTGATGTATAAGGTTATCCAGCACTATATCTAGAGCTTGTGACACGTCACGAAATTCTACAGAGGAAATTTGGGATCGTGACACAACTCAAATGGAAGTAATAGTAACATAACCAAAAGAAAAAATTCCAAACAGAAATCAGTTGACCTTAAAAAAGTTCTAATGAACTAATTTAAACATGCAATTAAACACTACTCTAACTCATGCAAACACATAATTAATGGTGATTAAGTCCTAACATGATAAACGTATGAAAGAACAACTAAAAAGATCAGTGTAAGAGAAGAGGAATTATCAATCAAAAATCAAGGAGAGGGATTACCAAATTAAGCTCAAAGTAAGCGACAAAAAGGATTTTCGGACGACTCTGGACAGTCAAAGCCGGTTGACCAAAACTCGGCCACCAATAAAAAGACCAAACCTTACATCAATTGATAGCTCTTGTCAAGAGCTTTCCATTGATTTTTCTGAGATTTTAGACCTATAAATCATTGAGTTTGGTGGGGCTTTTGGGAGAATTGATGGTGGAATTGGATTAAGGGGATGATGGAGGCTATAGGGTGATAATTTGGGGGAGTTTGGAGGTTTTTCGCCTCCGTAGGGCGATTCCCGACAGCGACGAGGCAGAAAGTGAGAGAGATGAAGAGTGAGGGGGTCTCTAGGGTTAGGAAGGGAGTTTTGGACAGTTAAAAGGAAAGTAGTTGATCAGTATCGGGTCGTTGGATCAGATGGAATGGAGGGTGGAGATCAAATGGGATTAAAACAACGTCCTTTGGGTTGTCTGGTGGGTAAAGCCTTTGGACTGTATATGGTGCTTAGAGCAAACGGGTTTAAGCAATTGTGCTGCCTTTTTTGACCCAATTCCATTGAATATCATGCAATCATTTTCTTCCTTGTTTTAAATTCTAAAGTAACCACCCTAATTAAAATTACTCTTTGCAATATTAGCCTAAACCCAATTTCCTAATTGATCAACTAACTAAATCACCACAAAAAATGTTATGAAGTGAATTGCTTCATAGCAGTGAATTGCTTCAGTACTTCATGGATTAAGCTGAGTTAATTCATTACTACAAATGTTATGAAGCAAACAGCTACGTCGTCATCTACGCTTGAACAGTAGCGGTAATAGTTCTGGCTTCGATCATCATTGTGGATTAGCGAAGCAGTTTCACAAACTGTTTTTGTAGTTCAGTTTTGTAATCAGACCGGAGAATACAACAACATCTGGATCGCAACAAATTAATTTGCTTTTTTCTGGATAGTCAATATCTGGATCGCATAGTAATTTTGTTCAACTTCATTCCAGATTCATCGTGTTTCTGCTCAGTTTGCGTCGATCTATTGAGTATATAACAGATTTGCAAGGATTCAGATTTGACTAGTTCACATCTCTACCGATTTGTATTGCGAACAGTTGTTCTGTTTCTGCAAAACAGATTGTTGAACATCAGTTCAATAGATGTGTTAGAGAGAAGAGGTCTGGAGATAGACGCAGAACATCATTTGTGAATTAATATGGAATCAATGGCCACTGGCCAGCCACCACCTGTGGTTGGTCAGTCGTCTTCTCCGTTGAACCCACACTTGAATCAGCCTTACAAGTATGCTGATTTTCTTCAACCCAAAGAATTGAATAATGTCACCCAAACACAAGCTAGCATCCCTATTAAGCCAATTGAATTCTTACATGGCGAACCCATTGTGAGATGGAAGAAAACAGAAGTTCAGCAATCCATTGCAAAACAAGGTTTGCAATTGGCAGTACTAGGAAAATTCTCCTATGGGAAACCTCTGATCAATGACTTACGTAAAGTCATTCCAATCCAATGTGAACTCAAAGGTCCATGCTCGATTGGCCTCATCGAAGACAATCATATTTTGATAAGGCTGTCGTTGATGGAGGATTACATCCACCTACTATCAAAGCCTGCTATCTATCT
>MCJB01011377.1:0-32661 GCA_002018475.1 Nicotiana obtusifolia | reverse complement strand
CATTGGGCTTCGTGGCAGCATTTATGCCTTCCAAAAGAGGAAGGAGGTTTAGGCTTTCGTTCATTACACGATGTGTCTAAGGCCCTTTTTGCAAAGCTGTGGTGGAGGTTTAGGACGACAAAATCCTTGTGGTCCAACTTCATGTGGAATAAATACTGTAAAAAAGAATTGCCAACAGTGGTTCAATTTCGACAAGGCTCACACGTTTGGAGGCAGATGTTGAATGTTCGAGAGGAGATAGAACATGAAATTTTATGGGAATTGAAGACAGGATCGACCAACATATGGCATGAAAATTGGACAGGGTTGGGAGCTCTATATCATGTCGTTCCTGAAGATTTCCAGGTTGATGAACAGTTGCAGGAAGTTTCCGAATTAAGACAAGGTTCAGCATGGAATTACCAATTGCTCGAACAGCTACTGCCCGAAGACATAGCACTTCATGTGAAGGAGAATGTGCATTACGAGGACAATGATAATGGATGGGACGCACCAGTCTGGATGCCTAATTCATCAGGAAATTTTTCGGTGAGTAGTGCCTGGCAACTTCTGAGACATCGAATGGATACAAATAAAGAATTTTCTGCGATGTGGCCAAAAGGACTGCCGTTCAAAATATCATTTTTTCTGTGGAGATTATGGAGGAATAAAATAGCAACAGATGATCTATGGAGGAGGCAAGGTTACATAGTTATGTCGAGATGTTGGTGTTGTCAACAACCACAGGTCGAGACGATCGAGCACATCTTTTTGACAAGCCCCACAGCAATAAAGGTCTGGAAGTATTTCATGGGGGCAGCTGGAATTATCGAGCCCATAGTACAGTTGAAGCAACTGGTTCGATCTTGGTGGAATGCTAAATGCTGTCCGAAATTGAAACCCCTATATCACGCAGTGCCGTCCATAATTACTTGGGAGATTTGGAAGAAAAGAAATAAGGGGAAATATGGAGGACATGTTACAACGAACAGAGTACTACATCAGGTCAACAATACTTTGTATTTTTTTGCAAAGATTAGATATCCATGGCTGACCAATTTGCCTCTCCTGTGGCCGGATATGGTTCGATTTTTTGAAGACTACAAGCCAATTTTGATTACGAAGAGGGTAATGTGGCAATATCCACATCCAGGCTGGTTCAAATGTAACACAGATGGAGCATCGAAGGGGAATCCAGGACAGAGCTCAAGTGCCTTCTGCGTAAGGAATGAAAAAGGAGACTTAATATATGCTAGAGGGGTGGATATCGGAGTTACTACAAATATTGTAGCTGAGGCAAAAGCTATATTATTAGGCTTACAATATTGTGTAGAGAATGATTTGCATCCTCTCATATTAGAGACTGATTCTCTAGTTTTGAAGAAGGTGATCGAGGGTGAATGGGATGCTCCTTGGGCTATCAACAGTGAAGTGAAGAGGATTAAGGAGTTGAAGGAGATCTTTAATGTGATCATGCAACATGTATTCAGAGAGGGCAATGCATTGGCGGATTATCTAGCTAACTTGGTTTTCTTTTTTGCAGGTACATTACAATTCAATTCTTTCAATGATTTACCGAGTGCAGGAAGGAAGTTAATCAATTTAGACAAATCGCAAACACCTAATCTTAGGATTAGGATTGCCAAAAGAAGAGCTCCAGATTAATGATGATTCTTGTATTTTTAAAACAATGGCTTTGCTGCATTAAATTCCATACATTAATAAAACATTTTTCAGTGGTATTAGTGCGTCAGCGCGCTCATTCTGGAGGTGGGATATTAGTATATGGAAATTATAATTCAGCAAGCTATTGCGGAAAAGCTCAAGGATTAAATAAATGTAGGTCGAACAATGACACTGATGAAATTACTAAGCTGAAATTACAGCAACTGCTGCTGAAATCCACCTGTTTTGACAAAGGAAAATTTGAAGAACTGATTATGGAGACCGTCACAAATGATCAAGATCAATCGACAACAATTCACAAGCAATCTCAAGATAATCTCCACTGGAAAATTGATGAGCAGAAGGCAGGATCGAAATTTATTATTTCGAAATGCTGCTATGGAGATCGAAACAGCAGTAGCACTTTTTCAAAGGCGACAAATTTCATAATCGAACAGAAATCCAAGACTTCATTCAACGTCGACAAAGAAGGTTGACACACAATCGATTTCATGTTTGAAAAAATGCTGATTTCTTTCCTGAACAGCAGCTGCACAGCTGACAGTCATGGCATCAGCTCATAAACTCCACATGACACATCCAATAATAGCAACGAGCCAACATGAAATGTGAATGACGATGGAGAATCACAATTGCCAATTCTTTGGAATGCAAAACTTGGCGCCTGGTGAGAGCAATAGAGGCGCTACAAATATGTTTTGCAATTGGCGAGGAATTTTCACGACTTTCACGGAGGAAATTTGGCTTGTTCTATTATCTGTAATAAATAGTTTTACGATAGTCGTAGAACTATAAGTACTTGCATTTTTTATTTTTGGACAATTTGTAAACTCTGTAATTTTTTTTTTTTTATTTCTTATATTTATATACAACCTCTAGGCAATCGCTTAGAGGTATATTTGCTTAAAAAAAAAAAAAAAAAAGTTAGCCAAAGGTGAGGAATAACCCCTCTATGGTGTTGTGATGTGAATAAGGATGAAGGTGAGTTAAGTTAAGCTTAGGGTTGAAATTTTATCTACTTCCTTAGGTATGTTTAACATCCTTTTGGTGTTTTTTAAGATTAGTTACATGTTGATTGTGACGTTGGAGTGAAAGATTATAATATAGCACTTGAAAAGGGAAGAGATGTTGTTATGTGAAAAGTAACTTCATTATGATATGGTTTCTATTGTTATGCATGTTTATATGTTTATCAAGTGAATTGATGAAAGAAACATATGAAACTTGTGATTGCATGTGAAGATTAGCTTGAGTAAAATTTAGCACATCTACGATGTTGTATTGCCATTGAGGGCTGTTGTAAGCTAAGTATAGCTTGAATTTCTACTTGAAGCTACTGTAGGAGGTAAGTATATTGTTTTCTTGCATGTTCTTCAGGTCATCTTGATGTTGATTAAGTTAAATGGATGGACTAGACATGAACCAATGAATAAAGTTGCTAATTGAGGATAGTCGGAACTATGGACTGTTTTCTTTGTTATAAATATATGGTATACGACTGGAATCATTGGTTAATGGCTTCATTATAATGTTAAGGATACTGTTACGTTAAAGTAAGAAGTCTATAAGGGGTGATATGGGATATACGGTTCCAATCCGAGCTTGCCGCTCGTCGTGAAGTAGTTGTGACTTGTTGTTGTTATATGGTGTCTTGTTATTGATACTTATATGTTGCTGGACTGCTATGGTACTTGTTGTTGGTATATGGTATTGGAGGAGGTCCTTGTTACAAGAGAGTTGATGCCCGAATTTACGTACAGATATGTTACAACTCCAAAATGTTATGCAAGCACGACATCCGGGAGAGGCAGTAAGGGTTCCCGACCAGGATGCTAATTAATAAATAAGTGCGAATGGGCACTTGATACATAAAGAGCCAGTGCGAGAGGTGTCATGCCCCAACCTTGGGGAGCGCGACCGGTGCTCAACCGAGATATCCCATTCAAGCAAGCCTACTTGATACCTTCTACCCAACCTTACCCATGAATAATTTGAGAATCAATAACAAGAGGTAGATAATGAGAGAATGAAAGACTTCAATATTATATTTCATTACTTACAACAGATATTGAAAATTACCAAAATATTACAAGTTCATAGTTTAAAACTGGAAATATGTCCGACAACCACAACATCTTTAGTTTATTTTCCCCAATCAAGAAACAACCCCCAATATGTCTATGGAGCCTCAAAGTGAATATGAGTACAATATGGAAGTGCCTGTGACAAGGCCCCAGCTATACCTCAAAGTACACTGTACAAAATAAAATGACATAAGGCCTGGATGTATAATAGGGCTCACCAAAATCCGCTGAGTAAAGGGTAGGCTGCTATCAAGGATCAATGCTACCTGCTGAGGAACCACATGCATCCATTAAAGATGCGGCACCCCGAAAAAAGGACGTTAGTGGATGTTGAATAGTACTAGTATATAAATCTAAATACCTTCTCATAGAATGAGATGACAACATAAATGGAAAGAAATATGGGAGCAATAAGTAAATCAATAATATTTAAATGCCAAAATAAAGCAATGAAAAACTTTAAGTTAACGTTATCATTTTAAGTTTGGAGATCCTTAGTAGCGACACACCACCATGCACATGGCATGGAGTCCGATCTCTACCCAATCGGCTAAGCAGTCTCACTCCAATGTATGCGGGCGGACATAGAAACACAATACCACCATGTGTGCGGCATGGCATCTGATCCCCGCCCGATCGGCCAAGCCGTCTCACCACAATGACGTGTGAATCGACATGGTCCTTGCTAGCTATCAACTCATCCCAATCAAGGGGAATAATCTCAATATAATATAATGGGGACTCACCCTTCAATCAACTCATACACTGGCACGTGTAGTTTTGGGCATGGGCATTTATAACCCAGCCTTCCTCGGTGATCTAACGATACTCCCAAAATAGTTTGTATATAAAAGAGATGCATGCATCTCATGGCCTTTTTATAATTCTTTTCATTCCATTTACACTCGTGGCAATACATGATATTTATATTCTCGCCACGATGTCCACATTTCATATTACATATTATCATTCCTTCACTTTCAGGGATCATCAGGAGTCATCAACATGGAGAACATTTGAAAATCACGACTTTAAATACATGAATAATAAGAGTCTTGAAAACATTGAATTTTCTTCCCAAAAGAGATCATAATAATTTTCAATTTGAAACATGAGCTAAAATCACAAGCATTTGGATAAATTAACCCATCGAAGCTATTTGGAAAATAGGAATAGGAAGTTGATCAAACCATAATTGAAGTTACAAGAATTTCGTGGAATTCGATTCTACGGAAGGGGGTTTAGCGAACATACCTCGATTGAGATTTCCTTAGAATTGCTACAATATTCCCCTACTCTTAGCAATTTTAATCTATAGAAACATAACCAAATTGGACAATCATTAGGGAGGCGCTCATAGACTTAACTGTTATCGGCATTTCATCAAACATTAAGGATGAAAATTCGACTACAAGGTTCTATAATGGAGTTTCTTCACCCCAGCACCAATTTCAAACAACAACCTACCCTTGATAGTTCAACCACCCCCATATCACATTCAATACATGGATACCAAATGACACACCCCCAAATCAAGAACCACACCTCACGTTCCTCTCACACACCGCAAATTTGAAATAGAGGGCTTAGGCTTTCGATCACCATCCCATAAATCCCAAATAATGAAATCTTACTCATAAGTTCATGATATTACATTGCATGTGAGCTAGGGGTAACATCTTACCTCTTTAATAGAAGACTTGAGAGTTTCTTTCTTGAATCCCCAAGATTTGAGCAAGAGTTTGAAAAGTAGAATTATTGGAGCTTCTCCCTCCCTCTCTCTCTAAGTTACTCCTCTCACTCTAAAAATATCCGCTTATGTCATCAAATATGACCCATGATGCCTTTTATTAAAATAGGGTTAAGTTAGAAAATTCTCAAAAATGACCCTCCGAACCAAATCAGTGATCGCAGAATGCGCCACAGAAAGGTTGTGCGGTCTGCAAAATAGTCTCCAAAAATCTTGGTTGTCCTGATCAAGTCTGCGACCGATTCTGCGGTTGCACAGTGGACCACATAATCTTCTTCCAACATTTCCCATGTTGATTATTATGCAGTCCACAAAACGAATATGTGGTCGCACATTGGACCAGAGATGAACCTTAAAGTCTAGTTTCTCCCGGTTCAATCCGCGATGGTCCTGTGGTCAGCGGAGCAGATTTGTAATCGCATAATGGACCACAAAAATGCCATATTCTGCAAATTTTTCACCAACTCCACAATGCATTGCACAGCCATAAATTTGGTACCTTCCAAACACATTAGCCTACCTCAGCACCATAAAACCTTAAATCCTTAGTAAATTTTTACAAGGCCTTACAAAAGGTAAGGTAAGACAAAATACATAAACCAAGAGAGGTTACGCGGAATATAGATATGAGAATGGACCAATGAGTAGTTTGTAGTTGATTCTGGAAGAGCCTAGTTATGGCTAGACAACAGGACATAGATAAATTAGTAGATCGTGCAAGATAAACGTAGTGAACTCCAGCATAGGGAATTTAGTCTCGTAGATACGAGATCATAAGCCTTGAGAAATATTCAGATAGGAGTTGGGGTAATTAAAGGTACTGTATAAGTGTTACGAAAATAAAAGAGAGTGCCACTAGGGAGACAATCAAAATTTCAGTTCAAAAGTAACCCTACGAGCACAAGGGCACGGTAGTAAGTAACTAAGGATAATTATAAGTGAGTAAGAACATCTAAAATTCTGTCGGGTATACGATGTAATAAGCTCACAGCTTTACAAGAGTCAGAGTGTCTCCCCCAAGTACTACAATGAAAGACTAGCTAGGGAAATAAGGAAGAAGGCTTAAACCTAAGCGTAGTAACTTAAAGAAGAAATGATCTTGTAACAACAGTCTCACTACAACATTGGATGCACTCCATAAGAAAGTGGCACGTATCGTGACTAATGAACGGAAGTAAAATCAAATATAATATTCGAGATCATATGGGTTGCACGAAATCTCAACATGTGTGGGCACTAAGATAAGCCAAGTATTTATGCAACAAGTGGCAGAACGACCAAGAAAAATAATTGCTTACATTTAAAGAAGCTAAGAAGGCACGACAGGAAATATTCGATCTATGACCCAGAGTTAATTATTTTATGACCGCACTTAAGATTTCAGAGTATTATCCATCCAGTATATATGTGACAGTCTTACAACTACAGGAGACTTTCTTATAATGTTAAAAGAAAGAATTGAGTCGACGTCCTAGACAAAGGCATGAATTGTTAGATTATTATAAAATGGATGCTCTATAGCATCCATGAAAGGTTGATGTACAGATTGGAAGATAACTTAAGCCTACTTAAAGGATGAGAGAAAAGAGGAATCTCGAGAGTTACATCAGCAAAGTGTGTCAAGAGTTTGAGTATTAGACACTGATAATTATAGAAATCGTGACTCAGAACATTGCAGAATTACTCTTAATAGCAGAAGTACAAGAGTTATAGTATAGCGGCCATATTCTATAAAAGCTCTATGATAAAGTCAGTTAGAAGAGTACCAACTTTAGAGATAACAAAAGAGGGAGTGGAGATGTCAGGCTAAATATGTGCCCCCACTATTGCGGGACTCAAAGACATTGCCATGGCGAGGAAGCATCATTTTTTACCATTCGAGTAAAGAAGACAGACGGCAACAACATTATAATCTAGAATACTACAAAAAAAAAGAGGACATGATCGAAGATGAGCGACATCATGTGGTCGATACTTCAAAGATAATCACGAACTATAAAGTATAACATGGATGAACAACTCTCCAAATCGACCGTTCAATAAAAAAGTGTCTGGTAGGACAAGCTATACAAAATATGGAAATGTGCCAGCTTTTACAAAAGCACCACACTTTAAAAGATCAACGATGTGATGAAGCAAAGATAACAAGTGCAGTATAAATTTTTACAAGACCGGGATAAGTCGGGAGATTAGAATACGAGGTTGAGAAGTTGAAGCCTGTTGTAAATCACTCACTCCTCAAGCAGAGCAGAAATATATTTATATCTCTATAAAAGGTGCGACAAAAGGGTTGAATAGAAATGTCACCAGTACCAAGCTGATAACTAAGCTTAAGAAAAGTAAAGAGAGAAATATGAGAGCCAAGGTGAGGATTGTATTAGGTTCTAAGGGCTTCAGAATAAAAACTATATGATGGAAAATGTTTTAGAATAAGAATTCGTAAAGTAAGAAATTATGGAAAGTCATAGACGACTAGGTATTCCTAAATATGTCACCTACGGAATGCATCATGAGATCCGGTAAGAAGGGAAAGCTTCGTCCGAGATATATAGGGCCTTACAAATTCATTTAACAGATAGTAAAAGTAGCTTATGAGCTTAGTTTCCTCCAAAGTTAGAGTTAGTCCATTATCCATGCTACAGAAGTGCATTGGAGACCCTTCTCGGGTTGTCCCAGTAGATGACGTTTAGATCACAGAGGATCTATCCTACGAGGAGATTCTATTGGCTATGTTAGATCGATAGATCTTTAGGTTGAAGACCAAAAAGGCATCCTCTGTGAAGATTTTATGAAGAAGCAAGGACGTGGAAGAGATGACGTGGGAAGCAGAGGAAGAAATGAAGTATAAATACCCCTACCTATTTCAAACTAATGATATGGCTCGAGATGGGATATTTAAACCTGTAGATAGTGAGGTGAACACTTATTTTTGACTTGCAGTACTTATGATTAATTGTTGTGTGGGGCCAAGTGTTGCTATTTATAGACATTGGCCACGTGTGGCATGTATAGCATGTTTTCTGGCTACGTGCAGATTGGTGTTAGTCCCGTGTATAAAGGAGACTGGCAGAATTTTTGCAAGTCTCTAAGAGATTACATTCAACGACAAATGTTCCAAAGGGGGTATTCAATAACACCCCCTGTTTTCGTACGTAAAAGTACGTCGTGAGTCAACTGATATATGCTCGAAAATGAGATCATCTTTGAAAGTAAATAAAGTAAGTTAATCATGTTACCTTGGAGTTTACAAATACTTAAGATCATGAACAACAAGTACCAAGAGGGTTGGAAGGTTTAGAAGATAAACGAATTGAAGAAAATATGTTTCGTCGAAAGTCGACAAGTTTAGAATGTTATAACTCGTACTTTTGGGATGAATCTAGGGTGCTTAAAGTGATAAGAATGTTATTTTATGAGTAACTTTAGCCTTATGATAGTCATGTGTTAAGCTTTAAAGTCAAGCGAGTTGTGGAACAAAAGTCGATGAAAGTCGTCACAAGTTACGTTCGTAAGTATTACTGAAATTTGGGTCGAATGCCACTGAGCTTTTCTCTCAATATTCTTGGATTTACGGGGTGATATACCTGAAAAATTGAATGTTACAAGTCTAGTTTCCAAAACATTAAACCGTTCATCGATATGACTTCAGAGTAGAGAGATATTCGTGTTTTCATGAGACTGCGCAGGCAACCCCTATGGGACCTACTTTGGTCGGTGGCAGACCTTCACCTATTTTTATCTCATTTTTGAGATGACCTTTGCTCAGTTTTCGATCTCCTTCCATCCTCACACTCTCCAAACCCTCCCAAACTGTTCCCCCAAGGCTCCAAAAAAATATACACCATAACCTAACATCAAAGTTAGCCAAAGGTGAAAAATAACCCATCTATAGTGTTATGATGTGAATAAGGATGATGGTTAAGTTAAGCTTAGGTTTCAAATTGTATATACAGCCTAGTGTATGTTTAACATTCTTTTGGTTTTTTTAAGGTTAATTACATGTTGATTGTGATGTTGGAGTAAAAGATTACATGATTGCACTTGAAAGGGGAAGTTATGTTGTTGGACTGTTTTAAGGCATCACTGTAAATTTTGGAAAATAACTTGATTATGATATAGTTTCTATTTTTATGCATGTCTATTTATTTATCAAGCGAATTGATGAAAGAAACATATGAAACTTGATATTGAAAGTGTAGAATAGCTTGAGTGAAATTTAGCACTTCTATGGTGTTGTATTGCCATTGAGGGTTGATGTAAGCAAAGTATAGCTTGGATTTCGACTTGAAGCTAATTTAGGAGGTAAGTATATTTTGTTCTTGCATGTTCTTAAGGTTATCTTGATGTTGATTAAGTTAAATGGATGGACCAGATAAGAACCAGTGAGTAAAGTTGCTAATTGAGGATAGTTGGAGTTGTGGACTTTTTTTGGGTTATAAATATATGGTATATGGATGGAATTATTGATGAATGACTTCATTATCATGTTAATAATACTGTTAAGTTAAAGTAAGAAGTCTATAAGGGGTGATTTTGGGGTATACAAATTCCAATCCGAACGTGTCGTTCGTCGTGAAGTAGTTGTGACTTTTTGTTGTTATATGGTGTCTTGTTATTATACTTATATGTTGTTGGATTGCTTTGGTTGCTTTATTTGTTATATGGTATTGGAGGAGGCCCTGGTTATAGGGGAGATGCTGTCCAAATTTACGTAAACGAGCTACTAGCTTAAGTTACAGGCTTAGCCTTTACTTAGCACTGATTTTGAATCTCGTTATGCCATGGTAGATTGAGTTGAGTGCTTCTAGGAGTTGCTTGGAAGGTATTAAGGACTCAACGTGTTTAAGGTATATTAAGGATAAACTTTTCCTTCATTTTTGCATAATCTTGTGACTACATGCGTTTGATAACGAGACATAAATAGAATTTCGTACTCCTGAATTCATGTACAATATCCTAGTCTCATAAGTTATAGTATTCTCCATTGTCGGGACTTTATATTCAGTTAAGTATTATCTTCTTTTCAGTCATTAGAGCAGAGGGTCTATATATATACAGTATTATAGTATTTTAACCATCACCGAGCTATAATCGGTGGGCAGGCCCCTATTGGGCAACCTCAGATCAAATGGTAAGTTATATACTGAGCCTACTATAGTCGAGCGCCTATGAGCGAGCCCATAATGGCGAAGCGTCTATGAGTGATCCCATAATGGCCGAGATACCAAGCCTAGTATGGTCGAAAACCTATGAGCGACCCTACTATGGCCGAGCAGTTACACGTACCGAGTCTTATAGGGCCGGACAGCTATTTTACTTACTGTATTGAGAAAGTTGAGTCAGTATCAGTAGGTAAGCATATCTTTAGATCATTTTTGACTCCCAGTTACTTTCAGTTATTATATTATCAGTTCAGTTTCAGCTTTCAATTATTATATCGCCTTACATACCTGGTATATTATTTTGTATTGATGTCCCTTTTTCCAGGGACGTTGTATTTCATGCCTACAGGTCCTGATAAACTACCGGATAGACCTTCCTAGTAGACAAATCTAGACATCAGCTTGATCAGTAAGATCCACTTCCTCGGAGTTACTAGGTCTAGACTTTGGAGTCTATTTGGTATATACATGCTTGATGGGTAGGTCGGGACCCTATCCTGACCGTAATATAGTTTTGTTAACCCTAGAGGCTAGTAGACGAGTAGTGTATATTTTGTATGTTAGTATTGTGGCCTTGCCATTCTTATGTGCATGTTCAGTTTGGTATTACTGGTTGTAGACACTCATGGCAGCCTCGTCAGCCTGCATAATTATGTATATGAGATTTTGGGTATGTCTACCCCTCTGATGAGATAGACGTTATTTTCAGATGATTCAGAAAATGGCCTCACCGATCTTGATTGGTATTGTCAACTTGCAATTAGTCCTCATCGACCAAAGTTGAGGGCTACCCCTCCAAAGTTCACAATTACATGAGTGGTACACTCGGGCCGGCGTTTCCCCAGGTTTAGGGCTTTACTAACTTGGTATTATAGTATTTTTGTCCTAGGGAGTCTACAAGCCATGTTTAGTAGAATCTTATTTATAGATGTGTTGTGCACCACATTATATAAATAGGAAGCTACAAGGCATTTAGGAGTCTGTTACCCTTCTTTCAAATCCAAATCGTGCTATAGAGCTAAGTCAAAAGAGTTTGAGTCGGGACTTATATTTGCTAATGATATAGAGTTGCTTGCAGTTAGAAAGATTACAGCTAGTCAGAAGGCTAATACAGCAGCAAGTAAAGGCACTAGTAGAGGGAGAGTTCTTGACGATGTGGCCCAGTTTGAGGACCTATCAGATTGTGCATACTAGATGTGCAAATTTCCTGCTTAAGACCTTAGAATGGGACTATCTAACACACCCCGCGAATAGGTAAAAGAAGCAAGGTGAAGAAGTATGAGGTACCTAGTTAGTAAAGATTATCAGTATTTACAGTTCAGGCAGATAAGTATAAGCATTCTAAGTTATCTTCAACAATAACAGAGGTATGTACAATTGGCCACACCCATCTCAATTATGTCATATGGGAGATAAGAGAAGTATGAGACATCAGGATCTAGATGGGGTTATAGTAACCCAAAATGGTGGATGGATTGTTAGTGTTAACTGACATTTCTGAAGAATATTGCAAACGTGATAATAGTTCTACTTCTGAGACACCCAGGTGGTGCACTATAGAATAGTACAATCAGATATAAATACTGAATGTTCAGAGATTTCAGAAGATCGGAACTAGAATCGTACAAGGGATAAATATTTATCTTAGTATGACTCATCCCTCTAGTAAAAAGAGAATGCTAGCGACCCGAAGAGCTAGTGAATCCAGCAAGGGCAGCTAAAAGCGAAAGAATTTTTTGTTGAAGTTTATAGAATAAAGTGATAGACAGAAATATTAGTAGGAGAATAAGAAAAGAGTAAATGAAGCATTATGAATAAGATGTGATAAATGGGTGATAACTGTAAATCAAAGTATGACAGGATGATAGAATATATAGTCAAGTGAAGGAAATGACAAGAGGAGACAGTCCTTGAGACAATAAAAGAGTATAAGCCACAAAGTCATATCCTCATTTTTGAGAAATGAGTTGGTGACTCCAATGCAATTACTAGAAGGCTAAGTTAGATCCCCCGGAGTAATAGAAATTAGTATGGGCTACTAAACATGATAAAATCGAACATGAATTAAGGATCAGAGGATTTGATAATAGTCGACATTGTGAGAATTTTGGAAATCGCGTTCCTACAATAATAGAATGGACAAAAGAAGAATAACCTTTAAAGGCCATTCAGGAAGACGCTTCCCTAAAGCAAGCACTGTGAGGAGAGTTAAGCTTAAGGGACTAAGTGTGCTAGTTACACTAGGTATCACCCTCGTGCGTAAGAAATTTAGTTGTCTGTGGTACTGAAGGGTTACAGCAAGGCGAGTAAGGTCATTCAAGATGTGAAAAGAAACCTCAGTGGTAGGGATAAAACATCTATATGTGAATCTTCATAGCATTAAATATTAGTACTCCCCTAAAGGGGGGAAGATGGTGCAAAAGGGATGAGATTGCATTTATTGAGATCCTACAAATATGTTACAACTCCTGAACATTATGTGAGCACAATGTCGGGGAGAGGCAGTAAGGGTTCCCAGCCAAAATGTTAATTAACAAATAAGTGAGAATAGACACTTGATACATAAGAACCCAGTGCAAGAGGTGAGTTAAGACAAAAGATATAACCCAAGAGAGGTACACAAAATATAGATATGAGAATGGACCAACGAGTAGTTGGTAGTTGATTGAGGAAGAGCCTAATTATGGCTGGACAAGAGGTCATAGATAAATCAGTAGATCCTGCAATATAAATGTAGTGAACTCTAGCATAGGGAATTCAGTCTCGCAGATACAAGATCGTAATCCTTGAGAAATAATCAGATGGGATTTGGGGTAGTTAAAGGTATTGTGTAAGTGTTACGAAAATAAAAGAGAGTGCCACTAGGGAGACAATCAAAATATCAGTTCAAAAGTAACCCTACGAGCACAAGGGCACAAAGGTAAGTAACTAAGGATAATTATAGGCAAGTAAGAGCATCAAACATTACATCGGGTATACAATGTAATAAGCTCGCAGCTCTACAAGAGTCAAAGCTTCTCCCCTAAGTACTACAATGAAAGACTAGCTGTAAAATAAGGAAGAAGGATTCAACCTAAGCATAGTAACCTGAAGAAGAAATGGTCTTGTAACAACAGTCTCACTACAACATTGTATGTACTCCATAAGAAAGTGGCACCTATCGTGACTAATGAATGGGAAGTAAAATCAAATGTAATATTAGAGATCATATGAGTTGCAGAAAATGCCAATATGTGTGGGCTCTAAGATAAGCCAAGTATTCATGCAACAAGTGGCAGAACAACCAGGAAAAGTAATTACTTACGTTTAAAGACAACTGAGAAGGCACGAAAGGAATTATTCAATCTATGACCCAGAGTTAGTTACGTTATGACCGCACTTAAGATTTCGGAGCATTATCCATGCAGTATATATGTTGACAGTCTTACAACTATAGGAGACTTTCATATAACGTTAAAAGAAAGAATTGAGTCAACATTAGAGGCAAAGGCTTGAATTTATGAAGATTATAGCATGGATGTTCCACAGCATCCAGAGGTTAATGTAATAACTAATACCCAGAGCTGCATGCTGGAAGACAGCTTAAGCCTTCTTAAAAGCTGAGAGAAAAGCGGAAGCTCAAGATTTACATCAGCTAAGTAAATCAGGAGTTCGAGTATTGGACATAGAAGATTATAAATCGTGACTCATAATACTGCAGAATCTCTCCTAATAGTAGAAGTACAAGAGAGATAGTAGAGAGGCCATATTCTATAAAAGCTCTACGATAAAGTCAATCAGAAGAGTACCAACCTTAGAGATAACAAAAGATGGAGTGGAGATGACAAGCTAAATATGTGCCTCCACTGTTACGGGACTCTAAGACATTACCATGGCGAGGGAGCATCATTTTTTACCATTCGAGTAAGGAACACAGACGATTGCAACATCGTAATCTAGAATATTGCAGAAATAAATTGACATGATCGGAGACGAGCGACATCTTGTGGTCGGTACTTTAAAGATAATCGCGGAAAATAAAGTATAACATGGATTAAAAACTCTCCGGATCGACCGTTCATTTCAAAAGTGTCCTATAGGACAAGCTATGCAAAAAACAGAAAAATCAACAATGTGAGTGAGCAAAGATGACAAGTCAAGTATAAATTTCTACGAGACTGGGATAAGTCAGGAGACTAGAATACGAGGCTGAGAAGTTGAAGCCTATCCTAAATCACTCACTCCTCAAGCGGAGCAGAAATATATGTATATCTCTATACAAGGTGCGATAGAAGGGTTGAATAGCAATGTTACCAGTACCAAGATGATAACTAAGCTTAAGAAAACTAATGTGAGAACTATGAGAGCCAAGTTGATGATTGTATTAGGTTCTAAGGGGATAAAAATAATATTTATATGATGTCCAAGGTCGTAGAATAAAAATTCCTAAAGTAAGAATGTATGGGAAGTCATAGAC
Source organism: Nicotiana obtusifolia (assembly GCA_002018475.1). NCBI lineage: Eukaryota > Viridiplantae > Streptophyta > Magnoliopsida > Solanales > Solanaceae > Nicotiana > Nicotiana obtusifolia. Next base: position 17,544 of record MCJB01011377.1, on the reverse strand, counting down.
GACTGGGTATTCCTAAATATGTCGCCTATGGAATGCATCATCAGATCTGGTAAGAAGGGAAACCTTAGTCAGAGATATATAGGGCCTTACAAAGTCATTCAACAAATAGGCAGAGTAGCCTATGAGCATAATTGCCTCCAAAATTAGAGTCAGTCCATTATACATGCTACGGAAGTGCATTGGAGACCTTTCTCTGGTCGTCCCAGAAGATGACATTCAGATTACAGAGGATCTATCCTATGAGGAGATTCTAGTGGCTATCTTATATCGACAAATCTTTAGGTTGAGGACCAAAAGGGTAGCCTCCGTAAAGGTTTTATGGAGAAACAAGGACGTGGAAGAGATGACATGGGGAGCGGAGGAAGAAATGAAGTCCAAATAACCCCACCTATTTCAAACTGAAGATATGGCTCGAGATGGTATACTCAAACCATTATGTCATGAAGTGAGCTCTTATTTTTTACTTGCAGTACTTATGATTGACGGCTGTATGAAGCCAATTGTTGCTATTTATAGACATTGGCCTATGTGGCATATATAGTATGTTTTCTGGCTGCGTGCAGGTTGGTATTAGTCCAGTGGACAGAGGATACTCTGTTGCAATTTTTGCAAGTCTCTAAGATATGACATTCAAAGACGAATGTTCCAACGGGGAGAATTTTGTTACACCCCATGTTTTCGTACATGAAAGTACGTCATATGTCAACTGATTTATGCTCGAAAATGAAATTGTCTTTGTAAGTATACAAAGTAAGTAAATAATGTTACCTTGGAGGGTTAAAAAATTTAAGATCGTGAAAAACAAGTACCAAGAGGGTTTGAAGGTTTAGGAGCTAAACGAATTGAAGAAAATAGGTTTCGTCAAAAGTCGACCAAATGAAAATGTTAAAACCCGTACTTTTAGGGTGAGACTAGGGTGCTTAACATGATAAGAAGGTTATGTTATTGTCACGACCCAAAATCTCAACCCGGTCGTGATGGCGCCTCTCGTGAAGACAAGGCCAGCCAATTCGAACCATAACTCATTTTAAGCGGTTAATTTAACAAAAGAACAACACAATATAGTTTAATAGGAGTCATTTGCAGAAAAATATAGTGAACTATCCCGACTACAGCCCAAACCAGGGTGTCACAAAGTCATGAGCAACTAATGAAATCCTAATAACAAAATTTCTGTTACAATATCTCTGGCACAATTAGTTGGAGAAAGTGGAAACAACAAGATAAAAGAGATACGGGGCTGCGGACGCCATCAGCTGCCTCTTAGTCTCTGAGTCACCTCTCTGACAGTCGTAGTCAAAGCCTCAGAGCGGAATCACTAACGCCTGAATCTAGACACATGGTGCAGGGAGTAATGTGAGTACTTCCAACTCAGTGAGTAGCCCATATAAATAATGACTGAAAGTAAGGAAACACGTAAGGCACAAGGCAACGCATAATGAAGCAGTAAATCATTATTTGAAAACAGTAAATCACTAAGAAATCATTTAAAAATTCCCAGCTCTGGTTACCAGTTGCCATTGTTACCAACTATAACCTACAGTTGTCATTGTTACCAACTGTAATATCTCTGGTTACCGGTTGTCATTGTTACCAACCGTAACCTACAGTTGTCATTGTTACCAACTGTATTATCTCTGGTTACCGGTTGTCATTGTTACCAACTGTAACCTGCAGTTGTCATTGTTACCAACTGTATTATCTCTAGGTACCCTGCACCCACTGGGGTGTACAGACTCTGGAAGGGGCCCCTTACGGCCCAAGCGCTATATCAAGCCACCTCGTGGCATACATCTAGGCCCTCGGCCTCACATCAATCAAGCCACCTCATGGCGTATATACAGTATCTCAGGCCCTCGGCCTCATATCACTCAGTAAAACCTCACACCTGGCCCTCGGCCGCACTCAGTCAGAAAATCATCACAAGCCCCTTGGGCATAGTAAAATAGTAGTTCTCAGCCCAAAGATCATTTCAAATATTATGTAAATCTCAAAATTGAGTAAAAAGTGGCTGAGTTATACAACAGTGGAAACAACATGACTGAGTTCAAGTAATAAGTACAAATAGTGAGGAAATAGTGATAAAAATCCCCGGAGGGTTCAAACAACTGGCACGAAGCCCAAATATGGCAATCAGTCCAAACCATGATGATATCAAATAGGTTTCAATCAAATATATAGTAAAATCATCAATCGGGACGGACCAAGTCACAATCCCAGTAGTAAACGACCCCACGCTCATCATCAAGCGTGTGCCTCACTTCAATATAGCACTACGATGTGCAAATCCGGGATTTTGAACCCTCAGGACATCATTTACAATCACTACTCACCTCAAACTGGCTAAATCCTTAGCCCACGATGCCTTTTCCCTTTGAATTGGCCTCCACGTGCGTCGAATCTACCCAAATTCAGAATAATTATGTCATAATATGTTGAGGGAACAAAGCCCAAGCAAAAACAGTCAAAAATACTAAGAAATCCCGAAATTAGCAAAACCCGAGCCCCGGGCCCACTTCTCGAAATTCAGTAATTTCCATCCCAACGGGTTCCTTATCTCCTCACGAGTTCAACCATATAAAATTTATCGAATCCCGACATCGGATCAACCTCCAAATCTTAAAATCTAACTCAAGGGTTTTTCACAATTTTCCCAACTTATATCACCAATTAATTGCTAAAAACAGTGATAAACTGAGGTAATTCCTCAAAAAGTGAGTTAGGAACACTTACCCCGATGTTTTCCCTTGAAAATCTTCCAAAAATCCCTTCAAGATTAGTTGCAATCCAAGTTCTATAGCTCCAATTATATTCAAGATGGCCAAACTCCCCTCTTTTAAGAATTTGTCCAAGAAAATCTCTTTTGGATATAGTTTTTGAGGTTGATTTGTTGTGATTTTATGGTGTTTGGAGGTGTTTCTCTTTGTGGGTATCGAAAATGGGTCTTGCATGGCAAATGGGCACTGATTTTCTATTTATAAAGGGGCCAAAAATCGAGACAAAAACACCCATGTCCGGCCCTATATGCGATCGCATATCTGTCGCATAACAGATATGCGGTCCGCATTTTGGACGCAAACATCGCAAATTGAACCCTAGCCTTCATCGCAAATTCGATGTTAAGCAGGGTTTGGGTTCGCATTTCAATTATGCGATCGCATTCTTGACCGCATTTTCGACATTAAATTTCTGTCTCAGTCTGCGGTCTCTGTGTCAAGAATGCGGTCCGCATTTCGTTTTTGCGGTTCGCATTTCTGGTCGCATTCTTGACGCGAATCTTGCCCAGAAATCTGTTTGAGTTTGCTATCCCATTGTGAGATATGCGGTCCGCATTTGAGATATGCGGTCCGCATTTGAGATATGCGGTCCGCATTTGAGCATCTGGTTTTTCTGAAATTTCCTTTTCCAACGACGAATTAGTCCGTTTAACCACCCAAAACTCACCCGAGGCCTCCGAAAACTCAACCAAACATGTCAACATATCCCATAACATTATTCAAACTTGTTCCAACCATCGGAATGCCCAAAACAACCTCTCAACACCAAATTTGTGTTGGATTCAAGCCTAAGGATTTCAAAATCTTCTAAATCGCTCTTTTGATCTAACCCAACCAAACTACGTCCGAATGACCTGAAATTTTGCACACAAGTCATAAATTACATATCGAAGTTACAGCAACTTTCGGAATTCCATTTCGACCCTCGGATCAAAATCTCACCTATCAACCGAAAATCGCCAAAATTCTAACTTCGCCAATTCAAGCCTATTTCTACACGAGATCTCTGAAACCAATTCCGATCACACTCCTAAGTCATAAATCACCTCTCGAAGCTAACCAAAGCATCGGATCTCACATCCGAACCTTCTAATTCATAAGTCAACTTCCGGTTGAATTTTCCAACTTAAACCTTCTTAAAAGAGACTAAGTGTCTCATTTCTTACCAAATTCACTCCGAACACAAATTACTCAACTCGATTACATAAAACACGGATAACGAAGTGTAATAAAGCAGAAATGGGGAAAACGGAGCGGTAACTCACGAGACGATTAGCTGGGCCATTACATTCTCCCCCACTTAAACAAACGTTCGTCCTCGAACGAGTCAAGAAACATACCTGAAGTCTCAAATAGGTGAGGGTATCTGCTACGCATCTCCCCCTAGGTTTCCCAGGTAGCCTCCTCCACGGACCGACCTCTCCATTGAACTTTCACTAAAGCCATCTCCTTGGACCTCAACTTCCGAACCTGACAATCCAAAATCGCCACTGGCTCCACCTCATAGGTCAAATTATCATCCAACCGAATCGTGCTGAAGTCCAAAATATGAGACGGGTCTCCAATATACTTCCGGAGCATCGAAACATGAAATACTGGGTGCACACTTGACAGACTGGGTGGCAAAGAAAGCTCATAAGCCACCTCCCCGACTCTTCGAAGCACCTCAAACGGCCCAATGAACCGAGGACTCAGTTTCCCCTTCTTCCCGAATCTCATAACACCTTTCATGGGCGAAACCTTCAGCAAGACCTTCTCGCCAACCATGTAGGACACATCTTGAACTTTCCTATCGGCATAACTCTTTTGCCTCGACTGTGCTGTACGGAGCCTCTCCTAGATTGTTTTCACCTTCTCTAAAGCATCCTGAACCAAGTCAGTCCCCAATAGCCTAGCTTCGCCGGGCTCGAACCAACCAACCGGAGATCTACACCGCCTCCCATACAAAGCCTCATACGGAGCCATTTGAATACTTGACTGATAGCTGTTGTTATAAGTGAACTCTGCAAGAGGCAGAAACTCATCCCATGAATCTCTGAAATCAATAACACATGCACGTAACATGTCCTCCAGTATTTGAATGGTACGTTCAGACTGCCCAACTGTCTGAGGATGAAATGTTGTGCTCAATTCCACCTGAGTACCCAACTCCCTCTGCACGGCTTTCCAAAACTGCAAAGTGAACTGCATAACACCATGCAGCCGGACAATCTCTCGGATATAAATCCTTGTCAACCGTTCTGAAGAATAGGTAGTACACACAGGAATGAAGTGCGCGGACTTGGTCAGCCGATCCACAATCACCCAAATAGAATCGAACTTCTTCAAAGTCCGTGGGAGTCCAACAACAAAATCCATAGTGCTCCGCTCCCATTTCCACTCGGGAATAGCTATCTGCTGAAGCAAACCACCCGGTCTCTGATGTTCATATTTTACTTGCTGACAGTTGAGACACCGAGCTATGAATCCCATAATATCCTTCTTCATCCTTCTCCACCAATAATGTTGCTTCAGATCCTGGTACATCTTTGCGGCACCCGGATGAATAGAATACCGTGAGCTATGGGCCTCCTCCAGAATCAACTCTCGGAGCCCATCCACATTGGGTACACAAATCCGGCCCTGCATCCTCAGCACCCCATCGTCACCGATGGTCACATATTTAGCATCATTATGTTGGACTCTGTCCTTAAGGACAAGCAAATAGGGATCATCATACTGACGCTCCCTGATGCGATCGTATAACGAAGATCGAGAAACCACGCAAGCCAATACCCGATTGGATTCCGAGATGTCTAATATCACAAACCTATTGGCCAAGGTCTGGACATCAACTGCGAGAGGTCTCTCTCCAACTGGAATGTATGCCAAGCTCCCCATGCTCACTGCCTTTCAGCTCAAAGCATCGGCCACCACGTTGGCCTTTCCCGGATGGTATAGTATAGTAATATCGTAATCCTTGAGCAATTATAGCCATCGTTGCTGCCTCAAATTTAGATCCTTCTACTTGAACAAATGTTGAAGGCTACGATGATCAGTGAACACCTCGCAAGATACGCCATATAAGTAATGCCTCCAAATCTTTAAAGCATGAACTATGGCAGCAAGCTCCAAATCATGCACGGGGTAGTTCTTCTCATGAGGCTTCAACTGACGAGAAGCATAAGCAATAACTCTACCCTCCTGCATTAGTACACAACCGATCCCAATTCTTGAGGCATCACAATACACGGTATACGAACCTGAGGCTGATGGTAGAACCAATACTGGAGATGTGGTTAAGGCTGTGTTAAGCTTTTGAAAGCTCTCCTCACACTTGTCCGACCATACAAATGGAACACCCTTCTGGGTCAATTTGGTCAAGGGTGACGCAATGGATGAGAACCCCTGAACAAACCGGCGATAGTAGCCTGCCAACCCAAGAAAGCTACGGATCTCTGTGACCGAGGACGGGAACTCTGGACCGCCTCTATCTTCTTTGGGTCAACCTGTATACCCTCGCTGGACAGCACGTGCCCCAAGAAAGCCACTGAGTTGAGCCAAAACTCGCACTTAGAGAATTTTGCAAAGAGCTTCTCCTCCCTCGGTCTCTATAATACAACTCGCAAATGTTCTGCATGCTCTTCCTGATTGCGAGAGTACACCAGTATATCATCAATGAATACCACCAAGAACGAATCAAGATAAGGCCGAAATACATTGTTCATTAACTGCATGAACGTTGCTGGGGCATTGGTTAGCCCAAAAGACATAACAAGAAACTCATAGTGGCCATATCTAGTCCGGAAAGCAGTCTTAAGAATATCTGCATCCCTGATCTTTAGCTGGTGATATCCTGAACGGAGATCAATCTTAGAGAACACTCGTGCTCCCTGAAGCTGGTCAAATAAATCATCGATGCGAGGCAAAGAATATTTGTTCTTGATTGTCACCTTGTTCAATTGCCTATAATCGATGCACATTCTCATCATGCCATCCTTCTTCTTTATGAACAGAATCGGTGCACCCCAAGGTGACACACTAGGCCGAATGAACCCCTTATCTAGGAGTTCCTGAAGGTGCTCTTTCAACTCCTTCAACTCTGCTGGTGCTATACGATATGGTGGAATAGAGATGGGCTGAGTGCCCGGCACCAGGTTAATGCCAAAATCAATATCCCTGTCCGGTGGCATGCCCGGCAGGTCTGCAGGAAATACATCAGGAAAATCCCACACAACTGGAACAGAATCGATGCTTGGAGTCTCAGCTCCAACATCCCTCACAAACGCTAGGTATGCAAGGCAACCCTTCCCAACTATACGCTGGGCTTTCAAGTATGATATCACCCTACTAGGAATATAATCAGTCATGCCACGCCACTTGATCCGCGGCACACCCGGCATAGCCAAAGTAACTGTCTTAGCATGACAGTCTAAAATAGCACGACATGGAGATAGCCAATCCATGCCTAAAATGACATCAAAATCTACCATTCTTAGTAGCAATAGGTCCACTCGGGTCTCCAGACCCCCAATAGTTACTACACATGACTGGTACACACGATCCACAACAACAGTATCGTCCACCGGGGTAGACACATAAACAGGTAAAGCAAGAAACTCCCGGGGCATACCCAAATATTGAGCAAAATATGAGGACACATATGAATAGGTGGAACCGGGATCAAATAATACAGAGGCATTTTTGTGGCAGACTGAAACAATACCTGTAATAACGGCGTCTGAAGCACTGGCATCTATCCTGCCTGGGATAGCATAAAATCGAGCCTGGCCACTGCCTGCTCGACCTCCCCCTCTGGGGCGACCTCTGACTGCCTGACCTCCACCTCTAGCTGGTTGGGCGGGTGGTAAAGTAACTGGAGCAGAAGTCGAGGACTGACCACTCTGTTGGGATGATCTAGCACCACGATGAGGACACTACCTCCACATGTGACCCATCTCGCCACAATCATAACAACTCCCTGGTGCTCTAGCAGATGCACTTGGCCTAGGAGGACCCTGGGCCGACGGAGCATGAGCTGGAAGGGCACTGAGTGATGACTGGCCTTGCTGCAGCCCGTGATGACCACGACCTGCAGATGCCCGACGGTATTCTGGACGGGCTGGCTGAGCAGGCCTGAAGGAACGCCTCTACCCTGCTGAAACTGGCCTCTCGAAGGAGTACCACTGTAACTGCCCGATCCTCGAGGCCTCTTAGCCTCTCTCTCTCCTCTCGTTCCTGACGGCGAACCGTCTCAATCTCGTGAGCTATATCAACCACCTCCTTGAAGGTAGTACCCAATACTCTCTCCCTGGTCATGAGGATACGGAGATGATAGTTAAGGCCATCCACAAACCTCCTGATCCTTTCACGATCAGTCGGTACCATCCAAACAGCATGTCGAGCCAACTCAGAAAATCTTGACTCATATTGTGACACCGTCATATCCCCCTGTCGCAGCCACTCAAACTGTCTATGCAGCTCCTCTCTGCGGGACTGCGACATATACTTCTCCAAGAAAAGAGCGGAGAACTGCTGCCAAGTAAGGGGCGCTGCATCAACCGGCCTACGCCTCTCATACGCCTCCCACCAATTAAAGGCAGCTCCCGTAAACTGTAAGGTGGTGAATGCCACACCACTAGACTCAAGAATCCCGGCTGTCCGGAGCATTCGCTGACACTTGTCAAGAAAACCCTGGGCATCCTCGCCCTCAGCACCATTGAATGACGGAGGCTGGAGTCTGCCAAACCTCTCAAGACAACGCTGCTCATCATCTGGCATAACTGGTACTCTGAATTCCTAGGCTGGTGCAACCGGCTGGGCTGGAGGTGCCCCCGGCATCTGAAGTCCCTGCACTACCTGCTCAGGTGTACAGGCAACTGGAGTCTGACTGCCTCCCCCGGCCTATGAAGTAGTTGCCGCTGTGTTGGATGAAACTGCCTGAGCCATGCCAGTGCAAACAGTTAAGATCTAGGCCAAGGCCTCCTGAAGTCCGGGAATAGTGATAGGCACAGCTGGTGCCTGATCTGGTGCTGCTGGAGCCTGTTCCTGAGCTGGGGCAGTTGGTGGATCAACAGATGCTGCCCTTGCCACTCTGCCTCTACCACGACCACGACCGTGTCCCCGGCCTCTGGTGGCCTCAGTGGTTGGCACTGGTGGTCGTCCACCTCGTCTGGTAGATCGCGGCCTCACCATCTGTGAGAGAACAGGATAGCAGAAGCTTAGTGCCCGGACCCAAAAGTTCACACGACAAGAATTTTTAGAATATGGAATTTTTCCTAAAAAGGTTCCGCAGCCTCTCGAAGATAAATACAAACGTCTCCGTATCGATCCGCGAGACTCTACTAAACCCGCTCATGACTCGTGAGACCTATGCAACCTAGGCTCTGATACCAAGCTGTCACGACACAAAATCCCAACCCGGTCATGATGGCACCTCTCATGAAGACAAGGCCAGCCAATTCGAACCATAACTCATTTTAAGCAGTTAATTTAACAGGAGAACAACACAATTTAGTTTAATAGCAGTCATTTGGGGAAAAACATAGTGAACCATCCCGACTACAGCCCAAACCGGGGTGTCACAAAGTCATGAGCAACTAATGAAATCCTAATAACAAGATAACTATTACAATATCTCTGGCACAATTGTTTGAAGAAAGTGGAAATAACAATATAAAGAGATACGGGGCTACGGACGCCAACAGCTACCTCGTAGTCTCTGAGTCACCGCTCTGACAGTCGTAGTCAATGCCTCGGAGCGGAATCACTAACGCCTGAATCTGCACACATGGTGCAGGGAGTAATGTGAGTACTTCCAACTCAGTGAGTAGCACATATAAATAATGACTGAAAGTAAGGAAACACGTAAGGCACAAGGCAATGCATAATGAAGCAGTAAATCATTATTTGAAAACAGTAAATCAGTAAGAAATCATTTAAAAATCATCCCAGCTCTGGTTACCAGTTGCCATTGTTACCAACTGTAACCTACAGTTGTCATTGTTACCAACTGTAATATTCCTGGGCTCAGTATCAATCTCACAGCTCTGGTTACCAGTTGTCATTGTTACCAACTGGAACCTACAATTGCCATTGTTACCAACTGTAATATCTCTGGTTACCGGTTGTCATTGTTACCAACCGGAACCTGCAGTTGTCATTGTTACCAACTGTATTATCTCTGGTTACCGGTTGTCATTGTTACCAACTGTAACCTACAGTTGTCATTGTAACCAACTGTATTATCTCTGGGTACCCTGCGCTCACTGGGGGTGTACAGACTCCGGGAGGGGCCGCTTACGGCCCAAGCGCTATATCAAGCCACCTCGTGGCATACATCTAGGCCCTCGACCTCACATCAATCAAGCCACCTCATGGCGTATATACAGTATCTCAGGCCCTCGGCCTCATATCACTCAGTAAAACCTCACACCTGGCCCTCGGCCGCACTCAGTCAGAAAATCATCACAAGCCCCTCGGGCATAGTAAAACAGTAGTTCTCAGCCCAAACATCATTTCAAATATTATGTAAATCTCAAAACTGAGTAAAAAGTGGCTGAGTTATACAACAGTGGAAACAACATGACTGAGTTCAAGTAATAAGTACAAATAGTGAGAAAATAGTGATAAAAATCCCCGGAGGGTTCAAACAATTGGCACGAAGCCCAAATATGGCAATCAGTCCAAACCATGATGATATCAAATAGGTTTCAATCAAATATATAATAAAATCATCAATCGGGACGGACCAAGTCACAATCCCAGTAGTAAACGACCCCACGCTCATCATCGAGCGTGTGCCTCACTTCAATATAGCACTACGATGTGCAAATCCGGGGTTTCGAACCCTCAGGACATCATTTACAATCACTACTCACCTCAAACCGGCTAAATCCTTAACCCGCGACGCCTTTGCCCTTTGAATTGGCCTCCACGTGCGTCGAATCTACCCAAATTCAAAATAATTATGTCACAATATGTTGAGGGAACAAAGCCTAAGGGAAAACAGTCAAAAATACTAAGAAATCTCGAAATTACTAAAACCCGAGCCCCGGGCCCACTTCTCGAAATTCAGTAATTTCCATCCCAACAGGTTCCTTATCTCCTCACGAGTTCAACCATACAAAATTTATCGAATGCCGACATCGGATCGACCTCCAAATCTTAAAATCTAACTCAAGGGTTTCTCACAATTTTCCCAACTTATATCACCAATTAATTGCTAAAAACAGTGATAAACTGAGGTAATTCCTCAAAAATTGAGTTAGGAACACTTACCCCGATGTTTTCCCTTGAAAATCTTCCAAAAATCCCTTCAAGATTAGTTGCAATCCAAGTTCTATAGCTCCAACTATATTCAAGATGGCCAAAATCACCTCTTTTAACAATTTGTCCAAGAAAATCTCTTTTGGATATAGTTTTTGAGGTTGATTTGTTGTGATTTTATGGTGTTTGGAGGTGTTTCTCTTTGTGGGTATCGAAAATGGGTCTTGCATGGCAAATGGGCACTGATTTTCTATTTATAAAGGGGCCAAAAATCGAGACAAAAACACCCTTGTCCGGCCCTATATGCGATCGCATATCTGTCGCATAACAGATATACGGTCCGCATTTTGGACGCAAACATCGCAGATTGCACCCTAGCCTTCATCGCAAATTCGATGTTAAGTAGGGTTTGTGGTTCGCATTTCAATCATCGCAAATGTGTTTGAGTTTGCTATCCCATTGTGAGATATGCAGTCCGCATTTGAGATATGCGATCCGCATTCTCGCATCTGGTTTTTCTGAAATTTCCTTTTCCAACGACGAATTAGTCCGTTTAACCACCCAAAACTCACCCGAGGCCTCCGGAAACTCAACCAAATATGCCAACATATCCCATAACATTATTCAAACTTGTTCCAACCATCGGAACGCCCAAAACAACCTCTCAACACCAAATTCGCGTTGGATTCAAGCCTAAGGATTTCAAAATCTTCTAAATCGCTCTTTTGATCTAAATCCAACCAAATTACGTCCGAATGACCTGAAATTTTTCACACAAGTCATAAATTACATATCGAAGCTACAGCAACTTTCGGAATTCCATTCCGACCCTCGGACCAAAATCTCGCCTATCAACCGGAAATCGCCAAAATTCTAACTTCGCCAATTCAAGCCTAATTCTACACGGGATCTCCGAAACCAATTCCGATCACACTCCTAAGTCATAAATCACCTCCCAAAGCTAACCGAACCATTGGATCTCACATCCGAACCTTGTAATTCATAAGTCAACATCCGATTGACTTTTTCAACTTAAACCTTCTTAAAAGAGACTAAGTGTCTCATTTCTTACCAAATTCACTCCGAACGCAAACTACTCAACTCGATTACATAAAACACGGATAACGAAGCGTAATAAAGCAGAAATGGCAAAAACGGAGCGGTAACTTACGAGACGATTAGCTGGGTCGTTACAGTTATGAGTTATTTTAGTCGTATGATATTAGTGTGTTATGTTTTAAAGTCAAGCGAGTTGTGGAACAAAATTCGATGAAAGTCATCACAAATTATGTTCATAAGTTTTACTGAAATTTGGGGGCTAATGTCATTGAGCTTTTCTCCCAATATACTTGGATTTATAGGGCTATCTACCCATCAAATTGAATATATACAAGTCCAAGTCCCAACGCATTAAACCATTGTCGATATGACATCAGTGTAGAGTGATTTTCACATTTTCGCGAGACTGCGCAGGCAACCCCTATGGGATCCACTTGGTCGGTGGCCGACCTTCACCTAATTTTATCTCGTTTTTAGGATGTGCTTTGCTCATTATTAGACATCCTTCCATCCTCATACTCTCCAAACCCTCCAAACAGTTCCCCCAAGTCTCCAAACAAATTCCAAAAAATATACACCATAACCCAACATCAAAGTTGGCCAAAGGTGAAGAATAACCCCTCTATGGCGTTATGATGTGAATAAGGTTGATGGTGAGCTAAGTTAAGCTTAGGGTTCAAATTTTATCTACTTCCTAAGATATGTTTAATATACTTTTTGTTTTGTTTTTTTAAGGTTAATTACATGTTAATTATGATGTTGGAGTGGAAGATTAGAAGATAGCACTTGACAAGGGGAAGAGATACTGTTATCTTTTGTTGGAATGTTTTAAAGCTATATATATATGTTGTTATGGCTGTAAATTGTGGAAAATAACTTAATTATTATATAGTTTCTGTTTTTATGAATATCTATATGTTTATCAAGTGAATTAATGAATGAAACATATAAAACTTGAGATTGGAAGTGAATATTAGTTTGAGTATTATTTAGCAATTCTACGGTGTTGTATTGCCATTGAAGTCTGTTGTAAGCTAAGTTTTGCTTGGATTTTAACTTGAAGCTACTGTAGGGGGTAAGTATATTGCGTTTTGTATGTGCTTAAGGTTATCTTGATGTCGATTAAGTTAAATGGATGGACTAGACATGGACCAGTGAATAATATTTCTAATTGAAGATAGTTGGAGTTGTGGTCTATGTTATTTGTTATAAAGATATATGGATGGAATCATTGATGAATGAATTCATTATCATGTTAAGGATACTTTTAAGTTAAAGTATGAAGTCTATAAGGGGTGATATGGGGTATACGGATTCCAATCCGAGCTTGCTGCTCATCGTGAAGTAGTTGTGACTTGTTGTTGTTGAATGGTGTCTTGTTATTGATACTTATATGTTGCTGGATTTCTCTGGTTGTTGTTGGAGGTATATGGTATTGGAGGAGGCCCTTATAACAGGGGGTGATGCTACCCGAATTTACGTAAATAAGCTACTAGTTTAAGTTACGAACTTAGCCTTTACTTTGCTCTGATTTTTTATCTCCTTATGCTAAGATAGATTGCGTTGAGTTGTTTGAAGAGTTGCTTGGAAGGTATTAAGGACTCAACGGGGTTAAGATATATTAAGGCTAAACTTTTCCTTCATTTTGGCATTGATCCTATGATTACATACGTTTGATAACGAGACATAAAGAGAAGTTCATACTCCTGAATTCATGTACATTATTCTAGTCTCATAAGTTATAATATTCTTCGTTATCGGGACTTTAAATATATATATATATATATATATATATATATATATGTATATACACCACCACCGAGCTATAATCAGTGGGCAGACCCCTATTGGGCAACCTCAGATCATATAATAAGTTATATACCGAGCCTACTATCGCAGAGTGCCAAACAGAATGGCCAAGATAGTGAGCCTAGTATGGCCGAGCGCCTATGAGCGAGCCTACTACGGCCAAGCAGTTACAGGTACTGAGCCTTATAGGGCCGGACAACTATTTTACTTACTATATTGAGAGAGTTGAGTAAGTATCAGCAGCTAAGCATATCTTCATATCATCTTTGACTCTCAGTAAATGTCAGTTAATATATTATCAGTTCAGTTTCAGCTTTCAGTTATTTGTTGCCTTACATACTTGGTACATTATTTCGTACTGACGCGCCTTTTGCCGGGGACATTGCATTTAACGCCTGCAGGTCCTGATAAACAGTCGAATAGACCTTCGTAGTAGACAAATTTAGACATCGGCTTGATTAGTAAGCTCCACTCCCTTCGAGTTACAATGTCTAGACTTTGGAATCCATTTTGTATATACATACTTAATGCGTAGGTCGGGACCCTGTCCTGACCTTGATATAGTTTTATTATCCCTGGAGGCTTGTAGACGAGTCCTGTATATTTTGTATGTTAGTATTGTGGCCTTGTGTGACGACCCGGCCAGTCGTCTCGTGGGTTGCTGCTCCGTCTTCCCCATTTTCTGTCTCATTATGTTTCGTTATCTGTGTTTAACGTAACCAAGTCGAGTAGTTGAGTGCGGGGTGGACTTGGTAAGAAACAAAACACTTAGTCTCCTTCAAGAAGGTTCAAACCGAAAAGTCAACTGGATGTTGACTTCTGGGTTAGAGGGCTCGGATGTGAGTTCCCATGGTTAGGTTAGTTTCGGGAGATGATTTATGACTTAGGAGTGGGATCGGAATTAGTTTTGGAGGTCCGGTGTAGAATTAGAGTTGAATTGGCGAAGTTAGCATTTTGACAATTTCCGGGTGTTAGGCGAGATTTTGATCCGAGGGTCAGAATGGGATTCCGAAAGTTGTTGTAGCTTCGATATTGATCTAGGACTTGCGTGCAAAATTTCGGGTCAGTCGGACAAGGTTTGGTTGGGTTTAGATCAACAGAGTGACTTAGAGGATTTTAAAATCCTTAGGCTTGAATCCGACTCGAATTGGGCGTTGAGAGGTTGTTTGAGCATTCCGAAGGTTGGAACAAGTTTGAATGATGTTATGGAGTATGTTGGCGTGTTTGGTTGAGATTCCAGAGGCTTCGGGTGAGTTTTGGGTGGTTAAACGGACTAATTCATCGTTGAAAAAGAAAGTTGCAGAAAACCAGGTGTCGAGAATGCGGTCGCATTTCTCAAATACGGACTGCATCTCTCTCCAAGAGATTGCAAACCTAGGGAGGTTCCTGGGCAAAGTTCATGTCAGAAATGCGGTAGGAAACGCGGACCGCATATCTAACATGCGAACCGCATATCTGACATCGAGACCGCAATTGAGACAGAAAACTGAACAAAATGTAATGCCAAAAATGCGGCCAGAAATGCGGACCGCATTTCAGCATGCTGAGATCGCATACCGGGACAGAATTTTTGGACAAAAATCTACGTCAATAATGCGGTCAAAATGCGGACCACAAACCATGCTTCATGATGAGATTGCAGTGAAGGCTAGGGCCACTTTTGCGGTGGCCACGTCAAATATGCGAACCGCATATCTGTTCTGCGACAGATATGTGATCGCATATAAAGCCGGACAAGGGTGTTTTTGTCCCAAATTTTGACCCCTTTATAAATAGAAATTAGTGCCCATTTGCCATGCAAAGCCATTTTCCGTTACCCACAAAGAGAAACACCTCCAAACACCATAGAATCATAGCAAATCAACCTTAAAAATCATATCCAAAGGACATTTTCTGGGATAAATTCTCAAGAGGAGGAGTTTTGACCATCTTGAACATTGTTGGAGCTATAGAGCTCGGGTTGAAGCAAGTGTTGAGGAAATTCTTGGAAGATTTCCAAGGGAAAACATCGGGGTAAGGCAATCATTGATGATATTCTGGTGTACTCCCGTAATCAGGAAGAGCACGCAGAACATTCGCGAGTTGTATTACAGAGATTGAGGGAGGAGAAGCTTTATGCAAAATTCTCTAAGTGCGAGTTTTGGCTCAATTCAGTGGCTTTCTTGGGACATGTGGTGTCCAGCGAGGGTATACAGGTTGATCCAAAGAAGATAGAGGCGGTCCAGAGTTGGACTAGACCGTCCTCAGTCACAGAGATTCGTAGATTTCTTGGGTTGGCAGGCTATTATCGTCGGTTTGTTTAGGGATTCTCATCCATCGCATCGCCCTTGACCAAATTAACTCAAAAGGGTGTTCCATTTGTGTGGTCGGACAAGTGCGAGGAGAGCTTTCAGAAGCTCAAGACAACCTTGACCACAGCTCTAGTATTGGTTCTACCGTCATCCTCGGGTTCGTATACCGTATATTGTGATGCCTCAAGAATTGGGGTCGGTTGTGTACTAATGTCACGACCCAAGCCGGAGGGCCGCGACCGGCACCGGACCCTACTCAACGGGCACCGGCGTACCCTTCATCTAACTTTCCTTATTATCTATAAGGCTTGTCATATGCATATAATCTCGAACAATAATTATAATGAACCGAGACGTCATGCCATGATACGAACATACTTATATACATAATATGGCCCATAAGGCTACAATGCAAAACCATAAAATAAAACCTATACGTTTGCCGACAAGGCAATTCAACTGTACATAAGCCAACCCATTACTTGTCTATGCGTAAATTGACACTTGTCTATGAGCCTCTACAAAAACATACCTAATGCAACCTACGTCGGAACAGGGCCCCGACATGCCCATAATGCCTGCAACAAAATGCATACCAAGACTGTGGCAAGTCCGAAGGATGGATTCTTGCCAATATCTGCTGAACTGGGTAGCCTACTGTGGTGGGGAAGCCTCGTCTATCTGTCTGCCTGGACCTGCAGCACGACATGCAGCGTCCACAATAAAGGACGTCAGTACGGATAATGTACTGAGTATGTAAGACAGGAAACATAATGCAAGAACAATAATAAGCATCAGGGTAAGAGACATACAACTTGTACCATCTGAATGCCTCTGAGGACGACTAACCATGTCATGCCTGACATGCATATGCATATACATATATTTATATCCTTTTGAAAATCATCATATACATATATACGCCTCTGTGGGCCATCATCATCTCATACATATGCCTCTGTGGGCCTCCTCATCATCATACCCAACTGATCAGTGGTTGCACAATAGGTGCCATACCCGGCCAACTATAGCGCGGCTCGGTAGAGTAACATAGCTGTCGACTATAGCGCGACTAAGTAGAGTAAAACATATACATATGTATAATTGCACAATAGGTGCCATACCCAGCCGACTATAGCGCGGTTCGGTAGAGTAAAATAGATAATGCATGCTGGACTCATAAGGGTCATACTACCATGGTGAAGTAATAACATATCAATCCTCCCATAAGAGGGGAAACAATATACGTACTGCTACCTTCTAAGAGTAGATTATCTTTGGGTTCGTTCATTGCATTGTGTACAGTTAGAGTCGTGCAAAAGAAGGAAAAGGATAGTCTCACATACCTTGCAATACTTTCC
>MCJB01011366.1:1692-94637 GCA_002018475.1 Nicotiana obtusifolia | reverse complement strand
CAGGCCCGGGCCCGGGCCCGCCAGGCCCAGGCCCGCCACGGGCCACAGCCTTACTCTCGCACGACAAGAACCATTGCCAAATTCTAAGCTGACTAATGACATTCTTCTCTAAACATACCTTATCCAAAGTCGATTGCACTAATTTCAGGTCCAATAACCTCATCTCACCCAGTATAAGATGCTCGTCTAGCAGGCCACACTAAAAGCCACTAGAGCTACATAAAGCAATCCGTGCACCCAACAACCAACAACTTAATAGTAAAAAAAAAATAGAATGAGAACCAAAAAATGAACTATCCAAAAAGTTCGGCAAATACAACCACCAAGGCACAATGTTATGATTTCATCCCATAAGGGAGAAGCAAAACACATGGAATAAGCACAAAGAAGCAACTCCTAACATAACTTCGATGTGTTGCGTAACCCGATTCAACATAACAATCCACATGGAATACCCATCGAGCCGTAGTTCTCACAACCAACAACAAACACACGAAGTTTATAACCATAGCCATGGAGAGATTGATAGCACAATATACTACAAACATGAAATACATGTCAAAGTTGCATAAGCAACTCAACATCCCAAGAGTCATTTCGTTCAAATCTCGCCACAAGGCCTAAACAGAACCACATCATGCGTGTGAATAGTATAATTTTCTCACAACCCATCATAGCACAAGAGAGTAATACACGAAACAAATTAGGGTATGAATAGTATCCATTCCGCCAGATGACACACTCACAGTAAATGTTGCGCTAGAGTAAGAAAACCCGATCAGATGTAGAATACGCATTCTTATTAGGCCTACCAATACGCCCCCAAATCAATTCCGATCATACAAAAATAGGTAAATAACCTACCAAAAGTCCACAGTGACCTATCCATAACACATACAAATAGCTATCTAACTTTCATCACACCTTCGCAATCCGCAACCAATGAATTTTCTACCTCTGAGAACATCCCGTCTCTAAACCTCAAGAATACATGAATCTACATATCTGCTTTCCAACGCTCCTGTTTAAATGACTGATACATCACTCATATACAATCATCTCATGAGAAGTACTCTCGTAAATCTTACGCGCCACGTAGAAAAACATGATACAACAGTTACCAACCATGCAATTTCTATAATACTAGTCAAGCATCTGCAAATCAATACACAATGCGTCTTCTACAACACACACCTACTCTTAAGCATCTAAAACTATGCATGTCATTTAGAACTTATGACATTGCTTTCAAAATTGAACTGTTACCTTGTCCACTCAATCCTAATTTCACATAGCTCGCCACATCTATCACACTACAATATGAAAATACAAGAGTCTCATCATTGACTCTGAATCACAAGTAGGATAAACACTCCTATCAAATGGAAACCTTCCACTTAACTCAATCCAGAAGAGAATCACAACAAGCAACAAACTTTCCATGCATGTAGAAGACATTAATCTCAAGTCATGGACAATACCATCGCAACAAGTCGGAATAACTAATGTACAACCACGACTGAAAATTCTTTCTTTAACCTTAGCCCATAAAACTTTAAACCAAATTCTAACATCCAAAATTTCTTATAAGATCTGATTCTCGCATATATACACTATAAAAATCTCAACGAGCTGCATCAATCCATAACTTTATTCCCAGTATATAACCACACGACGTACCAAATAACTAATGTACTCATAGTAATATCTTCAGACTGCAATAGTTGCTCATACCTAAATCTGGTACTAGTAATGTATCCTACGTCAAATAAAACCTACCCCCAATCTTTTGCAACAATGATGATAATGAAAGAATGTGTAGGTATCATAACCACCCATCAAATGAACAAGTCATGGAGTTCTCTCACCTGACAAGAACCATTGCCAAATTCTAAGCTAACTAATGATATTCTTCTCCAAACATACCTTATCCAAATTCGATTGCACTAGTTCCAGGTCCAATAACCTCATCTCATGTAGTACAAGCTGCTCGACTAGTAGGCCGCACCGAAAGCCACCTAGATCCATAGACGACGTAGTTCGAGCACCCAACAAGCAATAACTGGAATATAACCAAAATTGGAAAGAGAACCAAATAAGAGAATTATCCAACAAGTTTGGCAAATACAACCACCAAGGCACAATGCTATGACTCCTTCCCACAAGAGAGAAGCAAAACAAATGGAACAAGCACAATCATATCCTAACATAACTCCATTATGGCGCGTAACCTGATCCAACATACCAATCCACATGTAATACCCATCGAGCCGTAATGCTCTCAATCAACCAAACCAGTGTATCAACAACAAACACAGGATCTTCATAACCACAACCATGAAGAGACATACAGCACACTATAACACAAACATGCAAAGCACAACTAAGGTGAAATAAGCAATTCAACATCCCAAGAGCCATCTCGCTCAAATCTATCCATGAGGCCTAAAGAGAACCACATCGTGTGTGTGAATAGTCAATTAGTCTTACAATCCATCATAGCATAAGAGAGTAACACATGAAACAAATCAGGGCATGAATAACATCAAATCCTCCACATGACACACCCACATTAAATGTTGTGCAAGATTAAGCAAATGTGATCCTATGCTGAATACACATTCTCATTAGGCCTACCTATGGGCCCATAAATCAATTATGATCATCCCAAAACAGGTAAATAACCTTTTGAAAGTCCATAGTGGCCTATCCATAACACATATAATTAGCTAACTAACCTTTATCACATGTTCACAATCTACAACTAAGGAATAGCCTGCCTCTGGGAACATTCAGTCTCTAAACATCACTCATACACAATCTCCTCATGAGAAGTACTACCATAAATCTTCCATGCCACATAGCAATAACTAAACATCAACGGTTACCAACCATGCAATTTCTGTAATTCTAGTTAAGCATCCGCAAAGCAATACACAATGTGTCCTCTACACACACCTCATCTAGCAATACAAGATAGTTCTAGCATACTATTCAATCTAAAACCGCACGTGTTGTCTAAAACTCATGACCTTCCTTTCAAAACTGAACCGTAATCTTGTCCATTTAATCCCAATTCCACACGGCATGATGCATCTACCATACTGTAATATGAAAATATGAGAATCTCATCATCGACTCTGAATCACAAGTAGGATAAAAAATCCTATCAACCAGAAACCTTCCACTTAACTCAATTTAGGAGAGAATCACAACACGCAACAAACATCCCATGCCTGTAGAAGACAGCAACCGCAAGTTGTGCCCAAAACCATCACAACCCTTCGAAACCCATCTACACATAACCAAATCATCAGAACTGTTTCCCTCTAACTCAACCGAGTCACACAAACTGCGCAACCCAAAGTGTTTCCAAAAAATACCTATAAAGCACTATCATACCAAAGGAACCGATCATTATTGTTACTATGCTGATCCAATCCACTCTAAGCTGAACCAACTTTTTCTTATTCCTCTTGACTTACCTTTAAGATGACATTTCTCTTTCCCAGCACACTACAGACCTCAATAAAAACTTATCCTAAGGGATCCTAACATGAAACCACATCTTTCTAAGACCCATAAGCTACTTTATTTCCTCTTATGCACCCAATAGTACCTTAAACAAAAATGCATGCTCTGAAGAGACATTCTATGAATATAAAGTTGTTTCTTCATCTCTCTAATACTACAATGTAGAATCAATAATGATATAGAAATACTGCAAGTCTTGGCACCATCCAATGCAAATCTCAAGCCTTAGCCATACACAACCTGCAATCCTTAGATACCACATATGAACCTTTAACCCATTAGGACCTTTTCGAGAGTCATCCACTCAGCTCCAATCTCCGAATACATAACCAACCATACAGATGACTAGAGCTTCGTTGGCACATGAATACTCCAAAAAGAAACAATTGAAAGAAGCCTTACTCCTTGCAAAGCATATCCACAACAAATAACAAACATGAATCATTCAAAGACTCCACATACCAATAAAGTATAGTACATCAGGCATCAAGCAAATTCCTTGCTCGAGTCATCCTCTTCAAAGTCATAACTAGTCCAAAGCGTCCCCTAGTCCAAAAACTAATATAACACATGACCATGCATTCTGATCATAGATAGTAAACTCCCCCACATGGCTCGAAGTTACAGAACACATCATCCGATAACCCATATTACTCTTCCTTCATAACTGCCATGATCCTACACTGTCATACAACTGAGTCTCCTCATAAGCTCATGCAACACTAGTCATCACACCTTCCAAATCATCCGCCGAGTGTATACTCATCTGCGTGGAGTTCATGCTAACTTCCTGAAGCGATCCAAACTCTAATTGTAGCACGTGCATTCCACTAGGTAGTAGAAAAACTCTTCATAGAAACCTTATAAGAATCACACAACCTCAAACCTTCTCACTGGAGATAAACCACCTATGTAGCCTCAAACCGACATTTCTCTATGACCCTACGATGGTCACAATCACTATGTAACCAATTAATCTTCTTGAGTCTACACTCATCAACCAGATGTAAGAATCTACCACATTCCACAAACGAACAATTGAAAGGTCCATCAACACACTCACTACTCAAGACTGCATTGCACATCCAAATGCTAAACAAGAATCAATAGTCTTTCTCATCCCAAGATAATCCTTCTCGTCACCTCCACACTATCTAAGCGTAGTCCTCAGTCACATAATACTTTCTATGCATGTATCTCGTAACCCACTGAGACATTAATCCCACTCCTAAGGACACTACTAGATGTAATAGCCTAAAATCACATGCTCACAAAATTGAATTTGCGGAGCCCAAGTTGCGATCTGAACCTGGCCTCAAGTCCTCTAGACTGGCCTACCTTCACAACATAGAAACATGTCTCGCACCTCATCCGCGACATCACAAGATGTTGGTGCATAGCTGATACCGAGTGCTCAACATCACAAATGCATGAGCAGAAAGAAATCAAAGATATATGCATCAAACTGAATCAAGGTTGCATGATTAGGAAAGGAAGAAGATGAAATTTTCTAGATGCCTTTGTAGCCTCTCGACGACAAGTATGGACGTCATCATATAGATCCACAAGACTCTGCTAGGCACTTGCTCATGATTATAGAACCTAGGAACCTAGAACTCTAGTACCAACTTGTCATGACCCAAATCTCACCACGTTGTGATAGCACCTAACCTAACTTGCCAAGTAAGCGCAAACAACACAATTCGCATGACACTGAAGCATCTCTATGGCACACTAAAAAAATACATGTGATCATGGCATCAGAAATAAATGCCTCTAGCCTGGCGGGAAATGCATATCAACGAGCCTGCCTACCATCTGACAGACCTCCCCTCTAGGGCGACCACAAACTGACTGACCCCCACCCCTAGCTCGCTGTGTACGTTGTGTAGCTAGTGGTGCTGAAACTATAGGATGTGTGCTCTGCTGTTGGACTCTACTTAGAAATCTAGAACCATCCCTCTTGAGATGACTCAACTCTCCACACTCATAACAACCCTTCCTCTGATGAGGCTATTGACCCTAATAAGCCGAATAATTGCCTGTGGAACCCTAAGCAGATGGAGCATGGTAAGAACTATATGCCGGCAGTGCACTGAATGAAGATTGAACTGGGCGAGCACTGTATGAACTGTGGCTGACTAATAAACCACGAGGAATCTAATGAGCTACTTGAGCGAGACTAAAAGGGTGGCCTCTATTGCTATATGATAGACCTCCAAACGAGGCACAAAAAAAACAACCTAAACCACAGGGCCTCTTGGCGTCCCGCTCCTCTTGCTCAAGCCTACGAACATGCTCCAAACGCCTAGAAATCTCAACCACCTAGTCAAATTAGCAACCGACTCGGCCTCTTGATTCAAACTATATCGTAGAACACAGTTGAGGCCATCAATGAACCTCTTGATCTTCTCCCTCCCAGTGGGAACAAACCATACTTATTGACATGCCAACTTCGTGAATCTTATCTTGTATTGGGTCACAGTCATACCCTCTTGCTGTAGATTCTTAAACTCCCTGCACAACTCCTCTCTGCAAGTCTGTGGAATAAACTTCTTTAAGAAAGTGAAATTTCTCAATAACTCGGTAGCCTCTTGAAGATAAGTACAGGCGTCTCTGTACCGATCACCAAACTTTACTAAACTTCCTCACAACTGGTAGAACCTATGAATCTAGGGCTCTACTACCAACTTTTCACGACCCAAAACCACCCATGGGTCATGATGGTACCTAACTCACTTGCTAGACAAGCTGAACATAATAAAAGTGGAACAAAATAACGAAATTAACGGAGAAAGTACAAGTCTAAAACCAATTACACAAATAACAACATCGACACATAATAATCCTCCAGAACTAGTAAAACAGAGTCATGCGATCTAAATAGAAGTACAGATCTGGAAAACAAAACAACAATACTATGTGAATAAAAATAACAATAGTAAAATAAAAAGAGACTCCTTTTCCGTTGTCGAGATGCAACAACCTCGTCTCTTAAAGATGATCACAACAATAGGTCACAACTACTGATAGCTCGGTCTAACACCTGGATTTGCACAATTAAGTGCAGAGTGTAGTATGAGTACGTCGACCCCATGCACTCAGCAAGTATCATAACTAACCTCGGTGAGGTAATATAAGCAAAAGTTATCAATGATACTCGCTAATAACCTATTCAGATCATATATCTCACAAGTACAGAGCAATAATATGATCAAGTCATGAATCACATATAAACTCTCCTCTATACACAAGATTACGTAACATGCTCTGCTCAGTTAGCAATCCAGCATATAGAGAAGATATGCATAACAAGGCATGTATACACTCCTAATCTAGCATATAGAGAAGATATGTGGATAAAAAACATGTATACAACCAAGGAAATTGTGAGTAAAGAAGAAATGCAATAACCAAATCAAACACTGGCCCGTTTTCCTCATACCGCATGCACACCATCAAGAGAGAAACATGAGGGTGACTAAGGAGATAGATCCTCATCTACATGCTTCACGGACAACCCATGTGCTACACGAAATACTCACTTGCCAATAATATCTCAACCCCACGGAAAACTCACGTGCCAATAATAACAATATCTCAGATAAGCATGGAAAACTCACATTCTATCATATCTCAACCGCACGGAAACTCACATGCCAATAATCACAATCGCGCAGAAAATTAATGTGCCAATAACCACAACTGCACAGACAACTCGTGGGCCAAATAACCGCATGGACAACTCACGTGCAACCAGTCTAGTCTATATCATACAGAATGCAGATATACTAGATCACATGTACATGAAAAATGAATATAAAATTTCATACTTCAGGACTTGTATAAGAGACATGCTAAAATGTATGCATGTGCAAAGTGTACTACCATCGCTCAAATCAGGCAATTATATCACGAAAGTTGCACTTATCAGGTTCAATAAGGAGATTAACCTCTATGTAACCTCAAAAATGGTTCAAATAGCTCACAAATGGGTACAAACATAATAAATATAACAACATGAAACTTAACAATAAATTCAAGGCATTTCATAGCCTAAGCACTACCCCGAGCTTGAATAATGCCCTGGTGTACACACATGGGCTCAACTCCTCACATAGGCGCCACCCATAGCACGTAGCCGTCAAAAATAACTCGGGAACTAGTGCTTCAACCAAGTTTAGGTAAGATACTTACCTCAAGCAAGCCAAATCAATACTCTAAGAATCCTTCCAGTGTGAATCAACCTTCGAATTGCTCGAATCTAGCTAAAATAACTTATTAATAACAATAAAAGCCATAGAAAATAACTCTAAATAAAATAGCTACATGAAACTTATGGGAGAATTTGTAGGAGATATCCTACAAAACTTATGGCTCGAATGTAGTCAAAGAGCACTGGAAGGCAGATTTTGTAGGAGATGCTTTCATTCTATTCAATCACAAACTGAAGAAGTTGAAAAGAGCCTTATCAACATGGAGCAGAGCAACATATGGAGATATTTTTTGAAAAATAGCAAGTTTGGAAGAAGTGGTCAAAGTACATGAAGCTCAATTTGAACTACAACCTACTGTCCAGAACGGAGCAAGAGTGCAAAAGGTACAGGCTGAATTGATCAGATATTTGGCTTTTGAAGAAGAATTCTTGAAGCAAAAATCTAGCATGACATGGTTCAGAGATGGTGATAGGAACACAAAGTTCTTTCATGCACACGTAAATGGCAGAAGAAAGAGATTACAGCTGAAAAGAATACAAAACAGCCTAGGCACATGGCTGGAGGATAATGATGAAATGGCAGAGGAAGCAGTCAGGTTTTTCAAAGCACAATTCCATGAGGATACAATTCCTACAACATTTGGAATCCTAGAGCATGTTCCTACAATGATCGATAGCACAGACAACAGTCAACTAATGCAGCAACCAACAAAGGAAGAAATCAAAGAAGCAGTGATTGGACTCAGTGCAGAAAGTGCTGGAGGGCCAGATGGTTTCACTGGAAGCTTTTACCAATAATGCTGGGACATAATTGAAAATGATATAGTGGATATGGTCAAAGCAATCCTCAGTGGCCATACCCTCCGCAAATTAGTGACACACCTAAACCTGGTTCTTCTGCCAAAAAGGAAGGAAGTGATCACCTTTTCAGATATGAGACCAATAAGCCTCAGTAACTTTATTAACAAAATCTTTTCCAGAGTCATTCATGACAGAATGGTAAACATCCTGCCAAAGCTAATTTTCAAGGAACAATCTGGTTTTGTAAAAGGCAGAGGCATAGTGGAGATTGTCCTCTTGACACAAGAGATAATAACAGACATTCGACTGAGGACCCAAAGTAGGGCCAAATGTTGTAATCAAACTGGATATGACAAAAGCATATGATAGACTGTCATGGTTATTTTTGACAAAAGTTCTGAGGAAGATGGGATTTTAAGAAAGGTTTATAAGCTTGGTGTATGAGATTGTATCACACAATTGGTACTCTGTATTACTAAATGGACAGCCACATGGCTTCTTTAAGTCCACAAGAGGGGTGAAGCGAGGTGACCCTTTGTCACCTGCTCTGTTCATACTAGCAGCAGAGGCAATGTCTAGAGGATTGAATGCTTTGCACTCCAATCTCTACTTCTGTGGATTTGGATTGGCCGAGTGGAGTCCCTGGATAAACCACCTAGCCTATGCTGATGATACCATCATCTTCTCCTAATCATATGCTACCTCACTGCAGCTTATAATGGAGGTGCTAACAGAATATGAAAGTGCCTTTGATCAACTGATAAACAAGAGTAAATCTGCTGTGTATATGCATCATTCCACTGCTGAAAGAATCACTGGAATCTGAGGCAAGACTTCCCTTTCACATACCTGGGATGTCCGGTCTTCTACATGAGAAGGGAGATGGACTACTACAAAGGTCTCATACAAAAGGTGATGGACAAGCTTCAAGTTTGGAAAGGAAAATTACTCTCCATAGGGGGAAGAGCAGTACTTATAACACATGTGCTACAGAGCATGCCCATACATCTCCTTTCTACAGTAAATCCTCCTGCTTGTGTGATCATAAGTTACATAAGATAATTGCCCACAATTCTTCTGGTGCAACTCTATTGGACACCTAAGCAGACACTGGGCATCATGGAACACCTTATGCTTACCATGTGAGGAAGGGGGTGCAGGATTTAGGTCTCTACATGACCTATCTACAGCATTATTTTGCAAACTGTGGTGGAACATCATCACAAAGCCAAGTTTGTGGAGTGCTTTTATAAGTCAAAAATACTACAAAAAGCTTAATCCTATGATTGTTCTTTGGAGAGGTGGATCTCATATATGGAGAAAAATGACTGAATGCAGAACATCAAATCTTCTGGAAACCTAAGATGGGATCTTCTCTATTCTGGTTTGAAAACTGGACTGGATTGGGAGCTCTATATTTTGTTACCCCACCTGACTTTATGTGTGATGAAACAGTACAAAGCATTTACGATGTGGTGTATGATGGCCACTGGAATGAGGAGAAGATTAGAGAACTACTGCCAGATGATCTTGCTGTATACATATTGGAGAATATCAAACCACCAGTCCTTACAGATGTGCTTGATAAACTTGCATGGATGCCAGAAACTAGAGGTGACTTCACTGTAATATCAGCTTGGGAATACCTGAGGAGGAAGCAAAATCCTTCTAATGCTTACAGAAACATCTGGGTGCAAGGGCTGCCTTTCAAGATTGCTTTCTTCATGTGGAAAGTATGGAGAAACAGGCTACCACTTGATGGTTTCTTTAGAAAACTGGGCTATCAAATGGCATCTAAATGTTGGTGCTTTGCAGAGCCACAAGAAGAAACAAGACAACATCTATTTTTCACATTATATGCTACAAGCAAAGTATGGAGGCACTTCCTTGGTAATGCAGGAATTAACATGAATGGAATCACACTGCATCAGGCTATGGTTCAATGCTGGAATGCAGAGTTTGTCCTAGATTGAAACCTATAATTGCAAGCTTTGCCATCAATAATTGTTTGGGAGCTGTGGAAGAGAAGAAACAGTTACAAATATGGGGATACAATCACTGTCACTAGAATCATTTACCAGATCACTTCCACCCTTCAATTACTCATCAAAGTCAGAAAGCCAGGATCCAAAGCATCCCTCATAAATGGCTAGATATAATCACTATGAGGGAGAAATACACTCCCACTTTGAAGTACACAAAGGTGCTATGGGAATTCCCCAATCAAGGGTGGTTAAAAGTAACCACAGATGGAGCCTCTAGAGGTAACCCTGGGAGAAGCTCAATTGGTTTTGTACTGAGAGATGAATAGGGAGATGTCATATATGCATGCTGCAGGGAAATTCAAGAAGGCACAAACACAGAAGCTGAGGCACAGGCAATACTAGAGGCCTTGAGATTCTGTGTCCACAATGAACACTTTCTCATTGATCTCCATACTGATTCAATGATGCTACTGAAAGGCATAAAGGGAGAATGGAGAGTGCCATGGTCCATTGATGAAACAGTTGCAGGAATCAATGAGTTGATGGCAAGATGTAATGCA
The DNA here is from genome assembly GCA_002018475.1 of Nicotiana obtusifolia. NCBI lineage: Eukaryota > Viridiplantae > Streptophyta > Magnoliopsida > Solanales > Solanaceae > Nicotiana > Nicotiana obtusifolia. Next base: position 83,541 of record MCJB01011366.1, on the reverse strand, counting down.
ACAGTAACACACACACTAAGAGAAGGCAACAAACTGGCAAATCATTTGGCAAACTATGCCATGGATGTTGGACCTATGGAATGCTACTGTTTTGCTGAGCTAGATACACAAAGTAAAAGGTTGATCAATAGTGATAAGATCTAATGCCCATATCTAAGAGTAAGAGTGGCAGGAAACAAGGGGCAGTAACTCTGCCAAAGGGAAGGGAGCCTGGTGGAGGGCAAAACAGCAGTGATAAAGAAAAAATGAAGCAGTGGATTCACATTAACAATATGCTATTTGTTGCAGGAAACACTGGGGCAACCAACCCCACAGGTCAACTTCATCATCTAACTTGTCTGTTTTTGTATGCAGGCAGGAAGGACTAGATTTTGCTAATGCAAATGCAGCATCAAGCACAACTGCAGCAGCTTCTTGGGACCTACACACCAGCCTCTGGCAATTGGACTCTCATGAAATAGCACCACACAAGTGACATACTACACAACCAGCCATCTACTAAGTATCAACTCAAGAAGACAGCAATTGCTCACTTTGTGGCATACTAGCACCCTCAACCTCACATTGCCACAGCAGGAACACAACAGTAGCAGAAGAAAATCCAACAAAGATACAATAACTACATAAGATAGCATCAACAACGCAGCCTTCTAGTCACCAAGATACACTCTTTGGATCAGTCTACTGCTGAAGAAGCAGTATGTGGTATTAGCATCCCTGATGCTCATTCCTTTCCTACTTTGGCACTTAGACTGAACCCCAATCACTTTGCGCAACCCCAACACAATAACAAATCAAGCAGGCAGCCTAATGTGGAACATCAAATCTCCAAACAAGACACTACTAAATCAAAAGAAGAAAGGTGCTCAATCCAGCAAAACCAAAAGATTATTAACATGAATTTGGACTATTCCAATGATCCGGAATCTCATGACCCTAAAAAATAATGTTATTACTATTTTTTTTTGAGATTTCGTATGGTCTTATAGAACTCCCCCGATCATCGATAATGGTTAGGTACTTACAGGAGGAATTTGTGCTAAATGTGACTCAAACTTTGCTCTCTCCCAGGTAATGACTTTTACGAATCAATTTGCAACACTTCCCTAAACTAATGAATGATGACCCTAAGAAAGCTAATTGAATGTTAATTGGAATGGTGATTGCATAATCATGTGTTACTTGCCCTATGGATGGTCTAGTGAAATGCTTAGGTGCATAGTAAAGGTGAACCCTATGAACGGTTTGGTGAAACACATAGATGCAGCTTAAGTTGTTCTTCATTTGTGAGTATTGTTATATGCCCTATGGACGGTCTGGTGAAACACATAGATGCAGAGTAAAGGTTGACTATGGGCAGATTGGTGAGACGCATAGTTCAATGCAAGCAAAGGTAAGCCCTATGGAAATTCTGGTGAAATTCATAGGTGCCACTCTTGTTGTTTTTTTTTTGTGTGTATATTGTTACATTTACATTACACTTTGTATCCCACACATAACTCATATGGATCACTTGATCGAAAGGGAGTTCAGGATGACATAAGTATAATAAGACTTAATATGTGGTTCTATAGGTTGTTCGTAGCTTCTTGATGTACTTCCTTTACCTCTTATTTGAGCTACAAAATTTTATAAATTTTTTTGTCTGCTTTACATACTTGTACTATTCCATAAGAACTAATGCTCCTTTTTTTCGGGGATGTTGTATCTTTAATGGATGATGGGTACTGCAGCAGGCTCCACAGATTCTTGATAGGAACGGACCTTCCCTTCAGCTGATCTTGGCCAACCCTACTATACATCGAGCCTCTTATGTTGTATTTATCCATGTACATTACTTTGAGGTATAGTTGAGGACTTGTCACTAGCACTTCCATTATTTCTCATGTTATTTTAGAGGCTCCACAGACATGTTTTGGGTTATGAATGTATGTGGGATTAGAGATATTGTAAGATATTTGTAACGACCCGACCGGTCATTTTGAGCATTTGCACTTTGCTCGGTGGTTTGAGGGCATGAGTAGCTCCTTATGATGTATTATGACTTATGTGTATCATCGATTTTAGTTTTTAGGTGATTCTGAATTAGTTTGGAAGAATGAATTTAATGTTTGAAGCTTCAAGTTGAAAGAGTTGACCAAGTTTAATTTTTCTATATTTTACCCCGGAATGGAGTTTTGATGGTTCCTTTAGGTCCGAATGATGATTTTGGACTTGGGCGTATGCCCGGATTTACATTTAGGTATTTCTAGAAGGTTTTGGCACTAATTGGCGTATGCTCGGATTTGAAGGTTTGGAATGTTCATAAGTTTGACCGAGATTTTACTTTGATAATATCAGGTTCGAACTGTTGTTCTAGAAGTTGAAATAGGTTTTTCATGCCATTTAGAAGTTGTATATAAAATTTTGATAAGTTCATTGTAGATTGTTTAGGATTGAATCGGACGCTTGGTTCGAAGTTTGAAGTTTATGAACTTAAGAGATTAATCTTGATCAACGATTCATGGTTTTGATGTTGTTGTGTGTCATTTGAGGCATCGAATAGGTCCGTGTTATGTTATAGGACTTATTGCTATGTTCGGACAGGGTCCCGAGGGGCTCGGATGAGTTTCTAGGTGGTCTCAGACCATTTCTAGGCCATTTTTAGTTGTTGCTTTTTGGCCTGAGTGGTGCGCATCGCGATCGTGGACTTTGAGTCACGTTCGCGGAAGAGCAAACCTGTTGTTTCAGCATTGTGAATCGTGATCGCGGAAGCCTTCTCGCGATCCCGTAGAGGAAACTTCTGTTGTCACTGACGCCACTTTGGAAGCTTGTATTTTGCAATCTCTAAGGAATTTGGAGATGATCCAAAAATGAAAGTTGTAGCCCTTTGTCTAGTGTTTGGAAAATTAAGCCGTTTGTCAGTTAGAGTTTTGTATAAAAAGTTATGGCTGATACACTACAAACTATTCGAGAAGTGTTTGGGAAGGGTTAATGGAAGTTTGTCATTGCGATTGCGGGAAAATGGCTGCGATTGCATTGGGTAAAAATTGTCCTGGAAAATATTGTAATCGTGATCGCGAAGGGTACCTCTAAAACGGTGTATAAAGTACTCTTTTTTGAAGGGTTTGGACATTTTAATATATTTTGAGCTATGGAGCTTGTTTTGAGGCTATTTCTACCACATGGATTTGGGTAAGTGTTTTCTACTCGATTTTGATTAAATTTATGACTCCATCTTCGATTTTGGCATTTGATTGATGATTTTGAACGAGATATTGGGGTTTTTTGTCTAAACTTTCACAAAGTGAATATTGGAGATTTGAACATCGATTCAGAGTCGGATTTGAGTGAAACTAGTATGGTTGAAATCGTAATGAAATTGGTTGTCGGATTTTATGAGTTTTGACAGGTTCCAAGGTGCGGGCCCGGTTTGACTTGTTGGTTGACTTTGGACTCTTGATTAAAGATTCCACTTTTATCGATTGGGTTTGCTTCCTTTGGCATTATTTGATGTTCTTGACTTACTTTTGGCTAGTTTCGAGCCATTCAGAGGTATGGGTTGGCTTGCTCGGTATTTGATTTTGCTTGTTCGAGGTAATTAACATATCTAAACTTGGATTTGAGGGCATTTAACCTTGGGAACTATGTTATAAAAGATGTATTGAGGTGACGCGCATGCTAGGTGACGAGCGTGTGGGTGTATACCGAGGAAATTATGATATTAGTCGACTATTAGACTATGACCAGACTTGTTTTACTGTTATATCTTGGTACATCCATATTCTCACTACTTGTTTGATTGTATGAGCTGTTAATCATGTTTAGGTTATATGCTTTTTCTGTTTGGACCCACTGAGGTCATCTCTGTTGTTGAGTTATTTGCTTAAATTACAATTACATATTCAGTCATATTCATTCATTTGCATATCATATCTCAGTCTCTGTTATCATTTGTTGTCACATCATATTATCATTGTTTGGGTTGATTTGTCACGACCCAAGCCGGAGGGCCGCGACGGGCACCCGAACCCTTCCTGCCGAGTGCCGACATACCTGCTATGTTACTTTCTTTGTTATCTATAAGGTCGATGATGCCAGTATGAATGGTAACAATAATTATAGTCGACTGAAACCTTTCGATAACTACATATTCATACATATCAACTGAAGCACCATACAATGACATGAACATACTGTATACATAACATGGCCAACAAGGTTGCAATGCAAAAGCTATACAACAAAATACATTTGCCGACGAGGCAATACAACTGTACATAAGTCAACCCACCGTCTATTGTCTATGAGCCTCTACTGAAACATACATAATGCAACCTGTGTCGGAACAGGGCCCCGACATGCCCATAATGCCTATAACCAAAATGCATACCAAGACTATGGCAAGTCCGAAGGATGGATCTCGCCAATATCCGCCAAACTGGTTAGCCTACCGTGATGGAGGAGCCTCGTCTATCTGTCTGCCCGGACCTGCAGCATGACATGCAGCGTCCACAGAAAAGGACGTCGGTACGAATAATGTACTGAGTATGTAAGACAGGAAACATAATATAAGAACAGTAATATGCATCAGAATAAGAAACATACAACCTGTACTATCTGAATGCTCTGAGGGCGACTAATCATGACATGCCTGAAGTGCACATGCATATACATACATACATACATATATATATATATATATATATATATATATATATATATATATATCCTTATTTAATTCATCATATACATACGCCTCTGTGGGCCTTATCATCGTCATATACATACGCCTCTGTGGGCTTCATCATCATCATATTATACCCGGCCATAATAGGCACAGTAAAGACGTACCCGGCCATCATAAGGCTCGGTAGGATAGAACATATACATACATATAGTTGCACAATAGGTGCCATACCCCGCCGACTATAGCGCGACTCGGTAGAGTAAAATAGATAATGCATGATGGACTCATATTAATCATACATTCATGGCGACGCAAGGTCGAAGAGATAACAACATATATATATCCTCCCATAAGAGGGGAAACAATATAAGAACTCCTACCTTCTAAGAGTAGAGTATCTTTTGGGGCTTGTTCATTGTATCGTGTATAAACGGAGTCGTGGAAAAAGAAAGAAAGGTATGGTCTTCATACCTGGTATTCTCTGTGTCAATTTCAAGCTTCGCACAGTCACAATTTCTTTAGTCTACAATGCAAGAATGATCTCATCGTTATTCTCCAAACGTTATGGTTATAATCAACTTCAGCCCTAAATTTATATGGTGTTTCTCCACACCCTTCTTCTTCTAAAACTCCACAATAATAGTAGTAGGACATGCAACCCAATGACAACCCAAAACAACCATAACCCAATCCATTATTAGTAATTAACTTGAACTCATGGCTTCCAATAACCATCCCATGAGTTCTTACATGCATAGAATGGAATACCATGAATCCCCAAGAGAAAGAATGCATGAAAGGGAGCAGTAACTTACCTTGCATGTGGAATATCTCAGCCCTTTTCCTTGGTTCTTCAATTTCTGGGTTTCACTCTCATTTAGGGCTTGTAAGAGAGGAAAATTAGTTAGGGCTTTTCCCTAATTCTTCAATTTCTAGATTCTTTCCCCAATTTAGAACTTGGAAGAGAGGGAAATTGGTTAGGGCTTGTGTGGGACTCTTTGAGAAGGGTTGCAGGTGGTTCTACTCATTGGGTTTCAGAAAATGAAGAAAGAACTAGTCTAGGCCCCTTTTATAGGTCAGTCAATAAGTGACACACGTGTCTGACGCTTTCACATCTGCGACCGCATTTACGTCGCATAATCAACATGCGGTTCGCATTTTGGACACGAAACTCAGCCCAAAAATCTCTCTCATTAGGCGACACAGGAGGTCTGATTTGCGGTCCGCATTTTCAGTATGCGGTCGCATACTGACCGCATTCCTGACACAGATTTCTCCCAGAAATCTGTCTCAGTTTGCGACACATTAGGTGTAATATGCGGTTCGCATTTCATAAATGCGATCGCACTTATGACCGCATTTCTGGAACTAGTTTTTGTCCAGAAATTTGTCTTGGTATGCGATTACAGTATTGGATATACGGCCCGCATGTGAGTTTTGCTGTAGTATATCCGACTTTGCTACACCTTTTGCTCTTTTCTTGACTTTTTAACTCTCTTCCGGGTTCTTGGGCCCTTATACATAGACTATCTCACAACGTGATCTAACGTACGAAGTTATGGGTTGTAACATGATTGGCATGAGATTTGTGAGCTCGAGGATTGAGGGCCGGATTGTGAGTAATATTTATGGGATCGGGTTGCACTCTGCAGAAGGTTTTATTGATTCATATGGGATCAGAATGCATGCCACAGCAGGTTTAATTAATTCATGATGGAATCGGGCTGCACGCTGCAACAGGTTTTATTGACTCATGATGGTATTGGCCTGCACGTCGCAGCAGGCCAAGTTGGCTTATTAGAGCTTGGGCAGGATCCACCCCTTTGGAGCCTGATATACCAGCAGTGAGCGCAGGTACAAGTGCTGAGTGATTGAGTGTACCGAGTGATTGACTATGAGACCATGAGATTGAGTAATCTGACAGTGTGAGTACATAAGGTTATCGCGGTGGTGCATTACATTTGACATTCGTACTTGGCATGTAGGCATAAATATGCATTAACTCATGCTACACGGTATTGTGACATTCATGACTTCCCATACACATTGACATGTAGTCATAGAGATGTATTTTCCTCAGGCTATCTGATAATGGAACATCTTATCTGTTGTTGAATGTTTTCGAGAAAAATCATAGTTTTCTGACATACTCACATTTTGGTGATTTCACTAAAAGATTTGGGTTTTACTGTTATACCTTAAACATGACTATTTTCCGTAACTTTGGACGAGCTGAGCATTATACATTTGAGTTATTACTTGTACTGCTTTTATTATATTGTTACGAGTTGTTCTTGGCTATTGGTGTTGGAGTCTGACTGTTGTCCTAGCTCGTCACTGCTTTCAATCTAAGGTTAGGTTTATTACTTATTGAGTACATGGGGTCGGTTGTACTCATACTTCACTTCTACACCTTGTGTGCAGATTTTGGAGTTGATGTTGCTGTGTATGGTGGGAGCTGGCATTGGAGATGTATTTGTGTTCCGGTTATAGTTGCCTCTTGTTCTTGGTAGCTTTAGATGTATAAATCAGTTTATGTCCATTTCGAACAGATGATGTATTTATTTTGATACAAACTTTGTAAACTCTATGTCTTAGAAGCTCATGATTTGCTCTACCAATCCTTGGGATTTAGTAGATAAGCTCAGTTATTTCATCATTTTTTTTCTCAGTTAATCTCATTTGAATTGGATTGTTCCGAATTGTCTTATCTAGCGGGTTGGGTTAGGTGTCATCACGACTAGTTGGATTCGGAGTCGTGACTAGTTGGAATAAGAGCCCTAGGTTCATAGGTTCTACGAGTCATAAGTCAGTGAATAGTAGAGTGATGACGTCCATACCTATTTTCAAGAGGCTACAAGGCATCTAGGATTAACTTCCCTTATCGTGAGGCATTGATTCAGCTTGGATCATATCTCTTTGAATTCCTTCCACTCGCTCATATGTGTATGTGAGCGCTCGGTATCAACTGTTCATTGACGAGTTGTAGTTCCATGGATGAAGTGCGACATATGTTTTCATGATGGTCATGTCTGGAGGACTTGAGGTCGGGTTTTGACTGCAACTTGGTCATGGTGAATTCAGTTGTGTGAGTATGTGCTTTTGGACTTCGATATCCAGTAGTGTCCCTATGAGTGGTATTGGTGGCTAGGTGAGTGGTTGGATGGCTATATGATGGGTAGGATGTGATTACGGGATATGTTTAGATGGTGTGAATGTGACGAGAAGAGTTTGCTTGAGATGTGACAAGGACTATTGGGTGCTCGATTTTTGTGGATGTGTTATACAGTCTGGAGTTATGAGGGTTTTGAGGGATTCTTTCATGTTATTTCATTTGTGGAACAAAATAGATTATCATGTCTGGTTGATGAGTTCAGATTTAAAATGATTAAGTGAATGCGTAGTAGTTGTCACTGTGAAAGGGAATAGAGAGGTGTCAGTTTGAGGCTAAGAATGTGGGTTATCACTTGCGGGGTAATCTACAGATCTGTGATCCTTATGATATTGTGTGGAGGGTTTCTTTTCTACCAGTGGGTTAAATGTGTCGCAGTTGAGTTTGGATTAGTTGAGAAAGTTGACCCGACTGTCACGAGGATGATTGGGGCTTAGCGGATGATTTGAGGTATTTTATGGGTTGTGTTGCAGGAGCTTGTGAAGGATTTAGTTGAATCTCACTATGGGATTTAGAATGTTCATAAGTTTAATCGAGAGTTGACTTTGATAATATCGAGTTCGAATTGTTGTTCCGGGAGTTGAGAAAGGTTCGTTATGTCATCTAGAACTTGCATGATGCTTGAATCGGACGCTTGGTTCGATGTTTGAAATTTATAAATTTAAGAGATTGATCTTGATCGACGATTCATGGTTTTGATATTGTTATGTGTGATTTGAGGCCTCGAATAGGTCCGTGTTATGTTTTAGGACTTGTTGGTATGTTCAGACGAGGTCCCAGGGTGCTCGGGTGAGTTTCGGGGTGGTTTCGAAGCATTTCGAGGTAATTTTTAGGTGCTGATTTTTGGCCAGAGGAGTGTGCATCGCGATCACGGACTTTGGGTCTCGTTCGCGAATAGCAAATTTGCTGTTTGGGCACTGCGAATCGCGATCGCGGAAGCAATTTCGCAATCACGTAGAGGAAAATTCTATTGTCACTGACCCAGCTTTGGAAGCTTATATCTTGCAAACTATTAGAAATTTGAAGATGATCTAAATAACAAAAGTTGTAGCGCTATGTCTAGTTTTCAGAAAATTAAATCGTTTATCATTTGAAGTTATGTACAAAACGTTATGGTTGATACACTACAGACTGTCTAAGAAATGTTTGGGAAAGGTTAATGGAAGTTTGTTCATCGCGCGGGGAAATGGCTGTGATCGCATAGGGTAAAAATTGTCCTGAAAATTTGTGCTATCGCGATTGCGAGGTTTGTGACCACGATCGCGAAGGGTACCTCTGGAACAGTGTATAAAGTACTCTATTTTGAAGGTTTCAAATATTTTAGTATATTTCGAGCTATGGAACTCGGATTGAGGTGATTTTTGAGGGGATTTTCACCACGTGAATCGGGGTAAGTGGTTTCTACTCGGTTTTGATCATATTTCATGAATCCATCTTCGATTTTTGAATTTGATTGATGATTTTGAAAAAGAAATTGGGGGTTTTGTCTAAACTTTCATAAAGTTAATTTTTGAGTTTTGAACATCAATTCAGAGTCGAATTTTAGTGAAACTAGTATGGTTGGACTCGTAATTGATTGGGTTGTCAGATTTTGTGACTTTTGTCGGGTTTCAAGGTGCGAGCTTGGGTTTGACTTTTTGGTTGGCTGGACTTTTGATTAAAGATACCACCATTATCGATTGGGTTTGTTTCCTTTGGTATTATTTGATGTTCTTGAGTTGATTTTGGCTGGTTTCGAGCCGTTCAGAGGATGGTATTTGCAGGTTGACATTAGTAGAATGCGGGTTGGCTTGCTCAGTATTGCATTTGGCTTGTTCGAGATAAGTAAAATATCTAAACTTGGATTGGGGTGTATTTAACCTTCAGAACTGTGTTATAAAAGATGTATTGAGGTGATGCACATGCTAGGTGACGAGCGTGTGGACGTACCCCGAGGAAATCATGATTTTAGTTGACTATTTGACTATGACCGGACTTGTTTTGATGTTATATCTTGTTACATCCATATTCTCCCTACTTGTTTGACTGTATGAGTTGTGAATCATGGTAAAAATCATATTTAGGCTATATGCTTTTTCTGTTTGGACCCACTGAGGTCATCTTTGCTGTTGAGTTATTTGCTTAAATAGCAATTACATACTCAGTCATATTCATTCATTTGCATATCATATCTCAGTCTCTGTTATCATTTGTTGTTACATCATATTATCATTGTTTGGGCTGATAGGCATGAAATTTGTGAGCCCGAGAGATTGGAGAGATTGATGACAAAGTTGGGGCCTGAGGGCCAGATCTTGAGTGATATTTATGGGATCGGGCTGCACGACGCAGTAGGTTTTATTGATTCATGATATGATTGGACTGCACGCCGCAGGAGGTTTTATTGATTCATGATGGGATCGGGTTGCACGCTGCAGCATGTTATAGTGATTTTTGATGGGATTGGGCTGCACGCTGCAGCAGGCCATGTTGGCTTATATTAGTGCTTGGGCAAGATCCGTCCCTCCGGAGCCTGACATACCTACAGCGAGAGCAGGGACTGAGTGCCGAGTGCCGAGTGATTGAGTGTGAGACTATGAGATTGAGTACCCTGAGAGTGTGAGTACATGAGGTTAATACGGTGGTGCACTACATTTGATATGCATACTTGGCGGTAGGCATAGAGATGCATTTCCTGATGCTGTACGGTATTGTGATATTCATGACTTCTCATACACATTGACATGTAAGCATAGAGATGTACTTTCCTCGTTCTATCTGATAATGAAACATCTTATCTGTTGTTGAAAGATTTTGGAAAAAATCAAAGTTTTTTGACATACTCATATTTTGGTGATTTCGGTAAAAGACAGTTATGCCTGAAAAGCATGCTTATTTTCCCTATCTGTGAACGAGCTGAGCGTCATATCTTTGAGTTATTACTTGTACTGCTTTTACTATATTGTTATGATTTGTTCTTGGCTGTTGGTGTTAGACTCCGACTGTTGTCCAAGCACGTCACAACTATCAACCCAAGGTTAGCTTTATTACTTATTGAGTACATGGGGTCGGTTATACTCATACTACACTTCTGCACCTTGTGTACAGATTTTGTAGTTGATGTTGGTGCATATGGTGGGAGCTGACATTGGAAATGTAACTGCGTTTCAGTTATAGCTACCTCTTGTTCCTGGTAGCTTTAGATGTATAAATCTATTTATGTACATTTCGAACAGATGATTTATTTATTTCATGCCAGCTTTATAAACTCTTAAGTCTTAGAAGCTCATGATTTGTACTACCAATCCTTGGGATTTTGTATAAAAGCTTAGTTATTTCATCATTTGTTTTTCTCAATTAATCTCATTTGAATTGGATTGTTGCTAATTGGATTACCTAGCAGGTTGGATTAGGTGTCATTACAACTAGTTGGATTTTGGGTCGTGACATCATTTTTCTTCCACTTGAAGAATTGTAATGACTTGTAATGTTTTGTCAAATATTAATGAGATTGCGTTAGTAATGGAAGATCCACATTATATGTTTCTCTATATATTCGTGACTAACCTTTACGCATCATTTCTTCGTAAATCGTTCATGGATAAGGGTAGATAGAAGTCACCATGTAGGCTTGCTTGATCGTGATACCTCAGTTGAGCGCTGGTACCGCTCCCCAAGGTTGGGGCATAAAAAAGATTGCCCCTCTCCAAGTCTATGGTTTAAAATATTAGAGAATGGGCTAAAATCCCAAAATAAGAGCCTATGTAAGTCTGCCCAGGGGTACCTTTCGTGATCGTGAAAGGACCCTCGCGATGACGACGCATAAAAGAGACCTACCACACTGCCCCTCTTCCCGGACACGAAGCTTCAATTGCGTAGACAATGAACAAGAACTCCAATGCGCGAACGTGATCCTACCAATGCAAACGCGAAAGCCGAAGTCCCTCCAGACTCCACCTCTGCGCAAACGTGAACCACTAAACGTGAATATGATGACCAACAAGACTGGCACAATGCGAACATGGTCACTCCCTGCGAATGCGAAGCACAAATCGCCAGCGACCAAAATACTCTACGTGATCATAAAGCACCTTCCACGATCGCAAAGCTTATCAAAGACACAAAAAACTCAACAACTCCAAACATCACTAAAATGATCTGAAACCACCTCGGATCCCACTCGAGCCCCTAGATCCCGTCCAATCATATTAAAAAGTCCAGATATATCATCCAAACTTATTGAAAGGACCAAAACACCACATCAAAACCAAGAATCAAAAATCAAATCACTCTCTTAACTTTCAAATTTTCAACTTCGTCGAATGTGACGAACCACACTTAGACATTTCATATTGCAACCAAACTGTGCGAACAAGTTCCCTTCAACCAAATGAACCTATCCAAGGTCTCAAAACTACAATAGGATTCTGATAACACCAAAGTGAACTCCCGGTCAAACTTATAAACTCTCTAATTTTTCAAATTGCCGACTTTCGACAAATAGAGCCAAAACCTTCGAGGAACATCTAAATCCAAATCTGAACCTATGCCCAAGTCCAAAATCACCATGTGAACCTATTGGAATTATCAAATCACCAATCCAAAGTTGTTTACTTAAAAGCCAAACTTTGATCAACTCTTCCACCTTGATCAGGACCAACCATATACGCAAGTCACAATGCATCATATGATGCTACTCAAAGTCTCAACCGCAAAACAAAATTCTAAAGCTCAAAATGACTTGTCGGGTTATTATAGACCTAATAAACCTAGTGCTCTGATACCAACTTGCCATGACCCAAAAATCCTACCTTAGATCGTGATGGTGTCTAGCTAACTTGCTTAGCAAGCTAACTCAGTCAATTAAATATAGTCCATAAACCTTTAATTAAAATAGCGATATCATAAATAAAGACGGGAATAATCTCAAACAGCATAATATCTTATACAATAATAACATGGTCCAAATATAACTAGAATAGTACACCCCCCAAGGACTAAGTGGCACAAGTACACAAGCAGCTATTGCATAAGTACGAGTATGAATATCTGCTCAAAACTATTTGAGATTACAAAAATAGACAGGGTATAATAAAAGATAGGAACTCGAGCACTGCAAAATGAATCTATGGAGTGCAACTCACCCTAAGTCTCTGAGCGGAACACCTAGGCTCAATGAGAGGCTCTGCTAGTATAAACCTTTGGATCTACACAAAAAGATGTGCAGAAGCATAGTATGAGTACACCACAAGCAGTACCTAGTAAGTGTCAAGTCTAACCTTGAAGAAGTACTGACAAGGCTATAGGCATCAAGATAATTACAACACAGATATAATTAGCAGAGCTCAGGACTGAAACTATAAATAATCTCATGAACAATAGATATTAAAGATGTACAATAGTCGAAAGTTATAACGTATGCTTTTATTGTTCAAGAGATGATCATAATGCTACTCATATATGTTATTTAAAGATGGCATGTTTCAATCATCGAGGTTGAGGCTCCAACCAGAATATATAAGTGACATGCACGAGTTACCACATAGATGAATACTGCTAAATAAATTAGGGATGTCTATGCACTATCAAACTCTATTATATCATAACTGGTATACGATCCATGTACCGCGATACACAATCCATGTATCTCTGACCCCAATACACAATTCATGTACCACTGAATCCTATACACAATCCATGTATCGACTGATACACAATCCATGTATGGACCACGCTCAAAGTGCGCAAAGTAAGATGAGTTATCACCTGACTCTAGCAAAACGGATCCTTATCCAAGTGCAAAAGGAGCTTGATAGCTCTATAATCAAATATTCGTTCATCATGTCCTGTGTGCCATAATTCTATTTCATCCGCACGATGTCACATCTCGTGCCACAATCTCAATCCCAATCAAGTATAAAAATATAGTAGGCATATGCCTAAGAGCTATAGATAAAAGATGCCAAATTTAACAATAATGATACGGATATGTGCTCATGGAATTTCTATATGACTACAGATTATTCAAGCAATTCAACATATCAAGAATAAGCTCTCATACTTCCATAAATAATCATAAGCCTAAGCATAATCTCTAACATGAGTAAAAGAGCAATGTGGTCATATAAGCCAAAGAATCATGATGAGCACATGATTAAAATAAGGCATAAAGTATATCAATTCTACCCCGAATACAATATAAACTCGGTACGCATATATGCGCTCGCGCGCCCATATATATACCACCCTAATGCCTTAAACACATAAAAATCAAGACAATCCTAGGTGGTTTCTCTCTTAAGAGGTTAGCCAAGAGCTTTACCTCCATCAGGTAGCTAAAATTCAACCAAAAAATTGCTAAATTGTCACAATCCAACTCCAAACGGCTCGAATCTAGTCAAATACAACCCAATAACGTCAAACAAAGCCATAAAACCAATTCCAAACAATAAAGCTCAAATAATTAATCAAATCTCTAAAAGTCAACAAAAGTCTACCCGGTCTCACACGGTCAATACCTGGGTCAAGGGATAAATCCCTACTACCCACAACCCTACAAGTCCAAATATGTGATTAAATTTCAAAATCAAGTCCAAATCAACCTTCAAATCCTCAAAATACACCATCTTAAGTTACGGAGAAAATCCTAGACTTCACTTTAAAAAATCCATAATTTTTTGTGTAAGAATCCGTGGAAAATCAAGATATTACGTCAAATTATAGTGAAATTTCTCTTAAAAATCTCTATCTCTCGAAATCTAGGGTTTAAACGATGAAAGAATGGGTAAAAGTCTCGAAATTAAATCTCTAATAGACTGCTTAGTGATATGAATCACGATCGCGACATACCCTTCATGATCGTGAAGGCCAAAAATCCTGCCAGCTGCAATTCCATTTCGCGAATGCGAAGTACCTCATGCAACGCGATGCCCAAGCGTGCCCAACCTACGCGAACGTAATCCATGCCCAACGAATGCGAAGGCAATCCATAAGTCTGACACCAAAAATTCACGAACGCGGCCCCTGCACGTGAAACCGAAGCACCTGTCCTCAGTGCTCCACGAACGCGGCACCACACATGCGAACGAAAAGAGTAAAACTATGCCTGTCAACTCCACTTCTCCGTGATCACAGGACTCAGCTTCGATCGCAAAGCACTGCATCACTCTAGCAAACCAGCAGCTGCAAATCAAAGAGAAATGATCTGAAACCACCTCGAAACACACCTGAGCCCCCCAGGACCTCCTTCAATCATATCGACAAGCCCCTATACCTTATCCAAAGTTATCCAAATTCTCAAAACACCACAACTAGTATCGAAACCAAGAATCGAGGATCAAAATCCATCTCTTAACTTCTAAACTTTCTAACTTCGCCAAACCCGTCAAAATCATTCAGATTTCGACCAAACTTCGCACAAAAGTTCTAATCAACCAAAAGAACCTAACCAAAGTCTAGTAACACCTACCGAACCATGATAATATCAAAGTCAGCTCACAGTCAATCCTAAACATTCAAATTGTCAACATTTGACAAATAGAGCCGAAAACTCTAGGAGCCTTCAAATCCAAATCTGAGCATACGCATAAGTCCAAAATACCATATTAACCTATTAGAACTATCACATCACCAATCTGAGGTCGTCTACTCAAAAGTCAAACATTGGTCAACTCCTATAACTTAAGCTTCCAAAATGAGACTAAAAGTCTCAGTTCACTCTCTAACCCTCCCGAGGCCAAACCAACCACTCCCGCAAGTCACAAACCAACAAAAAACATATGGGGAGCATAAAAATAGGAAAACAGGGCTCAAATATATAAAATGATTGGCCGGGTCGTTACATATTCAAAAGAATATTTAATAATGAAACTATAGATCAATATAAACTCTAACTGTACAAGATATTTTCACACAGTGCGAAATGCAGATTGTTTGGCTAGTTGTTTTTGTTTTTATAAAACACATGCACAACTCAAAAAATACCGTATTTCAATTTCATTTTATATGACTATTTTTTTATTTTTCCAATTAAAAAATAATTTTTATGTTTAAAGTAATTTAACTAAGCTTCTCATTTTATCTTTATTAGCATATCGTTTTTTACCATAAAAACCTCATGGTATATTTCAGACAACAAATTTTTAAAAGTTATATTAATACTTCATGCATGTTAAAATGACACTATTTAAATTAAAACGGAGAGGGTATAATATTAGCTCTATATTTTAAGATAAACTTAAAAACAAACTCCTTCAAGAAAAGTTTGTCCTTTGCATTTCAAAAGAAATTTTCAAAACTCAAAGATCTAAGTTTACTTATATGCATTCGTTATTTATAACAAATTAAAAAAAAATTTCCATAATAGCTATAAATTAAAGTAAAATTAACATACTATTATTTAGCTAAAGGTAAACGGTAAGTCTACATGTAAAACCTATTTTGCATAAATTAATTTTATATTAAATTGATGCAAACATCACTGTAGGCACAGCCAAATGTTCACCATACAAAAGTGTTGATCTTTTGTGGTTCCATATTTGAGTTTGATGAACACAGAGCAACATGTTTTCAGTACGTAAGATAGCTTCTCCTTACTGTTTACCCTAAAAATCGGATCATAATTGAATTTATACGTGGTTTTAAGGATACATGACCTAATTTGATACAAATGACGAGTAATCAAATTGAAACTAAAATTAAGTAATAACTGAAGGAATGCAAACCACCCAACCGGAACAATGGTGACCACGTTGGTTGATCCTTCTTGGATAGGGATCAATTATAATTAAAATTGGAACAAGATAATGAGATAATGATTCAAGAGACTAATCTACAACTGTCTTTTTTATGATCCCGAAAAGTGTCCCTACAAATAATTAGACCCCCTCTTTATATAGTAGGGGAATCCTACATTTGGTATAACTCTGTATAAGGTAAAAAATCTCCTGATTTGTTAATTAAGCGGTTCCATTGATTTGTGTCGAGATTCCCGCCGCGATGCTCGTCTCATTACAGATATTCTGGCTTTTCGTTATTTAGGTTCGGTGATCTTCCCTCGAGCATTTTCGGGGTTGGGATCAATTTCGAATCATGGGCTCGGTGTTCTCGAGGTCTCGGACATTCTGGCCTCGTGTTTCGTTTCAATGAAACTCGAGGTCGATCTTTAACCCTTCGCATTTCGAACCCGACCTGTCGTGCAATAGCCGATCCCGATTTCGACCATATATAGTCGAGCCCGATTTTGATCATATACAGTTGGGCCCGACTTCGACTGTATACATATAGTCCCCCCCCCATTTTTCGCAGAGTAACGACGAGAAACGATATGAGCATCAGATTCTCACCATACGGGTTTCCGATTCTTACTCGGATAAGTGGCGATAGACTCATGACGTACGCGATACGTAAATTGAAAACGTCCTATTAGAAAAGCCTTTTAAAGCATCAAATGAGTGTCAGTTGATGTTCTACTGCTTCGGGATATGACACACCGTTTTGAAAGACTATAAATTACCCTCATTCATTCTTTGTGTCCAAATACTCGTGCTCTTTTACAGAAACTTCATCATTCTTATCTTCAAGACCTCCTGCTTTCTGGTTTTATGAAAGTATTTCACAAGCTATCTACGGATTATATTTCCTTCGTATCAGCATCTTTTTCCTACTTCCTCTATTCAAAGATAATGGCAAAGAATTCAAAATCCGTTCCCTAAAGAAAAACTCTTTCTTCTTCTCAACCTGCTGAGAACGTTTCGCCTGTCGTCACCGAGGAACCTATACCGAAACCCCCTCTAAAGGCGTTTATACCCACGGGGTGCTCAACCAGAGCCGATTTCAAGGTTGAAAAAACTTCCTCAATACCAGGCCGGTGCGAACCGGTCATGAGATACATCTGTTCAATCACCGACAGCGTTCTCGAGAAAGTCAAGGAAGACTGCAACTGGGTCGGCAAGTGCGTGGTGGTTCCTGCGCCTGAAGAAGCAATTACTACCCACATGGAAGGATTTTTTAAGTGTTTACACTTATCCCTTCACGTTGGGCCCTTTGGACCCGGTCATTATTGCCTTTTGTAAAAGGTACGAGGTGACCTTGGGCCAAATTCATCCTTCTTTCTGGAGGATAGTTATCCTTCTCTATTTTTTCGTAAAGATCAAGGGGTATCCTTTCACCCTCGATAATCTCATGCATTTGTACAGTCCCCGACTCTATCGAGGGGGGTTAGTAAAACTTGCTCGTCGGGCAATTAAAGCCCCGTTCTCAAGTATTGATAAGCATCAGGATCGAGGTTGGTTGGGTCGATTTGTTCTAGTGAAAACATCGGACCTAATTCTAGCCGAAGATATGCCAATCCTTGAGAAATCAAATATGAAGCGTAAGTATAACCCTGCTTTTTAGAAATGTTTTTACCATTTTCCCTTTTGCCCTTCCTCTTATCAATTTTCTATGATGCAGCTGTTTCTCAGGTGCCGGATGCAGTTCCTCATCTCAAATAGTAGGTCGAGGGAATCGTATCCCAAAAACCATATTCTGAGCGCGCATGGTGCAAGCTATCAAAAGGCCGGTGGGAGGCCCGACTTCATGGTGAGATAAGTTACATTCAAGCTTAATTCTTTACGTTATTGATTTCTAGCCTGTTTTGCTACTCTTTCGCAGGTTTATCAAAAGATGTTGAAATGAGACCTCTACCCGTGGGCGGTGATGCGCCCAGAGAGCCCCCTGTTTCGAAGTAGGATAAAGAGAAGAAAAGAAAAAAGGCTCCAAGTTCCCCAGACCTCGAGAAGAAGAGACCGAGGAAAAGATTGGCTCATAAGCCCAAGAGGAGTGCTAGTGGTTGAGAATTATCTTTGGACTCGCTACATCGATTGAGGGATGAGTACGAGGAGGAAGAAGAGGACTTTGACCTTGTGGCTAGTGTGCCGCCACAGTCTGAAGGGCAAGGGTTCTCCGAACCAGGGGTTAGAGAAGTGGATCTTCATCGAGTTTGGGAACCCGAGGTGGAGACAAGAATTGAGGCTTCCCCAGATACGAGGAGAGCACAACTGGGAGTATTGGTCCGATTTAGATGGTTGATTCACCCTCTTTCTAGGAATCAATGTTCAACGAAGCCCAACTAGCAAAATAATGCTCCCTGGACGGAGATAATAGATGGAAAGACCCTTTCCATGGTTTTTTTGATGGTGTGAATTCGATGGCCACGGAAGATGTTCTTTGGCTCGGTAATTTAGAGGTACCGAGGAAGAGCTCATCTTTCAATACAAGCGGGACTTCCTTTAGTCCAAAATTGGTCGATCGGTTTCCCGCACCGAGTTCTTACCCTGATCGAAAACACTCCTTATCTTTTACCCTTCCCGAGGATGCCCGGGTATTATTTGCTTATGCAGAGGCTTAGCATAGAGCGGCAAAGGAAAAAACTGAGGCCCGGACCAAGAGTACCGAGGAGCTTCATCTCGGATCAGTTCGGTTATCTCAGATCGAGATAATCTGGCTAAAGAGCTAAAAATGGCCAAGTGGGAAGCTGCCGTGATCAAAGCCGAAGCTGATGAAATGGTGGCTCAATATAAGGCCGATGCTGAAGCTGGTCAAGACCAATCAATGAATATGGTTGACCATATTAGGTGGCAATCTCGTAGGCTTGCCCTTGAGGAAATTCACGCTCGAGGCTTTGATTTATCGATAGAGATTGAAGATGCCAAGGTAGCTGAAGCCGAAGCCAGAAAACTTGCCTTTCCAGAGGAGGATGATTCGGAGGATTCAGTCGGGTCTGAAGAATGAGAAGACCTCGGAAATCCTGATGTCGAGGCGGAATCCAGTCGAGGCCAAGTCGCTCCTGATCGAGTTTTATCTGTTTTCGTGTTTAATATTCTGTATCAAGATTGCACGATTTCTCTAAAGGGGATTTTTGATATATATATATATATATATATATATATATATATATATATATATATATATATATGAACGCTTTCTTTTAACAACTTTCGAATTTTCTCTTTGCTTTTTTATTTGGATTTGCAAAGATCGAAATGCCTTAGCCCTCAAGTACTCTCAACTCAGAGTGGCCTTAGCTTTTGATTCGGGCATTGCCAAATGAGCGATGTGCCCTCGAGTACTATTAACTTGAAGTGGCCTTAGCCTTTTCATTCAGGCATTGCCAAATAAGCTTCGTACCCTCAAATTTTGTTAACCCGGTATGGCCTTAGCCTTTTAATTCGGGCGTAGCCAAATAAGCCTTGTACCCTCGAGTTTCATTAACCTGGTATATCCATAGCCTTTTAATTCGAGCGTAGCCAAATAAGCTTCGCGCCCTCAGGTTTCGTTAACCCGGAATTGCCTTAGTCTTTTAATTCAGGCGTAGCCAAATAAGCTTTGTGCCCTCGGGTTTCGCTAACCCGGAATGGCCTTAGCCTTTTAATTCGGGCGTAGCCAAATAAACTTTGTACACTTGGATTTTGTTAACCCGGTATGGCCTTAGCCTTTTAATTCGGGTAGCCAAATAAGCTTTGTACGCTCGGGTTTCGTTAACCCGATATGGCCTTAGCCTTTTAATTCGGCCGTAGCCAAATAAGCTTCGTTCCCTCGGGTTTCGTTTCCCCGGAATGGCCTTAGCCTTTAAAGTTTGGGGGTTTCCTAATAGGTCTTACGTCCCCTCGAGTGCTGTTAACTCGAAACGGCCTTGGCCTTTTAATTCGGGCTTTGCCAAATAAGCTTTAGCCTTTAAAGTTTGGGGGTTGCCTAATAGGTCTTACGTCCCATCGAGTGCTAATAACTTGGACAGTCTCAGTTCATTTTTCGGACGGTAGTCCCCGAGTTATAAAGTGATCATTCGAACTCAGATTAAGGTGGCCCTTGGGCTCATTTTTCGGACTACAGTCCCCGGGTGAGAGAGTGATTATTCAAACTCAGGTTAAGGCGGCCCATGGGCTCGTTTCCTTTAGGGGATCAGAAGCAGGGAGTTCCTTCAGAAATGTAAAGGAGAAGCTTTAAAAGACAAGGTGTTTGCAAAGAAGAGATTTCACTTTATTTTGCCATGTATGCATACAAGTTTTGTGTCAGGGTTCGATCAGTCTATGTGAGCACGGTTCATTTGACTGTTTGGCCCTTCCATTGAATCATATTGATCGAGACCCTTCAATCCTGAAGTCTCTTTCCATGCTAAAATCGATATTAGAGGGAAAGAACATAAGCTTCAGGCTGTTGTCGTGATCATCCCCACCGGTTCGTTACCGACCTTCAATTCTATGTTAGCACGATTTACATGTTACCTCATTAAAAACCTTGCCATAAAACCCATTTGGGACAAAACCGGTCCAACGGAAAAAAAGTGCAAGACGTGCTTTCAGACCCAACATTTCGTATTGTCACTTGCTTGCTACCTACAAGCGTTAGTTTAAAATATAAATAAAATAAAGAAAAAGGTCGTACCTTGGCAGTAATATCGCTTTAGGTGAGTTATTTACTAGTCATTCACCATTCCTCATCCCGAGCTTGTAAGATCCCTCTACGGTGATTTCGATGATAAGGTCCTTCCCAGTTCTGTCCCAGCTTTACCTAGTTCGGATTCGGTGTGTTCGGTGTGACCTTTCTTAGTACCATGTTCCCGACGTCGAAGCATCGAAGGTTGGTCCTTCTATTGTAATACCTCTTGAATTATTAATTTTTGGGCAGCCAATCGAACTAGGGCGGCTTCACGCCTTTCATCTAACAGCTCTGGGTTCGTATTCATGGACTCGGTACTTTTTAAGGCCCAATGGACCTATCGAGCCTGTTTTTAATCATGAGTCCCCGGTTGCTATAGCCTCGGTCATCCCTCCTTTCATTTCTTATTGAGTTCAGCCTAGACCCGCTGCTCCTTATATCTCCATTATATGGCTGATACCAATCCCTGTTTGGTCTTGGTTCGCGATGGATATCTCTTTTGGCTCTGTCGAGGGTCCTTTTAGGATAGATAGACCTCGAAGGGGCCCCGAGCTGATCATCGGCTCTGATTTTCGATTGATACTGGTTATGTATGTCAACTCATGTAACGGCCGGGTATTCTATTAAGTACTGCTTTAGTTGCTGTGAAGCCACCAAGCTCCGAATATTAAGTCCCTAAGTGAAGGCTTGAACAGCCCAATCATCGGCGACCGGCGGCAGATCCATCCGTTCCGTTTGAAATCGGGACACGAACTCTCTGAGCATCTCATTATCCTTTTGTTTGACTTTGCAAAGGTCCGATTTTCTGGTCTCGACCTTGATGGCACCTGCGTGTGCCTTTACGAAAGAATCTGCAAGCATAGCAAATGAGTCAATAGAATTAGGAGGTAAATTGTGATACCATATCGTAGCTCCCTTTGATAGGGTCTCCCCAAATGTTTTTAACAGAACAGACTCGATCTCATCGTCCTCCAGGTTGTTCCCTTTGATAGCACATGTATACGAGGTTACATGTTCGTTTAGATCGGTCATTCTATTATACTTGGGTATTTCGGGCATACGGAATTTCTTGGGGGTCGGCTTCGGATTCATGCTTGGCGAGAAAGGTCTTTGCATGAACTTCCTGGAATCCGGGCCCTCCATTACCGGAGGTGCTCCTGGGATTTGGTCTACCATGGAACTTTAGGTTTTCACCTTTTTGTTGTTGGCCTCGATCTTTTTCTCCCTTGATTCTAACCGTTTTGTCAGCTCCTCAAGCTTTTTTATAATCTTGGGGTTAGTCCCCAATTCATGTTCATTTGACCTTTCTACGACCGATTTGTCCCTACAGGCAATTTCCCGAGATGGGTCGAGCTCATCCCTGTTCGGTGCACGGCTTTGGTTTTGTAACTGAGCTATCGTCGCCTGTTGAGCCTGCAACATATCGAAGATCACTCATAGGTTGATCCTGTCGTCTTCAAAGTTTTGGGTGTTTCGAGTTGCCGATCGGACTTCTTTATAAACGCTATTTTCGGGGTTGGTAGGTAGGTTCGTATCGACAACCGCATGTGAATTAGCGTCAATCTGATCTGCGATTGGAAACTCGTTACCGGGCGCTACGTTATTGTTTTCACCTTGGTGACCGGATTTGAAGTTGACATACGGTGGTGCCGATTGAATGTTTGGCATCTCTGCATTATAGCCTGACAAAGACACTTCAAAGAGCAAGTGTGAAGCAGTGTTTGTTATGGAAATTTGTATCAAATAACCACTATTATCCTCATCCCCACGATGGGCGCCAAACTGTTTACCCTAAAAATAACAATTGAATTTATACGTGGTTTTAAGGATATGTGACCTAATTTGATACAAATGACGAGTAATCAAATTGAAATTAAATTTAAGTAATAAATGAAGGAATGCAAACCACCTAAGCTGAAATAATGGTGACCGCGTTGGTTGATCTTTCTTGGGCAGGAATCGATTATAATTGAAATTGGAACAAGAATGAGATAATGATTCAAGAGACCAATCTATAGCTGTCTTTTTTATGATCCCGAAAAGTGTCCCTACAAATAATTAGACCCCCCTTTTATATAGTAGGGGAATCCTACATTGGTACAACTCTATATAAGGTAAAAAAAATCTCCTGATTTGCTAATTAAGTGGTTCCATTGATTTGTGCTGAGATTCCCTCCGTGATGCTCATCTAATTATGGATATTCTGGCTTTTTGTTATTTAGGCTCAGGATCAATTTCGGATCACGGGCTCGGTGTTCTCGAGGTCGGACATTCTAGCCTCATGTTTCGCTTCGATGAAACTCTGGGTCGATCTTCAACCCTTCGCATTCTGAACCTGATCTGTCGTGCAATAGTCGATCCCAATTTCAACCATATATAGTCGAGCCCGATTTTGACCATATACAGTTTGGCCCGACTTCGACCGTATACACTTACTCAGATGGATCATTTAGCATTAAAATTTATTAATAAAGGTCAACTCTTACCTCAATATCTCCAACCTAACACCCAAGGCTCCTCTGCACATACCACTAAATTCCCTCTACCCCAGCTCCCCTCCTCTCTTCTTCCATCTTCCACATTTAATTCATTCAATGGTTCAATTGCTTATTACTTCTCCCTTCATCTTAATTAATATGATATTTTTTTCTTTTTATCCAAAAAAATGATACTTTTTATGTTTAGCTGCAATTTAATATTAAAAGACACATTATACCCATAAGAGACGAGTTATAGTCAACACAAATATTATGACTCGTTTTAAAATACAAGTTTTAAAAATTTTCTTTTCTTTCTTTAATTTCATGCTCAGTTAAACACCATCACATAAATTGGGAGGTGGGAGTAGTTTTTTTGAGTTTCTACCATATTTTTTTAATCTACTGATAAAAAGTAAATGTATGTGTATACGGTCAAAGTCGAGCTCGACTACAACTTCGTAGATTAGGCTTGGAACGTGGCGGCCAAGGACTGAAGATCGACCTCGAGTCCCTTCGAGGAACATTGAGTTCGGTGTCGACCTTAGCCTCGAACGAGCTCGGAGGAACATTGTTGAGATAACTAACAGAAGACCAAAATATCCGCGACACTCGGATATTACGGCGGGAACCTCAGCACGTATTAGCAAGGACCTAACTATCAGCAAATCAAGATATTTTTTACCTTTTATAGAAATGTTACATAAATTAGGACTCTCCTCTGTATAAAGAAGGTCTGACAATTCATTCAAGACATTGTAACACGCATTCCAAAGCTAACCTTCCAAGGCTAAGATTGTTCAACTTGTGTGGTTTACATTTACTTTCTCATTGTTTATTTCAGTTTTAATCTGATTTCTCATTTTGTATCAAGTTGGATCACATATCCTTAATACCACGTACAAATTCAATTATTCTTCAATTTTGAGGGTAAACAGTTTGGCGTCCACCGTGGGGCAAGGATAATAGTAGTTATTTGATACAAATCTTCATAACACACACTACTTTATGATTGCTATTGAAGTGTCCCTGATTCCAGGCTCAAACATAAAATGTCAAACTCTCAATCAGCACCCCTACATGTTGACAATGAGTCTGGTCATCAAGGTGAAAATAACAATATAGCACCCAGTAACAAGGTACCACCTGCTGATCCCGTTGGAATTTCGATCGTAGATCAGATTGATGCTAATTCACATGTGGCTATCGATGCAAACTTGCCTACCAACCCCGAAAATAGCGTCCGTGATGGAGCCCGATCGGTAACTCAAAACAAAACAAAAAATTAAAGGGGACGGGATCAGTCTAAAGGTGATCTTTGAAATGCTGCAGGCTCAACAGGCGGCGATAGCTCAGTTACAGAACCAAAGACGAGCTTTGAGCAGGGTTGAGCCGAACCACCCCCGGAAGTCGCCCTCTACAATCTGATCCAACCCAAAGGGATCCTAACCAGATGTGCAAATATCATGGCACTCACGGACACAGAACTGAAGATTATCGATAGCTGAGAGAGGAAATGGCACAACTATTTAATAATGGTCATCTCAAAGAATTCCTGAGCGACCAAGCCAAAAATCATTTCAGGAACAGGGATTCTAACAAGGAGATAGAACAAGAAGAGCCTCAACACGTCATTAACATGATAATCGGTGGGTTTGATATCCCACAAGCGCGGATGTTGAAACGCACCAAAGTGTCCATCATTAGAGAGAAACAAATACGAGACTACACACCGGAAGGACCTTTATCTTTCAACGACGAGGATGCGAAAGGGATTGTACAGCCCCACAATCATGCTCCGATAATATATGTACTTTTAAATAAAATTCAAGTTAAACATGTGGGTAATTGATCCAGGTAGCTCGGCCAACATCATTTGAGCGAGGGTCGAGGAGCAGCTCGGTCTACAAGACCAAATCGTACCCGCGGTTGGAGTTCTAAACAGATTCGACATGGCATGTGAAACCACTAAGGGCAAGATAATGAAACCAGCAAACACCGCAGGGTCCATCTAGGAAACAAAATTTTATGTGATCGAAGGAGACATGAGGTACAACACTCTATTCGGGAGGCCATGGATCCACAACATGAGGGCGGTGCCCTCAACACTGCACCAGGCACTGAAATTCCCAACACCTAGCAGAGTCAAAATGGTCTACGGTGAACAACCGGCTGCCAAGGAAATGTTCACGGTCGAGGAGGTGATACCGGCATCTACAACATAGAAGGATCCAAACCAGATGGTCAAAATAGGGCCAAATTGCAATCACTAATACTATCCTCGGCAGATTCGGACGGACAAATGGAAGGTGAGGACAATGATTATAGGGTCTCCAGATCTTTTATAGGCCCCGATGATTTTGATGCCACTAAGTCGACGGTCGAGGAGCTGGAGCAAGTCATATTGATAGAAAGCTTGCCCGATCGAAAGTTATACCTAGGCACGGGATTGAGCTCCGAACTCAGGAAAAGATACATTCAATTTCTTATATCTAACGAAGATTGTTTCGCTTGGTCCCACCTTGATATGACAGGAATCCCACCGGAGATAACCACTCACAAGTTGATCCTGGACCAAAAGTTTCATCTGGTCAAGCAAAAGAGGAGACACAAGTCCGAGCTCAAACATGCTTTCATCAAGGACGAGGTATCTAAACTCCTTAGAATGGGTCCATTCGGGAGGTTAATTACCCTGATTGGTTAGAAAATGTGGTAGTAGTCCTGAAGAAGAACAAATTAAAAATGTGTATAGACTATAAGGTTTTAAATAAAGCATGTCCCAAGGGCTCTTTCCTTTGTCCAACATCGATTGAATGATCGATGCCACGGCCGGCCACGAGATCCTCTGGTTTCTCGATGCCTACTCTGGGTACAACCAAATACAGATGGACCCAAGTGATCACGAAAAAATGTCCTTCATCACAAAATACGGCAGATACTGCTACAACGTGATGCCACTCGATTTACAGAACGCCAGTGCCACTAACCAACGCCTAGTAAATAGGATGTTCGAGAAACAAATAGGAAAATGGATGGAGGTTTACATTGACGACATGTTGGTTAAGTCCCTGCAAGCAGAGGACCATATAAAACATTTGCTGGAAACCTTCAGCATATTGAAGAAATACAATATGAAGCTGAACCTGGAGAAATGTGCGTTTGGAGTTAGATCAGGTAAATTCTTTGGGTTCATGGTATCCAACCGAGGAATCGAGATCAACCCCGACAAAATCAAAGCCATCGAAGACATCACGGTTGTGGATAACGTGAAAGTCGTCCAAAGGTTAACTAGGCGCATAGTCGCCCTGGGGCGATTCATTTTGAGGTCGTCAGACAAGAGCCCGCCGCTGCTTCACACACCAAAGGCAGACGAAGAACTGTACTTGTACTTTGCGGTTTCAGAGATAGCGGTAAGTGGAGTCCTAGCCCGGGAAAAGCAAGGTATGCAATTTCAAATTTACTATGTTAGTAGGACCCTAGGTGAGGCTAAAACTAGTTACCCTCACCTAGAAAAATTGGCACTTGCTTTGCTAAGCGCCTCTAGGAAGCTAAACCATACTTCCATTGTCACCCCATATGTGTCGTAACTACTTAACCATTGAGGAACATTATGCATAAGCCCGAGCTCTCGGGCCGGTTGGCCAAATAGGCCGTGGATATAAGCGGGTACGTTATTGAATATCGACCCCAAACCACCATTAAGTCTCAAATCTTGGCAGACTTTGTGGCCGACTTTACACCGGCCCTAATACCCGAGGTCTAAAGAGAGTTATTAATTAACTCATGAACTTCCTCGGGAATCTGGATCCTCATTACGGATGGCGCCTCAAACGCAAAAGGGTCTGGACTTGGCATCGTATTGAAGCCACCAACTGGAAATGTTGTTAGACAATCTATTAAGACTGTGAAATTGATTAACAACGAGGCCATATATGAGGCCATGATTGCAGGCCTTGAACTAGCCAAAAGCTTGGGGGTAGAAGTGATCGATGCCAAGTGTGATTCTCTCTTTGTGGTAAACTAAGTTGATGGAGCATTCAAGGTCGGAGAAGAACAAATGCAAAGATACTTAGAAAAGTTACAGGTAACACTACATCGATTCAAAGAATGGACTTTGCAACATGTACCTCGAGATCAAAACAATGAGGCTGATGCCCTTACTAACTTAGGGTTATCGGTTGAAGATGATGAGTTCGATTTGGGGGCAGTCATACAGCTTATGAGATCGGTGGTAGAAGAAGGTCATGCCGAGGTCAACTCAACGAGCCTAACTTAGGACTGGAGGAATAAATATGTAGAAAATCTCAAGACCGATAAAATGCCCTGGATCCAAAAGAATCGAGGGCCCTGCGTACAAAGGCAGCCCAGTTTAGCTTGTCCGAATACGTAACCATGTTCAGAAGAACATTCGATGGCCCACTTGCAATCAGTCTAGGACCAGGAAATATTGAGTACATTTTGAGGGAAATCCATGAAGGTACCTGTGAAAACCATTCGGGCGCCTAATTGCTGGTTCGAAAAGTAATCAGAACCGACTAGTACTAGATCGACATGGAAAAAGACGCAAAGGAGTTTGTTAGAAAATGCGACGGATTCCAAAGACACACTCTGATGATTAATCAACGGGGGGAGCTGTGACATTCGGTGTTGTCACCATAGCGGTTCAAGAAGTAGGGAATGGACATCGTCGGCTCCCTTCCATGCGCACCAGGTAAGGCTTAATTTTTTTTTTTTATGACTGACTATTTTTCTAAATGGGTGGAAGCCCATGCATACGAGAAGGTCAGGGAGAAGAAATTCATTGATTTCATTTAGGACCACATCATATGCCGATTTAGAATGCCGGCTGAGATTGTATGTGATAATGGGAAACAATTCATCGGAAGCAAAGTAACCAAATTCCTTGAAGACCACAAGATCAAAAGGATCCTGTCAACACCCTATCACCCTAGTGGGAATGGAAAATTTGAATCTACCAAAAAAACCATACTCCAAAACCTTAAAAAGAGGTTAACCGACGCCAATGTAAAATGGAAGGAAATACTACTCGAAGTCCTATGGGCATACTGTAAAGCCTCGAAATCCAGTACCTGGGCCACCCCGTTTTCTTTGGTTTATGGTGCCGAAGCTCTGATACTGGTTGAAGTCTGAGAACCAAGTATCACATTTCGATATGCAACAAAGGAATCGAACGACGGGGCCATGAGTACGAGTCTGGAGCTATTAGATGAAAGGCTCAAAGCCGCCCTTGTCCGGTTGGCTGCCTAAAAACAGCGGATCGAAAGGTATTACAATCGTAGGGCCAGCATTCGGCAATTTAGTACAGGGGACTTGGTACTAAGGAAGGTCACACTAAGCACTCGAAACTCGAACGAAGGAAAATTGGGGCCGTACTAGGAAGGACCGTACCAAATTATCGAGATCACCGGAAAGGGATCCTTCAAACGCGGAACAATGAATGACGAGCAACTGCCGAACAAATGGAATATAACTCACTTGAAGCGATATTACTGCTAAGGTACGGCCCCAATCTTTCTTTTGTTTATATATTAAACTAATGCTTGCAGATAACCAACAAGGGACGATACGAAATTTTAAGTCTAAAAGCACGCGTTGCACTCTTTTTCCCTAGAACCGGTTTTGTCCCAAATGGGTTTTCTGGCAAGGTTTTTAACGAGGAAACAAGTAAATCATGCTAACTTTGAATTGAAGGCTGACTATGAACCGGTGACGATGATCAAAACAGCATTCGAGGCCTCTCTTAGATCAGCCCCGAACACTGAGGGGCATTACCCTCAGATATCGACTTTATCAAGGAAAGAAAGTTCATAATTGAAGGGTTTCAATAGATAGGATTTATTGTAAGGGCCAAACGGTCAAATGAACTACTGTGCCTACATAGACTGCTCAAACCCTGGCACAAAGCATGTTTACATGTATAACTATTATGCACAAAAATAGAAAGAAGTCTCTTCCTTCCGCACAAACATCTTGTCCTTTAAAATTTTTCTTGCATTTCTCAAGGAATTTCCTACATGCGATCCCCTAAAGGTATCGAGCCCAGAGGGCCACCTTAATGCAAGTTTAAACAATCACTCTCACTCGGGGACTACCGTCCTGAAACAAACTCGGACGCCGCAGCATGTTTCATTGATTTATGCCATAATTGGCTTGTTATAGCGCTTGGGTTGAAGGAGCCCCTCCGAAGTCTCTACAAACCCCCAGTGAGCGCAGGTACCTATTGAGTGCAAGTGCCCAGTGTCGTGTGCCGAGCGACTGAGAGGAATGAGTGACTGTGAGGAATGAGTGGTTGAGAGGTTTGAGTGAATGGGAGGACTGACTGACTGTTGCTCTGAGAGAATGCATTAGACTTCATTACTGTTGCACTTCAGCTATCATATATCACCATCTCGTAATTTCTGAGAGATATTATATTCTGTTTCACTTAAACTTGACATGAATTAATTGTTTTGGCCTTAATTGCCGAACTTGAAAGCATGCCTACCTTCCTATGTTGAAATTACTGTAATTGAACTATATCTGTGAAGCTCGTCACTAATTTCAGTCCTTATTTAGTCTTGTTACTTACTGAGTTGGTTGTACTCACGCTACACCCTGCACTTCATGTGTAGATCCAGGTGTTGCCGGACATGGTAGGTGTTGATTCCCTTGTGCAGTTCGATCGTTAGAGATTCCAATGTAGCTGCCCGGCGTTTGCGGAACTTGTCTCTCCTTCCCTATCTTTTCGCTTATTGTATTTTGTTTTAGACAATCATAGACAGCATTTTCTAGACTTACGATGTATAGATGCTCATGTACTCTGTGACACCCCGATTTTTGGGAACTTTCGCGTTGAGTTTTTGGTTTCTATCCTATTTATGAGAACTTTTATTATTTAAATTGCTTTAACTCATTTTCCGTTAAATTGGCAATATTTTTAAATGTCGTCTTGCATAGTACCATGTTAGGCGCCATCAAGACAGGTTAGGATTTTGAGTCATGATAAGTTGGTATCAGAGTCTAGGTTACATAGGTCTCACGAGTCATGAGCAGGTTTAGTAGAGTTTGTGGATCCGTACGAAGGCGTATGTACTTATCTTCGAGAGGCCGCCGAACCCTTAGGTAACTTCACATGCTTGTATTTTTATCGTGCGGATTCTGGTAACTAAACTTCTGTATTCTATTCTCTCACAGATGGTGAGGACACGTGCTACCGGGCAGGACGAACAGCCACCAGCACCACCAGCTAGGGCCATGAGAGGCTAAGGTCGCGGTACGGGCAGAGGTGCAGCTCGTACACTAGCTAGAGCAGCGCCTCCAAACCCACACATCGCTCCAGCTCAGGAGCAGATACCAGATACAGTGGAGCCAGTGCGGCAGGCTCAAGCATCAGCTGTGCCCATTGTGATTCCAGACCTTTAGGAGGCCTTGGCTCAGATTTTGACTGTGTGCACCAGCCTTGCTTAGGCGGTCTCTGTTCCAGCCGAAGCAGCCACTTCTCAAGCTGAGGGAGGTACTTAGACTCCCGTCGCCTGTACTCCAGAGCAGGAAATGAAGGGACTCCAGACACCGGGGGTACTACTAGCCCAGCTGATTGCAGTTGCTCAGGCCCAAGTGGGTCCCGTTATGACAAATGATGAGCAGAGGAGACTAGGGAGATTTGGGAGGCTTCAGCCTCCATCATTTAGCGGGGCCGAGTCAGAAGATTCTCAGGGTTTCTTGGATAAGTGCCTGCGGATTCTTCGCATGGCGGGTATTCTGGAGACTAATGGGGTCTCGTTCAATACCTTTCAGTTCAATAGGGCTGCATTCAGATGGTGGAAGGCTTATAAGAGGTGTAGGTCGATCGGTACAGCACCACTTTTATGGCAGGAGTTCTCCGTTCTCTTTTTGGAGAAGTTCGTGCCGCAGTCTTGTAAGGAGGAGCTGCGCAGACAGTTTGAGCAACTACGTTAGGAGGCATGTCTGTGACCCAATAGGAGATGAGGTTTTCGGAGTTGGCTCATAAGCAGTTTAGTTGGTTCCCACTGTCGGGGAGAGCATTAGGAGGTTCATTGATGGCCTCATATATCAGCTGGAGTTGCTTATGACTCGAGAGAGGGTATCTGGTGCTACTTTCGACGAGGTGGTTGACATTGCTTGGAAGATATAGATGGTCCGTAGTCAGGAGTGTGAGGATAGAGAGGCTAAGAGGCCACGAGGTTCGAGCGATTTCGGTAGTGTTCCTTTTGTAGGGCAGTCCTATCACGGTTGGAATCAGCCTTATAGGCCCGCTCAGATGGCTTGTCCAGTTCACCGTGGCGCAACATCCGAGCATGGTTCATACAGTGCTCGTCAGAGTCAGTCATCTCTTAGTTCCCTTCTAACTCAGAGTTCGTCCCATGCTCCATCAGCTCAGGGTTCATCTATGCCAGATCCTTCTAGTAGTTATCTCGGTATTCGAGGCCCTATTCAGTCCCCACGAATAGTATCGGAAAGTTTCTTCGAGTGTGTGGAGTTTGAGCATATGTGGAGGCACTGTCCTCGTTGCCTGGGAGGTCCAGTGATGCAGAGGAGTTAGGCTACGACTTTCTCACTAGTTACTTCACCACCCGTGCAGCCAGCTCGGGGTGGAGCCCAGGCAGCTAGAGGTCGCCATAGAGGGGGAGGCTGATCAGGTGGAGGTCAGTCCCGATTCTATGCCATTCCTGCCAGACCAGATATTGTTGCTTCAAATGCAGTGATCATAGGTATAGAGTCAGTATGCCACACGGACGCTTCTGTATTATTTGACCCTGGTTCTACTTATTCGTATGTATCATCGTACTTTGCTCATTTTGTGGACATGCCCCGTGAGTCGTTAGTTTCATCTGTTCATGTATCTATGCTAGTGGGCGATACTATTATTGTGGACCGTGTATATCAGTCATGTGTAGTGATTATTGGGGATTGGAGACTAGAGTTGATCTCTTATTGCTTAGTATGGTTGATTTAGACATGATCTTGGGCATGGATTGGTTGTGTCCATGTCATGTTGTTCGATTGTCACGCCAAGACCGTGACATTGGCGACGCCGGGGTTGCCAAGGATTGAGTGGAGAGGTTCTCTAGACTATGTTCCCAACAGATTGATTTCATATTTGAAGGCCCAACAGATGGTTGGGAAGGGTTGTTTATATTATTTGGCCTTTGTGAGGGATGTTAGTGCCGATACTCTACTATTGATTCTGTTACGGTGGTGCGAGACTTTCCAGATGTGTTTCCTGCAGACCTGCTGGGCATGCCACTCGATAGAGATATTAACTTTGGTATTGGCTTGGTGCCGGGCACTCAGCCCATTTCTATTCCTCCGTATTGTATGGCACCAACTGAGTTGAAGGAATTAACATAGTAGCTTTAGGAACTTCTTGATAAGGGGTTTATTAGGCCTAGTGTGTCGCCTTGGGGTGCACCTGTTCTGTTTGTGAAGAAGAAGGATGGTTTTATGCGGATGTGCATCGACTATAGGCAGTTGAACAATGTCACAATCAATAACAAGTATCCTTTGTCGCGTATTGATGATCTATTTAACCAGCTTCAGAGAGCGAGGGTGTTCTGTAAGATTGATTTGAGGTCAAGGTATCACCAGTTGAAGATTCGGGACTCGGATATTCTAAAGGCAGCATTCAGGACCCGTTATGGTCATTATGAGTTCCTTGTGACTTTTGGTTTGACCAACGCCCCAGCAACATTCATGTATCTGATGAATAGAATATATCAGCCTTATCTTGACTCGTTTGTCATAGTATTCATTGATGATATCCTAGTGTACTCTCGCAGCCACGAGGAGCATGCCTAGCATTTGAGGATTGTGTTGCAGTGGTTGAGGGAGCAGAAGCTTTATGCCAAGTTCTCTAAATGTGAGTTTTGGCTTAGTTCAGTGGCGTTCTTGGGGCACATGGTGTCCAGTGAGAGGATTCAGGTGGATCCAACAAAGATAGAGGCGGTTTAGAGTTGGCCCACACCGTTCTCAGCTACAGAGATTCAGAGCTTTCTCAGCTTGGACGGTTATTATCGTTGCTTCGCGGAGGGTTTCTCGTCTATTGCGTCGCCCTTGACCAAATTGACCCAAAAGGGTGCTACTTTCAGGTGGTCAGATGAGTGTGAAGAGAACTTTCAGAAGCTCAAGACTGCCTTGACCACAGCTCCAGTTCTAGTTTTGCCTTCAGCTTCAGGCTCTTATACAATGTATCGTGATTCTTCTCGGATTGGTATTTGGTGTGTCTTGATGTAGGAGGGTAGAGTGATTGCATATGCTTCACGTCAGTTGAAGCCTCATGAGAAGAACTACCCCGTTCATGATTTGGAGTTGACTGCCATCGGTCATGCATTAAAAAATTTGGAGGAATTATCTCTACTGTGTGTCCTGTGAGGTATTTACAGATCATCGGAGTCTCCAATACTTGTTCAAACAAGAGGATCTAAATTTGAGGCGGCGAAGATGGTTGGAGCTACTAAAGGATTATGATATCATCATTCTGTATCATCCTGGGAAGGCCAATGTGGTGGCCGATGCCTTGAGTAAGAAGGCGGTGAGTATGGGTAGCCTTTCATTCATTCCTATTGGTGAGAGACCTCCTACAGTTGACGTTCAAGCCTTGGCCAACCAGTTCGTGAGGTTAGATGTGTTGGAGTCCAGTCGGGTTCTAGCTTGTATGGTTTCTCCGTGTTCCTTATATGATCGCATCAGAGAGCACCGGTATGATGATCCTCATTTGCTTGTCCTTAAGTACACGGTTCAGCACGGTGATGCTAGAGATGTTTCTATTGGGGATGATGGTGTATTGATGATGCAAGGTTGGATTTGTGTGCCTAATGTAGATGGGCTACGTGAGTTGATTCTTGAGGATGCCCACAGTTTGCATTATTCCATTCATCCAGATGCCGCGAAGATTTACCAGGACTTGAGGTAGCATTATTGGTGGAGGAGAATTAAGAAGGATATAGTCGGGTTTGTAGCTTGGTGTCTTAACTATCAGCAGGTGAAGTATGAGCATCAGAGACCAGGAGGATTACTTCAGAGGCTAGAGATTCCAAATTGGAAATGGGAGTGTATCACCATGGATTTTGTATTTGGACCCCCACAGACTTCGAGGAAGTTCGATGTTATTTGGGTGACTGTGGATCGGCGGACCAAGTCCGCGCCCTTCATTCTAGTTGGGACTACTTATTCTTCAGAGCGGTTGGTTGAGATTTACATCCGCGAGATCATCCTCTTTCACGGTATGCCAGTGTCCATCATTTCAGATCCCGGCACGTAGTTTACAACGCAGTTTTGGAGAGCTATGCAGTGAGAATTGAGCACCCGGGTTGAGTTGAGTATAGCATTTCACCCTCAGACAGACGGACAGACCAAGTGCACAATTCAGATATTGGAGGACATGCTACGTGCTTGTGTCATTGATCTTGGGGGCTTGTGGGATCAGTTTCTGCTACTTGCAGAGTTTGCCTACAATAACAGCTATCAGTCGAGCATTCAGATGGCTTCGCATGAGGCTTTGTATGGGAGACAGTGTCAATCTTCGGTAGGTTTGTTTGAGCTGGGTGAGGCTAGGCTATTGGGTACCGACTTGGTTCAGGATGCTTTGAACAAGGTTAAATTGATTCAGGATCGGCTTCGCACGACGCAGTAAACAGGAGAGTTACGCCGATAGGAAGGTTCGTGATGTTGCTTTCATGGTCAGGTAAAAGGTTTTGCTCACACTTTCACCCATGAAGGGTGTTATGAGGTTCGGAAAGAAGGGGAAGTTTAGCCCTCGGTATATTGGGCCGTTTGAGGTGCTTTAGAGGATTGGAGAGGTGGCTTACAAGCTTGCTTGCCACCTATTTTGTCGAGTGTGCATCTAGTATTTGATATTTCTATGCTCCGGAAGTATGTCCGCGATCCTTCTCATGTTTTGAATTTCATCACAGTTTAGTTGGATGGTGATCTCACTTATGATGTGGAGCTGGTGGCCATTTTGGATCGACAGGTTCGAAAGTTGAGGTCAAAGAACATAGCTTCAGTGAAGGTTCAGTGGAGAGGTCAGCTAGTTGAGGAGGCTCCTTAGGAGACCGAGCGGGAGATGCAGAGCAGATATCCACACCTATTTGAGACTCCAGGTACGTTTCTAGACCCGTTCGAAGACTAATGTTTGTTTAAGAGGGGGATGATGTAAAAATTCGGCAGGTCATTTTGAGAATTTTAGCCTCGTTCCCCCATTTGCTGCTCATTTTGAGAATTATAGTTATTATATTACTTGCCGGGGTAGTCGTTTAGGGTCCGAAGGTATTTCGGAAGGAATTGAGACACTTAGCCTTGAGGTATGAAGCTTAAGTTGAAATGGTTGACCGGATATTGACTTGTATATAAATAACTCCGAAATGGAGTTTTGACGGTTCTGTTAGCTCCGTTTGGGTGATTTTAACGTAGGAGCGTGTCTAGATAGTGATTTGGAGGTCTATATTTGAATTAGCCTTGAAATGGCCAAAGTTGGAAATTTGGAAGTTAGACAGAAAGTGGACTTTGTGGTTATCGGGCTCGGATCGGGGTTTTGGGAGTTGGAGTAGGTCCATGGTGTCATTTGTGACTTGTGTGCAAAGTTTGAGGTTAGAACATGATTTGATAGGTTTCAGCATCGTCGGTAGAAGTTGGAATTTTCTTAGTTTCGATAGGCTTGAATTGGTATGTATTCGTGTTTTTAATGTTTTTTTAGGTGATTTGAAGGCTTGGCTATGTTCTTATCGTGTTTTAGGACTTGTTGGTATGTTTGGTTGAGGTCCCGAGGGCCTCGAGTTGATTTCGGATAGTTAATGGATCGAATTCGGAGTTTGAAAGATTGTTGAAGCTGGGAGTCTTCTAGTGCAATGGCACCTACGGAGTTTTGGTCGCAGGTGCAAGCAATAGAGCGCAGGTGCGGCCATGGGAGGTCTTTGCAGTGGTCGTGGTCGTGGGCGCGGACGAAGTTCTGCGCAAGTTTGACCATAGAAGAGGATTTGGCTAGGCAGCAGGGGTGTCGTAGATGCGAAGAAGGCCCGCGGATGTGGTCCTGCAGATGCGGTGGGTCGCTAGTTAAGTGTCTTCCGCAGAAGCGAAATATTGTCCGCAGAAGCGGATACACAGGTGCGAACCCAAGTTCCGCAAGTGCAGAAATGCCTGGGCAGTGCTTAAATTCGAGGGTTTTTGGGATTTTCTTTATTTTGAACATTTCAAGCTCGGGATTGGGCGATTTTTGAGAGGGATTTCGAACAGATTCTTGAGGTAATTCCCTCCTGCTCATTTTTATTCAATAATATTGTTTCCCCATTGATTTTCCCACCTAGATTGTGTGGTTTTGAGGTGCAAATTGAGAGTTTGAGGCTAAGGATTTGGAGAGTTTGATTTGGGATGTGAGTGATGATTTGGTGTCAGATTTTGGTAAATTTTACATGGTTGGACTCGTGGTTGAATGGGCGTTCGGGTTTTTTTGACTTTTATCGGTTTTCGAGACGTGGGCTTGAGGGCTGGCTTTTGAGCCGATCTTTTACTTTTGATTTATAACTTAGTATTTGTTTATGGAATTGCTTCCTTTAGCCTTGTTGATTATATCATACTG
Source organism: Nicotiana obtusifolia (assembly GCA_002018475.1). Lineage (NCBI taxonomy): Eukaryota > Viridiplantae > Streptophyta > Magnoliopsida > Solanales > Solanaceae > Nicotiana > Nicotiana obtusifolia. Next base: position 46,237 of record MCJB01011366.1, on the reverse strand, counting down.
TTTGTGGCTAGATTCGGGACATTTGGAGGCGATTGGCGAGGCAAGGGTGTTTTGGAGTAGATATTTTTGCGGTTTGAGGTAAGTAACTGTTCAAAATTTAGTTATGAGGGTATGATACCCCGTATTATGTGCCATGTGATTGGTTTGAGGTGACGCACATGCTAGGTGACGGGCGTGTGGGCGTGCACCATAGTAATTGAGACTTGGTCAAATTCCATGGAACTATATAGTTGAAGAATCTGTTGTTATCCGTACATTCTCTATTGTGTTATAGAAATTGAACTACAAATCAGGTTAGAAATCATGTTTAGACTATGTGTTGGCACTATAGGGACCCACAGAGGTCGTGTACGTGTGGATTATCCACTAAATTGTTGTTTTGCACTCAGTCACAGTTTTACTTGCATATTATATCTCAATCTCTATTTGTTCTTTGCAGATACGTTATATCATTTCTGTTTGGGCTGATTATTGTGATTATTGAGAGCCTGAGAGACTGGAGGGGTTGATGACTGAGTAAGGCCGAGGGCCTGATTGTGAGGATATTTATTGGATCGGGCTGCACGCCACAGCATGTTTTATTGATTTATGCCATGATTGGATTGTTATAGTGCTTGGGCTTAAGGAGCCCCTCCAGAGTCTGTACACACCCCCAATGAGCGCAAGTACCTACTGAGCGCGAGTGCCGAGCGACTCTGTGGAATGAGTGACTGTGAGGAATGAGTGATTGAGAGGTTGGAGTGAATTGGACGACTGAGTGACTGTTGCTCTGAGAGGATGCATTTAACTTCATTACAGTTGCACTCCGGTTGTCATATATCACCGTTTTGTAATTTCTAAGAGATATTATATTCCGTTTCACTTAAACTTGACTTGAATTAACTATTTTGGCCTTAATTGTCGAACTTGAAAGCATGCCTACCTTCCTATGTTAAAATTACTGTAATTGAACTATATTTGTGAAGCTCGTCACTACTTTCAGTCCTTATTTAGTCTAGTTATATACTGAGTTGGATGTACTCACGCTATACCCTGCACTCATGTGCAGATCCAGGTGTTTCCGGACACGGTGGGTGTTAATTTTCTTGTGCAGCTCGATCGTTGGAGATTCCAAGCTAGCTGCCCGGCATTGGCAGACCTTGTCTCTCATTCCCTATCTTTCCTCTTATTGTATTTAGTTTCAGATTGTCATAGATAGCATTTTCCAGACTTGCGATGTATAGATGCTCGTGTACTCTATGACACCCCGATTTTTGGGAACTTTCACGTTGAGTTATGGGTTTCTATCCTGTTTATGAGAACTTTTATTATTTAATCTGCTTTAATTCATTTTCTATTAAAAGTGTTGAAAATATTTTGAAATGTCGGCTTGCCTAGTACCACGTTAGGCGCCATCATGACAGGTTAGGATTTGGGTCGTGACAGTGGCCCCTCTTCTATTTAATCGGACTGAAGCTCGGATCCAAACTCAATTTGTGAGTTGCAATCTTCGATTCCTGTCATATCTAAGTGTGACCCGGCAAAACAGTCGGTATTAGCTTTAAGAAAATCAATGAGTTTTTTCCTGAGCTCGTGGGTTAGCCCCGTGCGCAAGTATACCTTTCTATGAAGCTCATGCACGAATGATGTAACTTGTTCCAGTTTCTCGATTGTTGACTTGGTTGAGCTGGTGTCATTAGGTGCCACGAAGGACCTTGGGACCCCGAAGTCGTCTTCCTCATCTTTTGGATGTTCCTCCCATTTTTCCGACTTAGTTGTGGTTGAGAACTGTAATTGCTATTTGGTATCTTCCTCTTCGATTGGTCCCCTGTACTTTGATGTCGTGATTGCGGATACAAGGATCACTTCCTCGATAGTGAACATCTCCTTTGTGGCAAGTTGTTCCCTGTGAACTATTTTGATTCCACCTGGCATTTGAAATTTCAACACTTGGTGCAAGGTCGATGGTACTACCCTCATGCTATGAACCCACGGTCTTCCCAACAAGGCATTGTACCTCATGTCTCCCTCTATCACATTGAACTTGGAATGTCAAGTGGTTCCTGCCGTGTTTACTGGTAGGTGATTTCTCCCTTTGTTGACTCGCACGCCATATTGAATCCATTCAGCACTCGGACAACCGGCACGATCTGGTCTAATAGCCCAAGTTGCTCCACGACTCTCTATCGAATGATGCTGGCCGAGCTACCTGGATCAATTAACACACGCTTAACTCGAGATTTATTAATAAGTACAAATATTACAAGTGCAGCATTGTAAGGTTGGATAATGCCCTCAGCATCCTCGTCACTAAATGAAATGCATCCTTACGGAACATAATCTCGAGTTCATTTTTCTCCCTTGATAGAGACTTTGGTGCATTTCATCATCGGCCCTTGGGGAACGTCTAGTCCTCCGATAATCATATTAATCACATGTTGGGGTTCTTCCTGCTTGACCTGCTTATTGGCGTCAATGTTCCTGAAATGGTTTTTGGCCTGCTTACTCATAAATTCCCGAAGATACCCACTATTGGACAAACGAGCCACTTCTTCTCTCAACTGTCGCCAATCCTCAGTTATACGCCCGTGAGTACCATGATACTTGCATATAAAACTTTGATCCTTTTGTGCCGGATCGGACTGAAGCAGCCTCGGCCATTTGGTCTCCTTGATGCCATCGATGGCGGACATTATGCTTGTTGCATCTACGTTGAAGTTATACTCCGATCGATGGCGGACATTATGATCGACGGAAGCTTGACACAAATTCTCGGAGCATTTCTTCGTCCCTCTGTTTGACATCAAATTGGTCTGATTTCCTCGTCTCAACTTTCATGGCTCCATCATGAGCTATAACAAAGGCATCTGCAAGCGCAGCAAAGGAATCAATGGAGTTTTGAGTTAAATTACGATATCATATCATTGCTCCCCTGAATAGGGTTTCCCCGAATTTCTTCATCAACAGTGACTCGATCTCGTCATCCTCGAGGGCATTGCCTTTTATAGGACATGTGTAAGAGGTCACATGCTCTTTTGTATTTGTGGTCCCATTGTATTTGGGAATAACGAGCATTCAAAATCTTTTCGGAATCGGCTTTGGTGTCGCGCTCGCGGGGAAAGGCTTCTGAATGAACTTTTTGCGATTCTGTCCCTTAACTATCGGAGATTCCCCTGGGATCTGATCGATCCTTGAGTTGTAAGTTTCAACTTTTTCCATGTGTTAGCCAAATCCATCGCATCCCCTTTGGGGTGCTTCACAAACTGATGACCGAGGTGCCACGTGAATTTTGTTCTTAGGATCAGTCGATAGGTTAGTGTTGACAGTAACTTGTGAGTTGGCATCGACCGGATCAACGATTGGTACGCCAGTAGGGTCGACAGGGGGTACGTTGTTGCTCGGCACCTCGTTATTTTCACCGTGATGGCCTGATTCGGCGTCAACACTTAAGTGAGTAGATAGAGAGCCTGACATGTTGAACAGTCCTGAAATAAAATTTCAAAGAACAAGTATAAAATAATGTATGTTAGTATTAAATCACCATTATTATTCTAAGCCCCATTGTGGGTGTTAAACTATTTACCGTTAAAATGGACAACAATTATATTTGTACGCGGTTTAAAAAATATGTGATTCGATTTGACACAAACGACAAAGAATAATAAATAGTTTAATTGAAATAAGATGGAATGATCAAACCAAAGTGACGCAGTAATTAAGCCTTGCGTTTAACTTAAATGCTAACGATTGGTCTCGATTGAGCCTCGAGATAGAGCCCGAATCTGAATAAATGAGTAAATAACTGAAGAATGTTTAAAACGATTGCTAAGAGCTAAAGTAAATTTTATTTCCTTGTTATGCGTGAAAGATATCCGCCGAGAAATGAAGGGGTCCTCCTCTTTATATATTATGAAATTTAACCCTAGCATAAGTCTAAATGAAGGAAAAATATTTTCCTTCCTTCTTTCCCACGAAAGTAAGACCCGCATCAAATACCATGCGTGATATGCATTACAACATCTAGCTAATGGCGGATATTTCAGCTTCTCATTTGTCTCCTTCTACTGCCTTTCATTTACCCTCGACTCTTCATTCGAGCTGGATTCCCTCCGGGTTCAACCGTGCTTGAGACCCGTTATATCATTTATTCGTTCTTGGTTCCGATCTGTGGGTATCTTTGGGCTCACTCGAGCCAGTAACAAGTAACATCATTACTCATTTCTCAATGGGAATTCAGGGATAACCCTATCCTCGATTTTACTCGTATAGAACAAAACAAGAGAAAAAGCTCTACAATTGCCAATTGTAAATGAAAATGCATATTAGAACAACTGATTAGTTTTCCTTGTTAGTTAGCACTGCAAGACACAACTCTATTTATACCGTTCCTAGAAGGAGAGAAATCGAGCAGCTGATAGTGAGTTTAGACTAGAATTTTTAGTTTCATTATTTTTTGTTGATGATGTCTCTATAGTCCAAGGAGCAGGTTGTGTACAAAAATTTCACTTTGGTTGAATAAAAATCTTTTAGTTTGATAAATAATAATAATAATAATAATAATAATAATAATAATAATAATAATAATAATAATAATCATCTACCACCCTCTATATAATGGGTTTTGATTACATTGTATTTTATGACTCATTTTATATAACACTTATATTTGTTTGTTCAAAAAACTTCTGATAGGTCGTTCTCAGTTCTAGCGCTCTATTTTACGATTCGAGGCATAAAGTAGGTTCATTTGATATTTTATGACTTGCGTGTGTGGTTAATTTTGATTTCTGAGAGGTTTGAGAGTGTTTCGAAAGAAGAATTTTCATGTTAGAAGTTTTAAATGGTTGGAGTTGACCTATATTTGACTTTTGATTAAACGACCCAGGATTGATGATTTCACAGTTCAGTTAGCTTAGTATGATGATTTTCGATTTGTACGTATATTTCTTTTGAGTCTCGGGTGATCCGAGGTCATTTCAGCGCTTCTAGTCAGAAGTTAGAAGGTCATCTCGGGTGTTCTAAGTCTTGGTTTGATGCTTGATTTATTAGTCTAATGTTATTTTTGGTGTTTTGAGCCTTCGAGCAAGTTCATACAGAGTATACAGACTTGTTGAGATGATTGGATAGGTCCAGAGGAGATCAGATGAGTTTCGGGGTGGTTTAAGACCATTTTGACCCATATTGATGATGTTGTTGATCTGGTGCTGTGTAGCAGTGCCTCGTGAACGTCGAGCTAGTCTCGCATTCGTGGGGAGCATTTTAGGTAGTGGGGATTTTACCCTTCGCAGACACGAAGGCTGGGATGCGAACGCAAAGCTTAGAGGGATTGACTTTCGCAAACGCGAAGGTTGTTTCGCAAACGCAAAGGTTGGCAAGGCAAACAACCATCATGGATGAGAGGGCCTCAGTGTGGATGTGATAGGCACAGATTCTGGCCTTCTCGAAAGTGGTGTGTGTGTGTTGTGAATGAGATGCACACTGATGCCTAGGGATATTAAGGGCTGGAAATCGGGGTTTGACGTTGTTTTCACCATTTTTGAGGCCTAGACTTCGGATAGAGCCGATGTTTTTGGAGGCATTTCACCCCAACTTCTAATATTTGTATTTTTAACTTAGTTTCTATTATATGTCATGATTCCTCATGATTTTTACCCCTAATCTAGGAAATTAAATTGTAGAAATTGGGTTTTTGATTTTGAACTTAAGAGAGCTAATTTTGGTGTCTGGATCTTAATTTGTGGTCGGATCTTAAAACTAATTACATATTTAGACTTGGGGAAGAATGGATCACTTGGATATTGTCTCAATTTCATATATAGACCATGTGGGCCTAGGTAGGTTTTTTGTTGACTTTTGGATTTTCATCAAAGACTGAACTTTTATTAATTGAGGATGTTTTATTGAGTATCATTTAACTAATTAGATGATATTTGACTAGAATTTGATCATTTTGAGGAGTATTTCTAAAGAAAGTGATATTGTGTTGTTGAACTTATTCTGGAATAAGATATGCATCTTGCCTAGCTTTGGTTCGATAGAATGTTTCCTAATATGCTCGGGGTAGATTATGTGCTTTCTTTATGCTTTGTTGGACTTTGTGATCTTCTTGACTTATGTTCATCTACTTCTAAGAATATATATGAGCATAATTATTCATTCTAGAAATCATGTTGAATGTATGATATCTTAAATAAAATAATAGACTAATCTTGAGACTCTTGATGTACTCAATTGATCGTACTCATTTATTATATCACGAGCGCATATGTATACATGTTATCCTTATGCTACATGAGCTTATTATTCATGTCAAAAATCATATATAGACTTTGTTGTAATATTTGTACAAGGCAGCTCTTTAGATGTTGGCTTGCCTATTTGTACGATAATTATGGTTATTTCTCACTAATTGTGTTATACTTACTTATTCCTATTGATTGTACTTATGCATCCTACCTCACTTGGTATTAATTCACATATATTTGGTGACGATGAGTGAATTTGCATGAAGGGTCTTTCCATACATTGATCATGAGTGATTGCACGACAGGTGTTTCCCTACTGTGAGAATGAGCAATATTGGCATGACATGTGTTTTCTTGTGATTTGATATGATAATGGTACGACAGGTGTTTCCTTGTAGGTGAGGATGAGATTTCACTGGAAGACGGGTGTTTCATTTGACGTGAGGATGAGAAACATGCATTATATTGTGTTATTCTTCCATCACGTACACGTTTATTCCTTCTACTTGAGTTGTTATTGTTCCATATATGCTTTCTATCTTGCTTGTTATTTCTATGTCTATGCCTTTTATTTTGTTTGTTGTTGTTATATTTGTGCCTTCTACCTTATTTGTTATTGTCATCTAAGTTGTTTCCTTTGTTTGTTATTATTACATCTATGCCTCCTACCTTGTTTGTTACTATTAACTATATGCTTCTTCCTTGTTTGTTAATCTTATCTATATGCTCCTACCTTATTTCTTATTGTGATCGACATGCCTTCCACCTCATTGTTACTGTTAGCTACTTTTCTTTTACATGGTTTGGTACTGTTATATGTAATGACCCGGCCGGTCATTTTGAGTATTTTAGCCTCATTTCCCATATTTGATGCTTTATATATGTATATTATCGGTATGTGACTTGCCGTGGTAGTCGGTTTGGTTTCGGAGAAGTTTTGAATTGAATGGAGACACTTAGTCCTATAGTTGGAGGTTTAGGTTATAAGGGTTGATCGGAGTTTGACTTTTGTATATACGACCCCGAAATGGTATTTTGATGGTTCCAATAGTTTCGTATGGTGATTTGGACTTAGTAGTATGTCCGTATTTGGATTTAAAGGTTCCTAGGTTGATTTAGTTCTTTTTGACGAAAGTTGAAAACTTGAAGGTTTTGAAGGTTCATAGGTTTAACCAGGAGTTGAGTTTATTGATATAGGGGTTTTATGTAGTTTTAGGAGTTGGAATAGGTTAGTTATGTCATTTGGGACTTTTGGGCAAAATTTGAGGTCATTTTGAGTTGTTTAAGCATATTCGACGTAAGTATTGAATTCGAAATTTTTGATTAGTTCATTAAGTTTGAATTGAGGTGCGATTCGTGGTTTTGATATTATTTGATTTGAGGCCTCGAGTTGATCCGTGTTATGTTTCGGATTGGTTGGTGCAATTGGACGGGCTCCCGGGAGCCCGTGTGTGTTTCGGGATGGTTGCAGACAATTTTCCTTTGTTTTGGAACAACTGGTTTTTTGGTGTTCTGGTGTTCATCGCGAGTGCAAATGAGGTATCGTGATCGCGAAGTGTGTTTTGGTGACTAGTGGATCTTGATCTTGACGTTCGCAATAGGGAAATCGCGTTCGTGGTGAATGGTGGCAGAGTCCTTCACGTTCGCATCTTGGTCATCACGTTCGAGTAGAAGGGAAGGCCGGATGGGTTCGTCAGCCTTTTAGCCTTCACATTCAAGTGTGAGCAATCGCGCTCGCATAGGCCCAGCAGGTGGAAGGCATAGCGTTCGAGGAAGGTCTTCGCGTTCGCGAAGAAGGTGCAACAGTTGGGCAAGTGTTTGGCCTTCGCGATGGCGAAGAGGGTCCCGCGATCGCGAAGTGTATAATAGGACAAATATATTAAATATTTTATTTTGAGGGTTTGAGTTATTTTATTATATTTTAAGATTGGGAGCTCAAATTTGGGCAATTCTTGAGGGGATTTTCATGATTTAGATTGGGGTAAGTGATTTTGACTCGGATTTGGTTATTATTCATGATTCTATCCTTGATTTTAGCCTTTGAATGATGAATCTAAGTGAAGAAGATTAGGGATGTTTTCAAAACTTTTCTAAAATGAAAAATGAGGATTTGAACCCCAATTTGGACTCGGATTTGAATGAAACTTGTATGGTTGGACCTATATTCGAATGGATGTTAAGAATTTGTGACTTTTCCAATTTTTAGGAAGTAAGCTCGGGTTGACTTTTTGTTTGACTTTTTTATTTTTGATAAAGATCGAAGGTTCGAAGGTTCATTCGCATGGGAAGGGATTTCTAGAGTATTGTTTTGGCTTGCTTGAGGTAAGTATCGTACATACTAGTTTCTTGAGTAATTAGTGTTGGGTACGCGCTAGGGGTGGCGCACATGAGAGGGGATATAGCACATGTGAGCGCACCGAATTATTATCCATACTCAGGATAGTGATTAGGCTATTATATGCCCTGAATTAATGGCTAAGCTTCATGTTATCATGCTTCTTATGTTGTACCCCCTTTTTGAGCTAATTGAATCATGTTAGATATTATTTGTTTGTTGATCTCCCGTTCAAACATGTTAATTGCTATTCTTGTGGCATAATCTCTTGATTGATTTATGATAGTACACTTCACACATGCACACCTTAGCATGTCACTTATATCAGTCCATGAGTATATAATTTGATATTCGTTGTTCATGTACATGTATTCTTGTATATGCTTTCTGTGTGATATGAACTGGCACGTGAGTGGCTCGTGGGAATCTAAGTTATGATAGCATGTGAGTTACCCGTGCAGTTCTTATATGTGGCACGTGAGTTGTCCGTGCAGTGTGTGGACTGGAATCCATCCCCTTAGGGTCACCCTCTCATGTTTTTCTCTTTATGGTGTACACGTGGTATGAGAAAAACCGATCAATGCTTGGTTTGTTTTCTGCATTTCTTCTGTACTTGCAATTCCGTTGGATGTATACATGTTTTATTCGCATATCTTCTCTATATGCTAGATGAGGAATGTATACATGCCTTGTTATGCATATTTTCTCTATATACTGGACTGTTAACTAAATCAAAGCATGTCACATTATCTCTTGTGCACATAGGTGGTCTTATCTGTGTGTTTATGATTTGATGATATTATTGTTATGTACTTGTAAAGTTTATGAACTGAGCATGTTATTAGCGAGTATCATTTATTATTCTTGCCTCTATTACCTCGCCGAGGTTAGTTATGAAACTTCTTGAGTAGATGGGGTTGGTTGTACTCATACTACACTCTGCACTTAACTTTGCAGATCTAGGTATTGGATCAATCCGAGAGTCCGCTGTGGTTGTTGCTGAGAGTTACAGAGAGACGAGGTAGTGCTGCATTTCGATTGTCTTTTTTGGCGTCTCTTTTTATTCACTACAATTTTTTCATTCAGACAGTATTTCCATTTTGTATTCCAAACTTGTACTTCTATTTTAGAGCTCATGAGTCTATATTACTATATCTGAGGGATTGTGTGTATTGACGCGGTTATTAAGTCAGTTGGCATTGTATTTATATTATTTTCGACAATTTTGTTATTATATTTTGCTTTTGTTATGTGTGCTTGCCTAGAAAGTGAGTTAGGCGCCATCATGATCAGTTGGTGGCTTTGGGTCATGAAAAGTAGTATCAGAGCCCTAGGTTCATTTGTCCTATAGGTCATGAGCAAGTTTAGTAGTGTTTTATGGATCAGTACAGAGACATCTTCGAGAGGCTACCGAACTGTTAGGAAAATTTTGATTTCTTTCATTCTTATTGTGCATATTTGTTATTTCAAAAGTTTGAACCTTTACTCTTCTATTATCTCACAGATGGCGAGGACACATTCAGCTAGATCAGATAGGCAAGCATCAGTGGCTCCGGTTAGAGCCGCAAGAGATTGAGGATGAGGTTGAGGCCGAGGTTGGGCATGCACTACAGCTAGGGCCCTAGATGGAGCAGCATATGTGAAGCCACCAGTTGCTCTTGTGGAGGAGAAGGTTCCCGATATTGTTGAGCCGATGGGACCAGCTTAGACACAAGTGGTACCTATGGATATGCCTGGTCTTCAAGAGCCTTTGGCCAAGATCTTGAGTGTGTACATGAGCTTGACTCAGGCGGTATGATACCTGTTTCACCAGCTACCTCACAGGCTAAGGGAAGAGCCCAGACTCCCCCCACCCATACACCGGAGCAGCTAGCTCAAGGTTATCAGACACCATGGGTTTTGACAGTTTAGCCTGTTGTTGCTGCTCGGGCCGAGATTGGACCATCTTTGACCGATGAGGAGTAGAAGAGGTTAGAGTGATTTCAAAGGATTCGTCCTCCCCAGTTCAATGGAGGAGAGTCAAAAGATGCTCGGGGTTTTCTTGATTAGTATCAACATCGGATTCTTTGCATCGCAGGTCTTGTGGACCCCAATGGAGTCAACTTTACTACTTTTTAGCTGATAGGGCCATCCTATAGATGGTGGCTGACCTATGAGTCACGCAGACCAACTGGCGTAGCACCACTTACATGGAATCAATTTTAAGTTGTCTTCCTAGATAAGTTTGTTCCCCCAAACTTGTATAGAGGAGTTTTGTAGGGAGTTTGAGCATCTGCGCCAGGAGGGCATGACTGTGACCCAGTACAAGATGAGATTCACGGTGTTCGAACTTCATGCAGTATTTTTGAATCCTACTGAGAGGGAGAGGATTAGGAGGTTCATTGATGGCCTCAACTATGGTCTTCGATATAGTATGGCCCGAGAGTCCAAGACGGATGCTAGATTTGACCAGGTGGCTGAGATGCTAGACGCGTAGAGCATATTCGCATGCTTGAGAGAACAGAGTGGGAGGCCAAGAGGCCTCGTAGTTTGGGTAGTTTTGGTGGTGCCTCATTTGGAGGCCAGTCATATCACAGTAGAGGTCATCCTTTTAGGCCTGCTCGAGTAGCTCGTCAGATTTCCCGTAGTTCATCAGCTAGCCATAGTTCATATAGTGCTTGCTCAGTTCAGTTATCATTTAGTGCGCTGCCGGTATAGAGTTCTTACCGTGCTTCATCTGCTCAGGGTTCCACAAGCAGTTATTTGCGTTATCAGGGTTAGTCACAAGGTCAACAGCCTCGCTAAAGGAGGGGTTGTTTCGAGTGTTGAGACTTGAGTCACTCCCAAAAGGGATTGCCCAGACTTATGAGTAGTGTTCGACAACAGAGGACACATCCTATAGTTCCAGCACCAGTAGTTACACCACCCGCACAGCCAGCTGGGGGTAAGGCTCGATATATTTGATGTTGCCTTAGAGGGGAAGTCAGTCAGGTGGTGGACAGGCCCGTTGCTATGAATTTCCTGCTAGGCCAGAGGAAAATGCTTTCGAAGATATGATCATAGGTATTGTTTCGCTGTACCACAGGGATGCTTCTATGTTATTTGACCCTAGTTCCACTTATTCTTATGTGTCATCATATTTTGCTCATTATTTGGATATGCCTCGTTATTCTCTTAATATTCATGTTCGTGCTTCTACACCGGTAGGTGATTCTATTGGGATGGATTGTGTATATCGGTCTTGTGTTGTTACAATTGGGGGTTACGAGACTAGAGTTGATCTCTTATTTCTCGGCATGGTAAATTTTGAGGTGATTTTGGGTATGGATTGGTTATCTTCGTACCATGCTATTCTTGATTGTCATGCTAAGACTGTGATGTTCGCTATGATGGGGTTGCCTAGGTTGGAGTGGAGAGGTTCACTGGGTCACACTCTCAGTAGAGTGATTTCATATTTGAAGGCTCAACGAATGGTTGAGAAGGGGTGTTTGTCATATTTGTCCTTCGTGAGAGATGTTAGTGCTGATACTCCTAATTTTGAGTCAGTTACAACAGTGAGGGAGTTCTCAAATATGTTTCCTGCAGATTTGTCTGGCATGCCACTAGACAGGGATACTGATTTTGGTATTGATTTGGTGTCGGGCACTCATCCCATCTCCATTCCACCATATTGCATGGCACCAGCGGAGTTGGAGAAATCAAAGGAACAATTATAGAAATTGGTTGATAAGGGTTTCATCAGGCCTAGTGTGTCACCTTGGGATGCACTGATACTATTCATGAAGAAGAAAGATGGTTCTATGAGGATGTGCAGTGACTATATGTAGTTGAACAAAGTTAGTATCAAGAACAAGCATCCACTATCGTGTATTAATGATTTATTTGATTAGCTTTAAGGTGCGAGGTTATTCTCGAAGATGGACTTGAGATCGGGGTACCGTCAGTTGAAGATCGTGGTTTTCAGGACCCGTTAAGGCTATTATGAGTTCTTGGTGATGTCTTTTGGGTTGACCAATTCCCCAGCAGCTTTTTATGCACTTGATGAACAACGCATTTCAGCCTTATCTAGATTCCTTCATGATTATCTTCAATGATGATATATTAGTATATCCTCGTAGCTAGGAGGAGCATGAGCAACACTTGAGGATCGTGCTCCAGACCTTGAGGGAAAAAGAAGCTATATGCTAAATTCTCCAAGTGTGAGTTCTCGTTAGACTCGGTGGCATTCTTGGGTCAAGTGGTGTCCAATGAGGGGATTAAGGTGGATCCGAAGAAGATTGAAGCAGTTTAGAGTTGCCCCAAACCTTTTTCCACTACAAAGATCCAGAGTTTCCTCGGGTTGGCTAGATATTATAGCTATTTTATGGAAGGGTTTTCATCTATCGTAGCCCCATTGAATAGGTTGATGCAGAAGGGTACCCCATTCAGGTGGTCTAATCAGTTTGAGGAGAGCTTTCAGAAGCTCAAGACTGCCTTGACTATAGCTCCAGTTCTGGTTTTACCTTCGGGATCGGGTTCTTATATAGTTTATTGTGATGCTTCACGTGTTGGCACTGGGTGTGTGCTAATGTAGAATGGTAGAGTAATTGTTTATGCTTCGTATCAGTTGAAGCCCCATGAGAAGAACTACCTAGTGCATGATTCGGAGTTAGCAGTTATTGTTCATGCAGTCAAGATTTGGAGGCATTATCATTTTGGCACGTCTTGCAAGGTGTTCACATATTAAAGGAGTCTCCGGCATCTATTAAGCCAGAAGGATTTGAACTTTAGGCAACGGAGGGGGTTAGAGCTAGTGAAAGACTATTATATCACCATTTCATATCAACTAGGGAAGGCCAATGTGGTGGCCAACGCCTTGAGTAGGAAGGGCGAGAGCATGGCGAGTCTTGCTTTTATTCTGGCTGGGGAGAGACTGTTAGCTTTGGATGTTCAGTCCTTAGAAGCAGGTTCGTGAGGTTGGATATTCCAGAGCCTAGTAAGGTTCTTGCTTGTGTTGTATAACTGTCATCCTTCATTGAGCACATCAATACGCATTATTATGAGGTCCTCACTTGCTTGTCTTTAGGGACACGGTGCATCACGACGATGCTAAGGAGGTTACTATTGGTGATGATAGGGTATTGAGGCTTTGGGCCGGATCTGTGTTCCGAATGTGGGTGGTTTGAGAGATTTGATTCTTGAGCAGGCCTATAGTTCGTGATATTCTATTCGCCCAGGTGCCACGAAGATGTACCGTAATTTGAGGCAGCATTATTGGTGGCGGACGATGAAGAAGGATATTTTTGAGTATGTTGCATGGTGTTTGAACTGTCAGCAGGTTAAGTTTGAGCTTTATAGACCTGGTGGTTTGCTTCAGGAACTAGATATACCAGAGTGGAAGTGGGAGTGTATTACTATGGATTTTGTTGTTGGGTTTCCATAGACCTTGAGTAGATTTGATGTGATGTGGGTCATTGTAGACAGACTGACCAAGTTTACACACTTCATTCCAATCGTGACTACCTACTCTTCAGAGCAGCTCGTTCGAATTTATCTTCGAGAGATTGTTCGCCTCCATGGTGTTCCTGTGTCGATTATCTCGAATCGGGCACTCAGTTTACATCACATTTTTTTAACAGAGTTTGTCTACAACAACAACTATTAGTCGAATATCTAGATGGCTCCATATAAGCCCTTATATGGTTGACGATGTCATTCTCTGGTTGGTTAGTTTGAGCGTGGGGAGGCTAGGTTGTTGGGCTTTGATTTGGTTCGTAATGCTTTGGAAACGGTGAAATTGATTCAAAAGCTGCTTCGTATAGCATAGTCCAGTCAAATAGATTATGCTGACAAGAAGGCTCGTGATGTGGCATATATTGTGGGCGAGAAGGTTCTACTCAGAGTTTCGTCCATGAAGGGTGTGATGAGGTTCGGGAAGAAGGGCAAGTTGATCCCTCAATACATTGGTCATTTTGAGATGTTAGAGAGAGTTGGTGAGGTGGCTTAAAGACTTGCTTTGTCATGCCCCGAACATGGGGAGGCGTAGCTAGCACCCGATGCCGTACTGGCCCGAGCGAACCATTCTATAACTCATGATCGTTCGATGCAAACTAGAACATACATAGGCCAACTTGGTTGAAATAATTCTTTCTCTAACTATCATGGGCCAACATGGCCACAACTCGTAATGTATAACTATAAGTGGACAGACGTTGTATCAGCGAGCCATCGTACTCAAAACATGAATACACTCGACCCGTCAAGGCCTCTGACATACTGTACCTAACTACCCTATTTCTAATAATCCTCTAAGATTATTTGACATCAAAACATGGTCGGGACAGGGCCCCAGCCTACCCATACGTCTGTAGCAAAACTCTTGCTCAATAACTTATAGACTCGGCTACAGTCTGAATGAAGTGGAGTCTTGCCGATCGTTCGCTGAATGCCAACCTCGTCTACTATGAGACTCGTCAAACTGATTACCTTTACTTGCAGGCATGAATGCAACGTCCACAACAAAAAGGACGTATGTAAGAATAATGTACCGATTATGTAACGCAGAACTGAAACATAAAATAAGTCAACATTAATGAGAGAGATAGAAGAATCAACCAAAACCTCTGAAGTGCCACTGGGAGCCATGATGTGCATACTAATTATACTTATACACTTAATTCCTCTATTTAGGACTATTAATAATATCGCAACATGACTATCCAACTGAGCAGTGGTAACTGTCCGACCAAGCGTAACTCAGTGGTGAATGCATAACTGCCCAACCGGCAGTAAATAATGATACGTAACTACCCAACCGGTGGTAACTTCCCGACCGACCGTAGCCCGATGGTAAATGCGTAACTGCCGAACAGGTCGTAGCACGGTGGTAAATGAATGACTACCCTATCGGTCGTAGCTCGGTGGTAAATGCATGACTGCCCAACTTTCCGCGGCTCGGTGGTAAATGAAGATGCATATAACATTATATTATGAACATTAACATCTTTATCGTATGCCTCAATAAAGACTTGGGAACATACTTGACATGCTTTGGATTACGTTTTACAAAAATGAATAATGTAAACATCCTTAACTAAAGAGAGTAGAAACATTTATGAAATTACTTTATGTTTACGTTTCTGTATGGCCCCATAAATATTTTACCTAAAACCCGAGATTTCGTGGTGCTGAAGTAGCCTATGTGTTGACGAATATGGACTTTTTGGGTTGAACAGTGCGCTAGGGAATAAAGGAAAATTTCCGGCAGAAAAAGACAGTTATGCGGCCCACTGTGCGGTCGCAGAATCACTCTATGGACCGAGAATGGCCGTAGAATAAAGCAGAAAACTGGGCAAGTTTGGGTGATATTGTGTGGTCACTATGCAATCGCAAAAACCGTTTTACGGGCCGCACATCAACCGCGGAATCAGCATGGAATTTTTCGGGGGGAGGTTGTGCGGTGCATTATGCGACCACAGAACAGGTCTGCGGACCGCATAATGGCCGCAGAGTAGGGCAGAATTGGCGCAGTTCCAGAGGGCTATTTCGCGAACCGCAGAAGCATTATATTCGACCGCAGATCTGTGACGGGGCTGCTTTTTTCTAATTTTTTTTCCCGACCCTAGTTTGATATATTAGAGTAAAGGCCACTTTTGAAGCAAAAACATACATTCTAGAGAGAGGGAGTGCCAAGGAGTGAGGGGAAGTTCCTAAGCTCATCATCCATCAATTCTTGCTAGAAGTTGAAGAAATTGTAAGAAGAATTCACTAGGTCTTCATCCTATAGGTAAGTTTCTACTCCATAGCCCTCAATTTCGTGATTCTAATTGAAAATAGGTAATAAGCCATGCAATTCTTGGGTGTGGGAGTTCTTTATTTTTACATGCATGTACCATCAAGGGAAGTGGGAGATTTGTTGAACTCTTTTAGGTGAACTTTCGATAGTGGGGTGAAAGAATCTACCATAAGAGGACCTTGAAACCTTAATGCACGACTAGTGTTTGATAAAATACTCAAATGAGTTGGAACTATGAACTCCTTCCTAATTTGTGTTCAATTTTACTGTATCTCTAAATAGATCAAAGTGCCTAGGATCTATGAAACATTATAGTAAATTGAAAAGCTCGAGGCAAGGTATGTTGGCTAAACTTCTCTTAGAATTGAATTCACATGATGATCCTGTAAGTCCGGAGTTGTCCATTATGAATTGAGTTTTCTGAATAAGTTTGGCGTCGGATGATGTATATATATCAATATGTTCAAATTTGTTCTGGAATGCTCTTATTAAATTGGCCTATTCTTCGGGAGAGTATTTGAAGTATTAGTATGTATTAAAATGTTGTGACTTCAAGTCAAGTCCAAATGAAAGTAATCACATCAAATTGTATAAGAGATCGTAACGTGCCTAAGAGCCTTATTTGCTCAAGTATGTTTTTAAAGTCTTAACTTGAAAAGCCTTGTTGTTGATTATCCATGATAATGGTTGAAAATGGAATAGTGAGCTTGAATTATGAAGTACGGTCAATGTATCAAGAATGATATTGTGCTGTGGATCGATTTAAGATCTGGGTATCACCAAATGAAGATCAAGGAGCAGGATATTTCGAAAACAGCTTTCAGGACCCGGTATGGGCACTTTGAATTTCTGGTAATGTCTTTCAGGCTAACAAATGCCCCCCAGCTTTGATGGATCTTATGAATCCGGTCTTCAAACCTTTCCTCGACTCCTTCGTGATTGTGTTTATTGATGATATTCTTTTTTATTTGCATAGTCGGGAGGACCATGTCGTTCATCTCAGGACAGTTTTGCAGACTCTTTATCAGCACCAGTTATTTGCAAAGTTTTCGAAACGTGAATTTTGGCTTGAATCTATTACGTTCTTGGGTCATGTTGTCTCTAGAGAAGGAATTGAGGTTGACCCCTAGAAAATTTCAGCCGCGAAGAATTGGCCTAGACCTACTACTCCAACAGAGATTCACAGTTTCTTGGGCTTAGCTGGATTTTACAGGAAGTTTGTGGAAGGGGTTCCTCTTCGTTTACTAAATTGACGCGAAAGGCGGTTAAATTCTGATGGTGAAATGCTTGTGAAAGGAGCTTCCAAGAGTTGAAATCAAGATTAACTACGGCACCGGTCTTGACTCTACCAGAGGGTGCGGATGGATGTGGTATATTGCGATGCTTCAAGGATCGGACTTGGGTGCGTATTAATGCAACATGGCAAGATGATAGCGTATGCTTCTAGGCAACTCAAGAATCATGAAAAGAACTATCCAGCACATGACTTAGAGCTTGCAGCGGTGGTCTTTGCGTTGAATATTTGGTGTCATTATTTGTATGGGTCCATGTGGATATATTCATGGACCATAAGAGCCTTCAATATATTTTTAAACAGAAGGAACTGAATCTGAGGCAGAGAAGATGGCTTGAGTTACTCAAGGATTACGACATCGATATTCTGTATCATCCGGGGAAGGCTAATGTTGTGGCAGATGCTCTTAGCCGGAAATCTATGGGTAGTCTGGCTCACTTGGAGGCATATCAAAGTTCGTTGGCCAAGGATTTTCATTGGTTGGCTAGTTTGGGAGTTCGTCTTGCGGACTCTAGAGAAGGAGGGGTGATTGTGCAAAATAGGGCTGAATCGTTGCTTGTGGTGGAAGTCAAGGAAAAGCAATTCAATGATCCATTGTTGGTACAAATGAAGGAGGGGATTCATAAACAAAAGACCATGGCCTTTTCTCTTGGTGTGGATGATGGTACCCTAAGGTACCAAGGGCGGTTATGTGTTCCAAATATGGATGGTCTCCGGGAAAGAATCATGACCGAGGCTCACACTTCTAGGTATTTCGTGCACCCAGGCTCTACAAAGATGTATCATGATGTTAGGGAAGTCTATGGTGGAACGATATGAAGAGGAATGTAGCAGACTTTGTGGCAAGATGTCCAAATTGTCAGCAAGTGAAGGCCGAACACCAAAGTCCAAGTGGCTTGGCACAGAATATAGAAATTTCAATGTGGAAGTGGGAAATGATTAACATGGACTTTGTGGTAGGACTACCTTGCACTCCTCACAAATTCGACTCGATTTGGGTGATTGTGGATCGACTCACGAAATCAGCACACTTCTAACCTGTTAAGACTACCGACACAATGGAATAGTATGCTCAGTTGTACATCAAGGAAATAGTCAGGTTGCATGGCACTCCAGTTTCTATTATCTCATATCGAGGGGCACAGTTCACGACTAACTTTTAGAATATATTTAAGCAATGTTTGGGCACTCAGGTGAATCTTACTACAACCTTCCATCCACAGACCGATGGGCAGGCAGAGCAGGCTATTCAGACACTTGAGAATATGTTGTGTGCTTGTGTCTTAACTTCAAAGGTAGCTGGGATGATCATTTGCCACTCATAGATTTTGCCTACAACAACAGTTATCATGCTAGCATTCAGATGGCACCATCGAGGCTTTATATAGCAGGAGATGTAGATCTCCCATTAGGTGGTTCGAGATTGAGGAAGCGGATTTGGTAGGGCAGACCTCGTGCATCAGGCTATGGAGAAACTTAGGATCATGAAGGAGCAGTTGAAAACTGCTCAGAGTCATCAAAAGTCCTATTTGGATCACGTAGAGTTCAAAGAAGATGATTGGGCGTTCTTGAAGGTTTCCCCTATGAAAGGTGTAATGTGATTTGGTAAGAAAGGGAAATTGAGTCCGAGTATGTCGGACGGTATAGAATCATTGAGAGGATTGGTCAGGTGGCTTACATGCTAGAACTACCTCCAGAGATGTCTTTAGTGCACCCCGTGTTCCACGTGTCCATGTTGAAGAAAGAGGTTGGAGATCCGTCACTTATTATTCCAGTTGAGACCATTGAGGTTAATGAAGAATTGACTTATGAAGAAATTCCAATGGCCATCCTTGATAGGCAAGTCCGAAAGTTGAGGAACAAAGAGATTGCCTCAGTGAAAGTACTATGGCAGAACCAACAGGTTGAAGAGGCCACCTAGGAGGCCGAAGAAGAAATGAAGAAGAAGTACCCTCATTTGATTCAATAGCCATGTATTTATAAAGTTGTGTTCTATGAAAATGCTAAGAGTTACCTTATATGAATTATGTATCATTCGTATCGTTGATGTTAAAAGTGTTCCTTTTTGGTAGTATACTGCTCGTGTGGCCATGGTTGGCATTGTTTTAATGTTATGTTGCATCATTAGTTCCTGTACATGTTGTTAGGACTAGTTTTGGGATTCTCTGGCAAGTGGATAAGCCCAATTACATGGGAGACTCTTGCGAAATTTTTGGACATTTAAGGAGTTAGTCAAAAATTGGAACTGCTGGTGTGTGTTGTAGCAACTAAGTCACTTTGTGCGCTAATGGTTAATTTTTACCCTCATTTGAGGACGAATGATCCTAAGTGGGGGAGGATGTAAGGTCTCGTAAATATTTTACCTAAAACATAGGATTTCGGTGCCGAAGTAGACTATGTGTTGACGAATCCGTGGTATGGACTTTTTGGGTTGAATAGTGCACTAGAGTGAAGGAAAATTTTTGGCAGAAAAAGACATCTCTGTGGCCCACTATGCGGTCGCAGAATCACTCCGCGGACCGCAAGATGGCCGCAGAATGAAGCAGAAAATTGGGCATGTTTGGGTGATATTGCGCAGTCACTATGCGATTGCAATAACCGTTTCGCAGGACGCACATCGACCGCAGAACCAGCATGGAAATTTTCGGAGGGAGGTTCTGCGGTGCATAATGCGACCGCATAACAGGTCTACAGATCGCATAATGGCCACAGAGTGGGGCAGAATTGCGCAGTTCCAAAGGCCCATTTTGCGGCCCATTTCACGGACCGTAGAAGCATTATGTGGTCGCATATGCGGCCGCAGATATGTGACGGGGCTCCTTTTTTCTAATTTTTTTACCCAACCCTATTTAGATATATTAGAGTAAAGGCCACTTTTGAAGCAAAAACATGCATTCTAGTGAGAGGGAGTGCCAAGGAGTTGGGCGAGTTCCTAAGCTCATCATCCGTCAATTCTTGCTCAAAGTTGAAGAAATTGTAAGAAGAATTCACTAGGTCTTCATCCTAGAGGTATGTTTCTACTCCATAGCCCTCAATTTCGTGATTCTAATTGAAAATAGGTAATAAGACATGCTATTCTTGGGTTTCGGAGTTGTTTATTTTGACATGCATGTACCATCAAAGGAAGTGGGAGGATCGTTGAACTCGTTTGGGTGAACTTTGGGTAGTGGGGTGAAAGAATCCACCATAGGAGGACCTTGAAACCTTAATGCACAGCTAGTGTTTGATAAAATGCTCAAGTGAGCTGGAACTATGAACTCCTTCCTAATTTGTGTTCAATTTTTCTATATCTCTAAATAGATCGAAGTGGCTAGGATCTCCGAAACATTATAATAAATTGAAAAGCTCGAGGCACTCTCACTTATAATTGAATTCCCATGATAATCTTGTAAGTCCCGAGTTGTCCATTATGAATTGTCTTTTCTGAATAAGTTTAGCGTCGGATGATGTATATATATATGAATATGCTCAAATGTGTTCCGGAATGTTCTTATTAAATTGTGCTATTCTTCGGGAGAGTATTTGAAGTATGAGTATGTATTAAAATGTTGTGACTTCAAGTCAAGTCCAAATGAAAGTGATCACATCAAATTGTATAAGATATCATATGTGCCTAAGACCCTAATTTGCTCAAGTATGTGTTTAAAGTCTTAATTTGAAAAGCCTTGTTGTTGCTTATCCATGATAATGATTGAAAATGGAATAGTGAGCTTGAATTATGAAGTACGATCAATGTGCCAAGAATGATATTGTGTTATGGCCAATGTTGTCAATAAAATGAATGACATGTAAAAGAATATGAATTTAATGGTTAATACTTTTAATAACAAATGCTTTGGGAGTATCGATTAGCCACCGAGGAAGGGTAGGTCGAAACAACCTAACCCCGAAATTACACGTACTGGTGTAGGAGTGATTGAGGGGTAATTTAATGTGATGAGACTATTTCCCCTTATATGGGATGAGATTTATGTGTTGAGATGTTTTTCCCTTAAATTGGATGATATTATTGCTATCAAGATGTGATGTGATGTCGATCCACACGGCATTGTGGTGAGACGGCTTAGCCGGTCGGTCTGAGATCGGACACCATGCCACGCACATGGTGGTATTGTTAGTGTGTGTCTCAGGGTGAGACGGCTTAGCTGGTCGGATTGAGACCGAACTCCGTGCTAAAACATGGTGGTATATCGGTGCTAAATATCTCGCAAGTTAAATTACCGAAACCTACTTGAAATTTATCTTTCCCCTAATTTGACACTTTGGTACCGTTTGAGTGTCTTATTGATATCATGTTTTATTCACCGTTTACTGTTGCTCATTCTATTGAGAGAATGTTTAGTTTTACATACTAGTACTATTCCATATGTACAAACGTCCATTTTGCCAGGGGCACTGCATCTTTAATGGATACAGGTGGTCCACAGCAGGTGGTATTGATCATAGCAGCACACCCTCTCCTCAGCTGATTTGGTAAGCCCCACTACATTTCGGGGTCATGTATCTTCTATGTTTTGTACATAGGATTCTGAGGTATAGCCAGGGCCTTGTTGCTGGCACTGTCATAGCACCCTTTTGTTCCTGTTAGAGGCTCCGTGGACATAGTGTGAGTTGTATCTGTTTTTGGAAAAGTTAAACTAAAAATGTTGTAGTTGTATCATCTATTCCACTTTAACTATAAATGTACAATATACTGTTTTGAACATTTGTTAAGAACGTCATTAATGGAAATGAAATGGTGTTGTTCACATGACTTCTTACTGACTAATTAATGAAATGCATTCTTCTCTTTACTGGTGGGTGAGTTGGGCAGACGGCACTGTGTAGGCTTCCTCGACCAGGGTAACTCTGTTGAGCGCCAATCGTTCTCCGCGAGGTCGGGGCATGACAATTTCGTTACCTGGATCATGCCAAAAGAAGGAAGGACTAGCCTTAACATACCTTGTAATATCCCCTCCAATCCTCAAACATAACCTGCAACTCCCTTGTCTACAAGTGATGAACAATATTATCGCCACAATATGAATGCCATAACTTATCACATTTGAGCGATACACTTTATTATACGATAAAGTGGATAGCATCTCCCTTATTTATATGACTTCACAAAAGTTACAGCAGACAACCATAGCCCAAACAACATGTACAATACTCGTAATAAGCCTTTCAAAACAGTTTAACAATCCCGACAAGCGGCAAGCTCGGTTTACGGTCAACAAAATCGAGTTTGAATCCAATTTCTTCTTCATGAATCTGGTTAATATATCAATAATATTATACTTATGTTTACCACAGAATTTTTAGCCCAAAACATCATAAGAATAATCTTCAAAAATAGTCCACATGCCTAGCACCTTAACCTTTATCGCCAATCCCTTGTTCTTCATGTTTTCTTCTACAATCAACCTAATTAACACATAGATAAGCTTAATAACAGCAACCATAACATAATCAAATTATTTCTCACAATTTCTAGCCACAACAAATCATATATATAGCCTCAACACAGTCCATAAAAGAGATAACAATTCCTTATCCCATGTCAATTATTATCTTGTAGATTTTCACTCAAACAACTCAACCAACACAAGATTAATTTTAAGCACAACCAAGAACATGATTTACTTACCCGAGGTAGTAGGAAAAACCTGAAATCCCCAGCTGGTGTAGCTCACAACAACCCTCAATCACACCACGACACTATAAGAGTGTTATTCTCTTCTTGAATCAACCTTTGGTGTTGAAATATGGTGTAACCACTTGAAGAACCCTTGAACCTTGGGAATCTATTTAGGAGGTCTAGTAGGGGTGTAGGGATAAAGTTGGGTCAAAAAATGAGAAATAAAGGTTGTCCGAATCATTTTTAAAGTGAACTAGTTCGACCACCGCTTAAGTGGGTCCCATTACGAGCTCCTTGCGCAGTCTCTCAAAAATGTGAATATCTCTCTACTCCGACGTTATATCGAAAAACAATTTAACGTATTAGAAACTAGACTCGTAGATATTAATTTTTTGGTGGATCATCCCGTAATTCCATGACTTTTGTGAGAAAAGCTCAGTGACATTAAATCCAAATTAAGTACAATTTATGAACGTAACTTGTGATGACTTTCGTCTACTTTTGCTCCACAACTCGCTTGACTCCAAAACATAACACACGACTATCATAAGACTAAAATAACTCATAATATTACCTTATATAATGTTAATCACTCTAGTGTCACCCTAAAATTACGGGTTATAACATTCCCAACTTGCTGATTTTCGACGAAACTTATTTTCTTCGATTCGTTTAGCATATAAGCCTTCCAACCCTCTTGGTACTTGAAGTTCATGGTGTTAAATATTTTTAACCTCCAAGGTAACATGAGTAACTTACTTTACGTTCTTTCAAAGATGATCTCATTTTCAAGCTTATATCAATTGCCTTACGACGTACTTTTACGTACGAAAACATGGGGTGTAACATTCTTTTCCACCCAGCTTAACGGGATTTCATCCAGTGTTTCATGTTTTCCTGCTCCAAAATTATTATAAGGTTCTATTACATGTGTTATATTTCAGGTCGATGCAGTTGGAGAAGGATTTGACTTATCATGAGGAGCCAGTGGCCATTTTGGATAGGGAGTTTGCAAGCTGATGTTAAAGAATATTGCATCGGTGAAGGTTCAGGGGAGGGGTCAACCGGTCGAGGAGGCGACTTGAGAGACCAAGCATGATATGTAGCAAATATCCTCACCTTTTTGGCACTTCAGGTGTGATTCTAAACTTGTTCAAGGACGAACGTTTGTTTAAGAGGGTGAGAATGTAACGACTCGGCTGATCGTTTTGATTATATTAGCCTCATTTCCCCTATTTGATTCTTAACATATGTGTATTTGTCATTATGTGACTTGAGGAGGCAGTTGATTTGGTTTTGGGGATGTTTTGGATTGAATTGAGACACTTAGTCCCGTGGTTGAAAGTTCAGGTAGTAAGGGTTGATCGGCATTTGACTTTTGTGTAGACAACCCTGTAATGGTATTTTGATGGTTCCAATAGGTTCAGATGGTGATTTTTGACTTAGGCGTATGTCTGAATTTGGATTTGGAAGTTCCTAGGTTGATTTGGTTCTATTGGGTGAATGTTAGAAACTTGAAGGTTTGAAAGGTTTGACTGGGAGTTGACTTTATTGATATTGAGTTTGTATTGTAGTTTCAGGAGTTGGAATAGGTTCTTTATGTCATTTGGGACTTGTGCGCAAAATTTGAGGTCATTCCGAGTTGTTTAGGCATGTTTGGTGCAAGTTTGGAATTCATAAATTTGGATTAGTTCATTACATTTGAATTAAGGTGTGATTCGTGATTTTTGATGTTATTTTGTGTGATTTGAGGCCTTGATTAGGTCCGTGTTATGTTTTGGGATTTTTTTGGTTCGATTGGACGGGGTCCGGGGGCCCTAACTATGTTTCAGAGTGGTTCCGGACCATTTTCCTTTGTTTTGGAACTGTAGATTTTTTGGTGTTCTGCTATTCATCGCGATCGCGAATGAGGTATCACGATCACGGAGTGTGATCTGGTGACTGGTGGATCTTGATCCTCGCATTCGTGATGGGGCAATTGTGTTCGTGGTGAATGGTGGTAGTGGCCTTCGCGTTCGCGTCTTAGTCGTTGTGTATGCATAGAATTGAAGGATGGATGGGTTCATCAGCCTTTTAGCCTTCGCATTCGCATAGACCCATCATATGGAAGGTATCGCATTTGTGGAAGGTCTTCACGTTCATGAAGAAGGGGCAGCTGTTGATCGAGGAGTGTACAATTGGGCAGATATATTAAATACTCTTTTTCGAGGATTTGAGTTCTTTTATCATTTTTTTAGATTGAGAGCCCGGATTTTGGCGATTCATAAGGGATTTTTACGATTTGGATTGGGGTAAGTATTTTTTACTCCGATTTGGTTATTATTTATCATTCTATCCTTCATTTTAATATTTGAATGATGAATTTAAGTGAAGAAAATTAGGGATATAGGCAAAACTTTTTGAAAATGAAAAATTGGGATTTGAACCCTGATTCGGAGTCGGATTTGGATGAAACTTGTATGGTTGGACACGTATTTGAGTGGATATTCGAAATTTGTCATTTTTGTCGGGTTTCGAGAGGTGGGCTCGAGTTAATTTTTTTTTGACTTTTTGATTTTTGATAAAGATCGGAGCTTTATTGTTTAGAGTTGTTTCCTATGTCTTTTATTGATGTTATTAAGTTATTTTTGGCTAGATCCGGGCAGTTAAGAGGTTGATTCGCGCGGGAAGAGAATTCTAGAATATTGGTTTGGCTTGCTTGAGGTAAGCATATTACCTAAACTAGGTTGAGGCTCTAGTTGCCTGAGTTATTAGTGTTACCTACGTACTAAGGGTGGCGCACATGTGAGGGGATTGAGCCCATGTACCGGCATCGGAGTATTATCCATGCTCGTGGTAGTGATTAGGCTATTATATGCCCTGAATTAAATTCTAAGCTTCATGTTATCATGCTTCTTATGTTGTACCCCCTTTGTGAGCTAATTGAATCATGTTATATTGTATTTGTTGGTTTATCTCCTATTCAAACATGTTAATTGCTACTCTTAAGGTGTAGTCGCCTGATATGAACTATGGTAGTACACTTCGCACATGCCTACACGTTAGCATGTCACTTCTATCAGTCCATGAGAACATAATTTGATATCCGTTGTTCATGTACATGTATTATTGTATGTGCTTTCTATGTGATATGGATCGGATTGATAGCACATGAGTGGTCCGTGCAGATCCGAGTTATGATATGTGGCACGAGAGCTGTCCAGACAGCGTGTAGATAAGGATCCATCACCCTAGGGTCACCCTCTCATGTTTCTCTCTTGATGGTGTACACGCATTATGAGGAAAATTGATCAGTGTTTGGTTTGGTTATTTCATTTCTTCTCTACTTGCAATTTACTAGGATGTATACATATTTTATTCGCATATCTTTTCTATATTCTAGATCTGCAATTTATACATGAATTGTTATGCATATCTTCTCTATATGCTGGATTATTAACTGAAACGAAGTATCTCACGTTATCTCTTGTGCGCCAAGGTAGCCCTTTCTGTGTTTCTATGATTCGATGATATTGTTGTGTACTTGTGAAAATTATGAACTGAGCAGGTTATTAGCATGTATTATTAATAATTCTTGCCTATATTACCGTGTTGAGGTTAGATATAATACTTGCTAAGTACATGGGGTCGATTGTACTCATACCACATTCTACATTTAATTGTGTAGATCCAAGTGTTGGATCGAGCCAAGAGCCGCTGTGATTGTTGCTGAGAGTTGCAAAGAGACGAGGTAGTGCAGCATTTTGACTGCAGTCTTTGGCATCTCTTTTCATTCCAATACCGTTGTTTTCATTCAAAAAGTATTTCCATTTTGTATTCTAGACTTGTACTTTTATTTTAGAGCTCATAACTCTGTATTGCTAGATATGGGGGATTTTATGCATTAGCGCTGTTATTTATGTTAGTTGGCTTTGGATTTATATTATCTTCGTGTCACAGCTCAAACCTTGGGAGGTGTGGCCGGCCCCCGGTGCCATATTCGGCCCGAGCATACCACTCTGTCACTGTGAACTGTGGAGGGGTACCCCTAAACTTAGCATACGAGGCCTACTTGCACGCTGACAATACCAATCGAGGTCGATGGGGCCATATTCTGAATTATCATAAAATAATGTTTCTCTTATCCGAGGGTAAACATACTCAAAAGCTCATATACAAAACTGTGCAGGCCGGCGAGGCCGCCATGAACGTCGACAACCAGCAATATCAAACTGAACATGTACACATGGCTGGCAAGGCCACAATACTAACATACAAAATACACAAGACTCAGCTAAAGCCTCTAGAGATAACTGAACTATATCATGGTCAGTACAGGGCTTCGACCTACCCATCACACCTGTATATATAAAATGGACCCTAAAGTCTAGACCTGGTAACTCCGAGGAAATGGAGCTTACCAAACAAGCTGATGTTTAGAATTCATCTTAAATGAATCAATATGAGTCAGAGAACTAAATGACCTCTACAAAGATAATGATGTGATAAAACAAGTTTTAAGAAGTATCGTGAGGGTTGGAAGGTTAAAAAGCTAATTGAATCGAAGAAAATAAGTTTCATCGAAAGTTGGCAAGTTCGGAATGTTATAACCCGTACTTGTGGGGTGAGACTATTGTGCTTGAGATGATAAGAAGGTAATGTTATGAGATATTTTATTCATGTGTTATGTTTTGAAGCCAAGCGAGTTATGAAACAAAAATCGACAAAAGTTGTCGCAAGTTACGCTCACTATTTTATTGAAAATTTAGGTCTAATGTTATTGAGCTTTTCTCAAAATGTACTTGGATTTACAGGGTGCTCTATCTACCAAATTGAAGAACTACGAGCCTAGTTTCCAATGCATTATATCATTCGTCGATACGACATCGGAGTAGAAAGATATACGTTTTTGCAAGATTGCGCAAGCAGCTCTTGTTGGGACCCACTTGAGACGACCACCGACCTTACTTCTTTTAAAAGATGTTTCGGCCTCATTTCAGGTCATTTCTCATCCAAAATTTCGTTCAAAAGCTCTCCAAACCCCTATCTAACATATCACAAGATCCCAAGAATAAAACTCAAGAGAAATCAACTCAGATCGTCATCAAAAGCTTTAAAAACTACAAGAGAATGCTTCTATGATGTTGTGGTGTGATTGAGGGATATTGTGAGCTAAGTTGAGATAGTGTTTCGAGTTGTAGCTACTGTCCAAGGTACGTATCGCACCTTATTGATTGTTCCAAAGGTTAATCTTGTGTTGTTTGAGTGAAACACCATAAGATAGCACTTGAAAGAACACGGGACATGGTTATCTTTTTGGTTGGACTGTTTTTTGATGTTTTGTGGTGGCTGGAAATTATGTGAAATAATTTGATAATGATGTGGCTTCTGTTGTTAAGCTTTTCTAGGTGTTAACTATGTTTATTGAAGAAAAACATGAAACACAAGTGATTGACGATAAAAATTAAGGTGTTAGGCGTATGGGGCTATTTTGGAAGTCATTTTATGGATATCTTATACTAGGAATCATATAGTACATATAAGTGTGATGTTCTAAAGGTTGTGAACCAATTTATGGAATAAGAGTTTGATTCAATTTATGTTTTAACATTTGTAAAAACGAGCTTGTCGCTCAATATGATTGTTAAGATAATCGGAGAAGCTCACATTGGATTATATTGTTGTTGTTACTATTTTTGGTTATTGTTGTTGTTGTTGGGATGTTGATGACCCTTAGTGGTCTTTGAGATGTGGTAAAAATAGGGGAGTTGCTGTAAATTTTCCGTAAGCTATACGACTAGCCAAATACGATGGTACGACATTATATGTTGACAAAAATATCATTTCACTTGTTGTAGACGCAAGAAGTTGTGTTGAGCTTGATTAAGGAATAAGGAAGAGATCATATAGGTATGTTAAGGCACTTCCTTCTTTCTTTTGGAATGATCTAAAGTGAAATGAACGTAAACGATACGCTATTTCATAACGGATCTATTCCTAGCAACTAAGACAGTCCGTGTTGTTCTTTCCTTATAAAGTTATTATAAGTATGTATGTATGATCCTTGAATCCTATTGAGGTCCATATTGATGGTATGGATGTCCAGAACATTAATCGAAGGTGCAACAACCCTACATCACTTTGAAATGTTTAGAACATGATTACACGTGTCCAACATGCATTATATATATGCATCTATTTTACTCTACCGAGTCGCGCTATAGTCGGCCGGGTACGGCATCTACTATGCAACCACTAATCAGGTGGGTTTTACCCAACTCCACATGGCCGGGTACGATTCTACTGAGCCTGATGATGGCCGGGTACATTTTTACTAAGCCTATTACCGTCGGGTATGATATGATGATGATGATGCCCACAGAGGAGAATGTTTTTAAAATCCTATGTGTACATAAGAATTATGCATTTCATGTCAGTAGTCCTGAGAGGTACTCAAATGTTACAGGTTGTATCTTCTCTATCTTTCTTTACAATACTGTTCTTAGTTATGCTTTGCCTTACATACTCAGTACTTTATTCGTACTGATGTCCCTTTTACCTGGGGACGCTGCGTTTCATGCTCGCAGGTCCTGATAGACAGGTTTACGGTCCTCCTAGTAGGCTATCAGCTTAGCGGAAGGTGTTGGTGCACTCCACTTGCTCCGGAGTTGCCAATTTGGTCAGTATGCCTTGGAAATGAATTGATTGATATGGCAGGGCCCTGTCCCGACCCTTATGACGTTTATGTACTCTTATAGGCTTGTAGATAGATGTCATGTATATGGATGTCGGTATGTCCTTGTCAGCATATGTTTTGAGTGTACAAATGGCCATGTCGGCCTTATAGGCTCGTATGTCACATGTATAAATTTGTATTTCATGTTGGGTCGTCCTATGTCGATTATTTCCATTTGTTTTATTTTGGTTATCTCATGTCTATCTTTCCGAACCATTTACGCATGATGGTATGATAATTAAGACACATTACGTGGGTACTCGGTTGAGTAAAGCATTGGGTGCCCCTCGCGTCACTCTGATTTGGCTCGTGATAGTAAAATAGTTGTCCGGCCCTATAAGGCTCAGTACGTCTAACTGCTCTATCGTAGTAGGCTCACTCATAGGCGCTCGGCCATACTAGGCTCTGTATCTCGGCCATTATGGGCTCTCTCATAGTTGCTCGATCATACTAGGCTCGGTATATAACTTACCATCTGATCAAAGGTGCCCAATAGGGGCCTACCCACCAATCATAGCACAGTGGTGGTAAAAATACTATAATATTGTATATATATAGACGTTTTGCACTCCTGACTGAAAGAAGACAATACTTAATTGAATATAAGGTCCTGATAAGGGAGAATATGTATCTTTTGAGACTAGGATAATGTACATAAATTTAGGAATACGAACTTCTAATTATGCCTCGTTATCAAATGCGTTTAGTTACGGGATCATGCCAAAATGAAGTAAATGTTTAGAATCAACATATTTGTAGCAATCCGTGCAATAACCACGCCGAACTCAATTGGTCGCACCTTAATCTACAACCACGATAACGATGTTATCTTTAAGCTAAAAACAGTACAACTAATGTACAAAAAATGGCAAGCTCATTCTACATTAAAGTGGGCAGCAAA
Source organism: Nicotiana obtusifolia (assembly GCA_002018475.1). NCBI lineage: Eukaryota > Viridiplantae > Streptophyta > Magnoliopsida > Solanales > Solanaceae > Nicotiana > Nicotiana obtusifolia. The sequence continues at coordinate 15,395 of MCJB01011366.1, read as the reverse complement.
TTCCATGATTTTTTTACATTTCCCACATCCTATATTGCAGCAACAACCCAAACAACAACCAGTAGCTATCTGGAACACATCCAGCACAATAACACGCCAAGCGGCAATACTCGGTTCATGTCTAATAACACGATATTTTTAACCCTTTCCCTCTTATTTATATTCTGGGAAATGTTGATAATAACAACACAATATAGTCAGGTTATTCCATAGATTTTCCATTCGCAAAAGGCTACAAGAACACCTCCCGAACAGTCCAACAACCAACAACATTACTAATAAGTGTTCCAATCGATATCTCACAAGTTCTAGCTTGAACGACTTAGCCGTAACATGAATAAACTCAAATACATGTAGAGTAAGAGGTTCCTTACCTTCAAACAGATGGAACAACTCGAATTTGAGATTACTTCTCCACAAAGTATCCTTCCAATGTAGCTACAAGAACAAGTAAGAGAAACTAGCAAGCACTTCGGGTTTCTCGACACTAGAATCGCTTTGAAATACTTGAAATCACTTAAGACTGATATGAAACCCTCAAGAGAGTATTTTTCAGAACATATACCACTTAAAACAACCCACCTCACGAGCTGGAACCACACCAAACTCAGCAACCACAAGAAAAACAAGAAACTCACTAGCACCATGGGATTTCTAGCTTTTGATTCATGTTCTTATCTTTGGTTTTCACTCTAGAACCATAATTACTGATTGGAGAGTGTTTTCAGAGAGTATAGGGTCTGGTTGGGTCGAAATTGAACCCAATGAGCCTTGCCCCGATCTTTAAAGGTTGGAGATCATCCACCGCCTAAGTGGGTCCCAATGGGAGCTTCTTGCGCAGTCTCACGAAAACGCGAATATCTCTCTACTCCGATGGCGTATCGATGAGCGGTTTAATGGTTAAAAACTAGACTCGTAGCTCTTTAATTTCATAGATGGATCATCCCATAATTCTAAGTATATGGGGATAAAGGCTCAGCTACATTTGACCTATTGTTCAGTACATGATGAATGTGACTTGTGATGACCTTTGCCTAGTTTTGTTGCACAACTAGCATCACTTCATAATATAACACATGACTATCATACGATTAAATGAATCAAAAAATAACCTCCTTATCATATTAAGCACCCTAGTCTTACCCCAAAAGTACATGTTATAACATTCCCAACTTGCCGATTTTCGACAAAACTTATTTTCTTCAATTCGTTTAGCTTCTAAGCCTTCCAACACTCTTGGTACTTGTTGTTCATGATCTTAAATATTTGTAACCTCCAAGTTATCATGATTAAATTACTTTATGTACTTTCAACGATGATCTCATTTATGAACTTACATCAATTGACTTACCATGTACTCTTACGTACAAAAACATGGGGTGCAACATTATTCCCCCCTTTGGAACATTCGTCCATGAATGTTGACTGATGAGCTTATCAGTCTCATAACTTATAGCTCTTATGAATACCTTCATATTGTTCCTGCCATCTAGGAAACTATTCTGTGAATAAATACAAAGGCGTAGGCACTCCCCCCTTTAGGCCTCTTTCTCACACCACGGCCTGTGGTCAGAATTCTTCCAATCTCGTAACTGTTGCTACATTCTATCATGCAGCATGTACGACTGTGTCCTTGTAAGCGCGCCTATGCGACTCTTCTCTCCTATTTCCTCCAGCTTTTAGCCAATTTCTAGGCCTCACTTTGTGAATTTATGCATAACTATGGCAAGTTGTACCTCTGGGCATCTATAGGTGTACCAATGTTCTTCGCTTGGTACTTTATCGAACTTACGACTATTACTATATTTTGTTTTGTAGCCTCGGTTATCTAGTCTTATGGCTTTACTGCATCTAGGTAGGTCATACTATACTATAACACTTACTTCGATTTAATTATTACCGATGTCTGCTACCTAACTCCAAGCTACTCTCTCGCTGCTTATCCTAAATCTAAGTCCTTTAATGCTTCCTCATTATTGTTCATCTTACGAATGACAGCCTAATCTCATCTCATACCTTGGAACTTTTATCCATCTATTGTTGATTCACCTTAATGTTGATCTATAATCTACCACTGACAACTTGAAACCTCTTAGATAATACATTGTTACTAGGGCTCACGTCTCATCGAGGAACATATGAAGTTATTTGCCTGATCTACCTAGGGACGTTACTATACTTCAATAACTATATTTCATAGAATCCCAACATGATTCATCTTATGGTGGTATTCTAATCCCATGAAATTCATGAAATCCCTTCTCTTTAAATGATTATCAATCGAAGGCCTAATGTCATCCTCCTATCATTTATCACAATTACACCCTTATTCTACTACCAGGGCAGCATCCCATCTCTTCTAAATGCTCCTAGTCTTAAACTCCTTGTCACGATCCAAACTGGAGGGCCATGACTGGCACCCGGACCATACCTGCCGAGCACCAGCGCACATTTTATCTAACCTTTCTTATTATCTATAAGGTCCAACGAGATCAATATAAATAGTAGACATGAATCCTAAAAAACCAACAATGACAGATAATGGCATGAACATATATACCATGGGCTGACAAGGCTATCATGAAGCTATGTATAAGGTACGAGCTGACAAGCTACCATGAGAGACTATACAACAAAAATCAGTCGACAAAGCAATCCAAACTATACATGAGTCGATACCTGTCTATGAGCCTCTAAAGGAACATAAGTGCTACAAGATTGCTGGAATCGGGCCCCGAAATATCCATAATGTCTATAGCAAAAATGCATACCAAGATCACGGCAAGTCCAGAGAAGGGATCTCGCCAATAACTGCTAATCTGGGCAGGCTACTATGGTGGGGTAGATTCGTCTACCTGTCTATCAGGACCTGCAGCACGACATACGGCGTCCACAAATAAAAAGGACGTCAGTATGAATAAAGTACTGAGTATGTAAGGCAGGAAAGCATAAGTAAGAATAGTAATGTAAACAGGGATAGAGAATATACAACCTGCAACATCTGGGTGCCTCTGAGGGCTACTAACATGAAATGCATGATACATATATATATATATATACACACATAAACTTTTACTAGCGCCACGGGATTCCCGACACTTGATTTGTGTTGTTTGCCCTTTGTTTTGGTCTTGGATCACGAGAGAACCTTGAGAGAGTGTTCTTAGGGTTCTAAGGTCTGAATATACTGAAAACTAATGACTCAAAACGGGATTGAGGTGTGTTATATATATCCATATGTCTTAACCGCCTATGTGGGCCCCATAGAGAGCTGCCTGGCGCAGTCTCGCGAAAACACAAATATCTCCCAATTCTGAGATCGTATCGACAAACGGTTTAATGCGTTGGAAACTAGACTCATAGATCTTCAATTTGGCGGATATATCACCCCCACCCCCCTCCCCCCAATTCCAAGTAAATTGGGAAAAAATTTTAATAACATTTGACCTAAAGTTTAAGTAAAATTATGAACATAAGTTGCAACAACTTTTGTCAACTTTTGTTTCATAACTCATTTGACTTCAAGAATTATGATACGGATATTATGTGATTCAAATACCTTAAAACACGACCTCTTGGTAATATTAATCACCTCTAGATTTACCTGAAAATACGAGTTACAACATCCTTGATTCGTTTAACTTTTAATACTTGTTAACCACTCTTATACACCCTTGTATCAATTAAGATCAATAGGATTAAATTCTTATCATCTCAAAGATAATCTCTTCTCGGACCTACGTAGACTAACTTACGGCGTAATCTAACGTATGCAAATATGGGTTGTAACAGCCTCCCCCCTTAGGAACATTCGTCCTTGAATGTAAGGGTTTACGGGGAATCTAACTCATCGTGGATTCCGACGGAAATTTTCGGCTGGGTTTCCCCTATAAAATAGACAATAGCCAAACTTGCAAGCAGTTAAACCCAACTTATGGCCTTACAAGGCTATTCAAAGCATTATAGATATGTACATTACTTGCATATCACCATTTTGTATTAAGAAAGAGTATTCTCAAGTTATTACTTACCTCATAGAGACGTTTCACCTTCTAATGCGTCCTGCGTTCCCCTGGCATCCTCGTTATCTTCAATCTGGAGCAGGTAAGGGTATTTAGACTTCATCTCATCTTCTGCTTCCCATGTCATTTCTTCCGTACTATTGTTCCTCCACAATACTTTAACGGAAGCTACATCCTTTGTTCTCAGCTTGCGGACTTGTCGATCTAATATAGCCGCTGGCATTTCTTCATATGATAGATCCTTTGTAACTTGTACATCTTTGCTAGGGACGACCCGAGAAGTGTCTCCAATACATTTCCTCAACATAGATACATGGAATACCGGGCTGAAAAATTCCAATTCAAATGGCAATTCTAACTCATAAGCAACCTGTCCAATTCGTTGAAGAATTTTTTACGGCCCGATATACCGCGGACTTAGTTTACCCTTCTTCCCAAAATGCATACCACCCTTCATCGGCGAGATCCTCAGGAAAACCCAATCACCAACCTCAAATTCCAGGTCACGACGTCGGACATCAGAATAAGACTTTTGCCTGCTTTGTGCCGTCTTCAGTCGCTCTTGTATCACTTTCACCTTCTCAATGGCTTGGTGAATCAAATCTAGCCCATATAATTCTGTCTCACCGACTTCAAACCATCCAACTGGTGATCTACATCTCCTCCCGTACAGTGCCTCGTACGGGCCATTTTAATAATGGAATGATAGCTATTATTGTAGGCGAATTCTATGAGTGCCAAATAGTCATCCCTGTTCCCCTTGAAATTGAACACATGCTTGTAGCATATCTTCAAGTGTCTGAATGATACGTTCAGCATGACCGTCAGTCTGCAGATGGAATGTCGTACTGAGATTCAATTGGGTGCCTAAACCCTTTTGAAAAGACCTCCAAAAGTTAGCCGTAAATTGAGCTCCTCGGTCTGATATAATAGATAACGGCACACTATGAAGCCTAACAATCTCCTTGATATACAACTTCACATAATCTTCAGCTGTGTAAGTTGTCTTAACTGGCAGAAAATAGGCACATTTTGTAAGTCGATCAACTATCACCCAGATGGAGTCAAACTTATGATAAGAGCGAGGTAATCCAATAATGAAGTCCATATTAATCACCTCCTATTTCCAAGCCGGAAGTCTATATTCTGAATCAATCCACCGGGTTTCTGATGCTCAATCTTACTTGTTGACAATTAGGGCACTGGTCTAGAAATCTGCAATAGACTTCTTCATGTTATCCTACCAATACTGCTCCTTAATGTCATGATACATCTTTCTCGAGTCGGGATGGATGGAATATCGGGACTCATGAATCTCAATCATAATCTTCTCTCACAACCCTGCCACATTAGGCACACATAATTGGCCCTGGTATCTTAGTGGCCCATCTCCTCCGATCTCGAAAGTCATAATTTTACATTGCTAAATGCTCTCTATCAATCGTACTAAGGTAGGATCTTCATATTTCCGTGCTTTTACCTCGGCTACCAAAGATGATTCTGATATATTCTGTAAAGTAACACCTCCATCATCAGAGTCTAACAATCTTTTTTTTTGGTAAATATGAATTTATTGATTAGTAATTAGTAAAATGTACAGGGACGGAGGGGGACATAAACCTTACCTCCCCAAAAAAGTACATGTACCTAGTCATTGTTAAATTTGTACTAGAGGTACCAAGAAAATGATAGGTGGTTAGATGATATATGATCCTCCACACTTGGTGATTTAATGCATCTAAGTGTGTAGGACATGTCCGACCTAAGTTGATGTAATGACTATCTATCTTATAGTATTGATAGATAGTCATATGTACAAAAACAATGAGAAATGTATCTAGGTCGACTGTACAAAATACTTTTGTTTCTAGTCCTACTGAGTGAGTGAGGGTGTTTCCTTTTGTGCCATTGTGGAATCTTTTATCCAAAACTTGAGGTTCTCTGATGAGTGTGTCTTGAGGCCTGAATGAGAGCTGTCCTCCTTTGTTGTGGCATTGTTGGGGAGATTCTGCTAGAATGAGCTTGTTGCAGGTATGTATCTGGCTGGCAGTGGTCTGCTACTTGTGCAAAATGCTGATGAGTCTCTGAGTGCTATTTTTCCTTTTGTCTTTATTTTCTGTTTGTCCTTTGTGTGCTTGCTAGCTTGATTCCTTATCTTGTTGCTGCTGCTGCTGATATCTATCATTGAGACTGCTGATTGAAAGTTTGTTTCTACAGTTGAATTTGTTGCCGATGCATTTTGTTAATGTTGTTCCTACTATTATTTCATTGAGGATACTTCTGATTGTTGTGTTGCTGCTGGTTTCTACTTTTGGTGTAGCTGCTTCTGTGATTTGTACTGATATGATGTTGTAGTTGCCTCTGCTGCCAAAGTTGTCTTTGTGTTGCTTGCTGATGGATGAGTTGTTGCTTCTGAGATTATTGTCCTTGTGCTGGTTGATGTCTCTTGAGTTGCTTGCTGATCTTGTGTTATTGTTGTCTCTGATGCCAAGGTTGTCTTTGTATTGTTTGATAATGGATGAGTTGTTGATCATGTGAGCATTAAGAATGTTGAGGGTGTTGGCTGACAGTGTGAGGGATTTGTGCTGTGTGTTTGTTGCTTTATGTTGAAAAGGTGGATCCTGGTGAGAGTTAATCTTGATAATTTAGTATTTGCTTTGCTATTGTTCCTGCTGGCAATTGGATTGGCACTGCTGCTGTTTTTGCTGAGTTTAAAGCTGCTTCTGTCTGTTCTAGTACTACAGTGTGAGGTTTGTTCAGTATTGGTCCAAAGAGTGATGTCTGGAGTATTGTGTTTGGGGGCTGTGATGTTCCAGTGAGGGGTGCTCTTGGTATAGGGACTTGGTGATTGATGCAATTGCGTTAGACTGAGCACTGGAAGTGCTAATACCACACAACGCAATTGCGCCAATAACCTGTACCTATATAAACCAATGCATATCCTATTGTTTCCGTTGTTGCTGAAGATGTCACTGTGTTTCTTGCTGGGGTTCTTGCTGCTTCTTTGGCTCTTGTGATCCCTATTTCTGCTTTCTTTGTTTCTGGCACTCCTTTTGTTTCTTGTTTCCATGATTGTCTGTGACATTTGATAGGTGAGCTGCTGGTGATGGTGCTGATGCTGTTGCTGCCCTTGGTTTGACCTGAGTCTGCTGCATATCCACTTAGCACTTCTGCTGTTCATTAGGTGAGCAGTCATCGTAGCTTTGTTGTCTGATTTCTGCTGCATGCCTGGTAAGTATGTCTACTGTCTTGGTATTGGTAATGTGAAGGTTGACAGTGAGCAATTGTCTGTTGGCATTGGTTTATTGAATTGCTGAAGCTGGTGTTGCTGTCCTGTTGCTGTGCTGATTGTTCAAAGTATCTGTTGCTGTTTGAGCTGAAAATGTATTCTTTTGTTCTTTTGCTGCAGATGTGCAGGTTTTGTATTGACTCTATGTTGCTGATTGAGGCTGATTCTTGCTTCTTTGTTTCTGCTGCTAAATTCATTGCTGCCTCTGTTTGTTCTGTTTTCTTTTAACTGCTCCAAGGTTACAGAGCTCTGCAGTTGTGCTAGCTGTTGTTTATTAGCTTGTGTGTTAAGTGCTGTTGTAGTCATCCTGTTACTGCTATTGTTGGCTGCCTGCAACTTTTCTGGTTGTTGTTTTTCTGCTAGTTGCCTGCAGCTATTCTGATGCAAGCTCTGCAGCGAGTGTCTTCCTTGTTTTCCTCCAGGTTTTGATTCTTCTAGTCTAACAATCTGATTCTTCAAATTGGCTGGCTGATGAAGCTCTTTAGTCAACCCCTGTCTACCTGCCTCAATGTGTACTAAGCTTCCCATTGACTTACGACTGAGAGCGTCTGCCACAACATTGGCTTTACGGGGATGGTACAATATCTCAACATCGTAATCTTTCAGTAATTCAAGCCACCTACGCAGCCTTATATTTAACTCCTTCTGCTTGAAGATGTATTGTAAACTTTTGTGATCTGTGTAGATGTCAACATGGACACTGTATAAGTAGTGCCGCCATATCTTCAAAGCATATATTACTGCAGCCAATTCCAAATCATAAGTCAGGTAATTATTTTCATGCTTCTTCAATTGTCTTGATGCATAAGCAATCACCTTCCCACGTTGCATCAATATGCACCCCAAACCAATACCTGAGGCATCACAATATACCGCATAACCTTCTGTTCCTTTTGAGAGAGTGAGCACTGGCGTGGATGGAAATCGATTCTTTAGCTCCTAAAAACTACGTTCACAAGAGTTAGATCACTGGAACTTGGTAACTTTCTGTGTTAACTTAGTCAATGGTGCTGACATAGAGGAAACCCTTTCTACAAACCGCCTATAATATCCTGCTAGCCCCAGGAAGCTGCGGACTTCTGACAGTGTTGTAGGTCTTGGACAATTCTTCACCACATCGATCTTCTGAGTGTCGACACTAATACCCTCGTCAGATATCATATGGCCAAGGAATGATACTGAGTTTAGCCAGAAATCACATTTGGAGAGCTTAGCATATAACTTACAATCCTAAAGGGTCTGTAATACTATCCGCAAGTGGCCCGTATGTTCCGTCTCTGAATGAGAATACACTAGAATGTCATCAATGAATACGATCACGAACACATCAAGATAGGGCCTGACTACACTATTCATGAGATCCATAAAAGCTGTTGTGGCATTTGTTAGCCTGAACGACATCACCAAAAACTCGAGGTGCCTATATCTTCTCCGGAAGGCCGTCTTTAGAATGTCCTTCTCCTTAACCCTCACCTGATGATAGAACGTAAGTCAATCTTGGAGAAATACTTGGCACCCTAGAGTTGGTCAAACAGGTCGTCAATCCTTGGAAGGGGATATTTGTTCTTTATAGTAAACTTATTCAACTGTCGATAATCAATACACATCCTTAACGGCCCGTCTTTCTTCCACACGAACAAGACTGGCGCACCCCAAGGTGAAGTGTTAGGCCTAATGAAGCCCTTATCCAGCAAGTCCTTCAACTGCACCTTCAACTCTCGCAACACTACTGGGGCCATCCTGTATGGAGGGATAGAGATCGATTGAGTGTCAGGCCACACATCAATGCTAAACTTAATCTCCCTTTTAGGAGGAAGACCTGGGAGTTCGTCTGGGAAAGTATCTGGAAATTCATTGACCACGGGGATTGATTGCAGAGTAGGCGGCTTCGCCTCCGCATCCCTAACGCGAACGAGATGATAAATGTAACCTTTTGAGATCATCTTTCTTGCCTTAAGATAGGAAATAAACCTACCTTTCAGCGTAGCAATGTTCCCCTTCCATTTGGTTACGGGTTCACCAGGAAACTAAAACCTAACCATCTTTGTACGACAATTAACAATTGCATAGCATGAGGCCAACCAGTCCATTCCTATTATCACATCAAAATCAACCATTACTAACTCCAATAAATTTGCTGAGGTTTGACGACTACAAATCATCACTGTGCAACCTCTATATACCCTTCTAGCAACCACAGATTCTCCTATCGGAGTAGTTACGGCAAGTGGTTTACTTATTAATTCTGGTTTGACGCCAAACTTATTAGCCACAAAGGGTGTAACATATGATAATGTAGATCATGGATCAATCAATGCATATACATCCTAAGAAAACACAGACAATATACCTGTAACAACATCCGGAAATGACTCGAGATCCTGTCGACCTACTAGAGCATATGTTCGATTTTGAGTACCACTTGAACTCGGCACTTCACCTCTACCTCTACCATGAATTGTCGACTGCTGAAAACCCCGTGCTGGAGGTCGAACTGATGAGGAAGAACCAGACACAGATCCAGTCGGCTGAGCCATACCACCACCTCCTCTGTTAGGACAATCCCGTATCATATGGCCAGGCTGTCCGCAAGAATAGCACGCATCAGAACCCCGACAACACAGTCCAAGGTGGGCCTTGTCGCACTGATCACAACAAGGTGTTGGGGGTCTCGTCTGACTAGTATCCATATGATATTGTGAGCCTGATGCCCGCGAACTCTGACCTGAACTAGAATAGGTAAATCTATTATATTCAGGCCTCTGAAACTGTGGAGGAGCACTAGCTTTAGGTGGCGCCAAACTCCTCGAAGACTGGAGCCTGATACTACCTTTGAAGTCACCATAATACCCTGCAAATCTCGCCCTCTTATGTTGGCCCCTATCCTGCTCCCTGTCTGCCGTTTGCTGGTGCTTACGATCCACTAGTGTCTGGGCATAAGCCTGAATACGGGAAATATCCACGCCCTCTACCAAGGAGGCTATCGTGCACTCATTTATTAGATGTGGTCCCAACTCGTTCACGAATAGGTGCACCCTATCGTTCATCTCGGCCACCATATGGGGAGCATAATTTGCTCAAGAATCAAACTGCATACTATACTCTCGCACACCCATATTACCCTATCGAAGGTTCAAGAACTTATCAACTCTAGCTCGTCGTATCTCAACTGCCAAGTAGTGACGAAGAAAGGCCTCAGAAAATTCCTTCCACATAGGTGGAAGAGCATTCGGACCCCTGGATCTCTCCCAACTATCGTACCAGAAAACTGCTAAATCCCGTAACCGATAGGAAGCCAATTCTACTGCCTCCGTATCACTAGCATGCATAACCCGCAGTGTACGATGAACCTGATCAATAAAAGTCTGCGGGTCCTCCTTGGGGTCTGATCCGGCAAACACTGGAGGATCTAGACTAATAAAATCACGAACTCTCGCACTAACTGACTTATCAGCAACACCGATATTCTGCCTCTGAGCCTGAGCAGATACCAAGCTAGTCAACAACTGTACCGCACTCTGCATATCCTAGTCTATAGTGCCAGACGGAGGAATTAGAGGTGCTGGGTGCCTTCTAATATCCTCTGGAGGAGAAGGAGTAGATGAGGTATGAGACGGCACCTCACTCTAAGGCTCACTTTAGCCTGCTCTAGCTGGAGGCACCTGACTGGTACCTTCTCCCTCAGTTGTATCAAGCCGTCTACTAATCGCTTGCTTTCTAGTCAAAGGCATCGCTGAAAGAAAACATGGTGAATATTAGAGACGAACACTTATGACTCAACTCTACGCATGATCTAGATTCAGGAAGAAGGTAACAACCCTAAATGTCATGTAGCCTCCTGATAATAAATGTGGCGCGCTACACATCTATAATCAAGACTCTACTAAACACGACTCATAGACAACCTCTAGGACAGACTTGCTCTGATACCAAGTTTGTCACGATCCAAACTAGAGGGCCATGACCGGCACCCGGGCCATACCTGCCGAGCACCAACGCACATTTTATCTAACCTTTCTTATTATCTATAAGGTCCAACGAGATCAATATAAATAGTAGACATGAATCCTAAACAACCAACAATGACAGATAATGGCATGAACATATATACCATGGGCTAACAAGGCTATCATGAAGCTATGTATAAGGTACGAGCTGACAAGCTGCCATGAGAGACTATACAACAAAAATCAGTCGACAAGGCAATCTAAACTATACATGAGTCGACACCTGTCTATGAGCCTCTAAAGGAACATAAGGGCTGCAAGATTGCCGGAACCGGGCTCTGACATACCCATAATGTCTATAGCAAAAACGCATACCAAGATCACGGCAAGTCCGGAGAAGGGATCTCGCCAATAACTGCTAATCTGGGAAGGCTACTATTGTGGGGGAGCTTCGCCTACCTGTCTATCAGGACCTGTAGCACGACATGCAGCGTCCACAAATAAAAAGGACATCAGTATGAATAAAGTACTGGGTATGTAAGGCAGGAAAGCATAAGTAAGAATAGTAATGTAAACAGGGATAGAGAATATACAACCTGCAACATCCGGGTGCCTCTGAGGGCTACTAACATGAAATGCATGATACATATATATACATAAACTTTTAATACATACGCCGCATCATCATCATCATATCGTACTCGGCCCTAAAAGGCTCGGTAAAAACGTACTCGGCCATCATAACGCTCGGTAGAATCGTATCCGGCCACGTGGAGCTCGATAAAACCCAACTGATCACTGGTTGCACAATATGTGTCATACCCGGCCTACTATAGCGCGACTCAGTATAGTAAAATAGATACATATATATGATGTGTGCTGGACTTATTGGAATCACATTCTGAACCTTTCGGAGTGACGTAAGGTCGGTATCCTCCGTACACGTTATTAGAACTAACTCTTCATCAAGAATCTTATAAGAATCAGAATGTATTGACAACATTGATAACAGAAGAATAAGAGAAGTAACATCAACCTCATTCGTTCCATAAGAAGGGAAACAATGTAAGTACGGCTAGCTTCTAAGAGTGGAGTATCTTTGGAAGCTCGTTCATTACATTATGTACAATCGAAGTCATGCAAAAGATGGAAAGGGATAGCCTCACATACCTTGTATGTACTACCCAACCTCAAGCTACGAAAATTCCACGACTCCTTAGTCTACAATAAGAGAAATGACACTATCGTTCATTTAAGCGTCGTAACTATTATGTATCAACCGTAACCTATTTTACAATGAAACGGACAGCACCTCCCATATTTATATGACTTCCCACAAGTTAACAGAATCACCAAACAGCCCAAAAAACATCAATAATAATCATATTGAGCCTTCCAAAACAGTCCACCAACCAACAACATTACTAACAAGCCTTCCGATATATATTTGACAAGTTCTAGCTTCAACAACTTAGCCGAAACTTGGATAATCTTAAATACATGTAGGGTTAGAGGTTCCTTACCTTTAAAAATAAATAAAAACTCCAATTTGACCTTAATTGACCACGAAATATCCCTCCAATGCTGCCACAAGAACAAGGAAGCGAAGCTAGCAATCAATTAGGGTTTTTGGGCACTAGAATCACTTTAGAAGACTTGAAATCACCTAGGGTTGATATTAAAACTTGACAGAGTATTTTACAGAACATAAACAACTTAAAACAACCTCCCACATGAGCTGGAACAACACAAAAATCAGTAACAACAAGAAGAACAAGAAACTTACTAGCGCCACGGGATTCAAGAGACTCGAGGAAAGCAAGCTTAATCATAGGTACGAAAGTTTTCCTACAAAAAAGGGGGCTGGCTATTGCCAAGCTACACCCAACGGGCTGGCTATTGCCAAGCTACACAAGCAGTTAATTTGTTTATAGTCGCAAAAGTTTTCCTACAAAAAGGGGCTGGCTTCAACCTTGCCAAGCTACACAACTCGGAAAACTTTTGTACTATAACCAACGTTAACTGTTCATAACTCAGAAAACTTTCGCACTACAACAAGCTAACTTTCAAAGAGTACACTTACTCTATTTTCATACATGGACCGTACTACAACAAGCTAACTTTCAAAGAGTACACTTACTCTATTTTCATACATGGACCGGCCTTTCCATCAATTCGAAAGGAAGAACAAGAAAGAAATTTAGCAAGAACTCATATGTAATATATATCACAAAGGATTTACAAAGGGTGGATGAAAACTAAAATTCTAGGCTGACTCTAAGGTTTTTTCAAGATGATTTTCTGATTTTTTACAAGGCAATTTTTCGATGATTACAAGATGATCCTACAACTACTACAAGCCCTCCTTTATATAGGACTAGGAGGTTATTACAAGACAAACATTCTAGATAAAGCAAACCTATCTTACATGGCAAACTTATCTAC
>MCJB01011355.1:117249-128481 GCA_002018475.1 Nicotiana obtusifolia | reverse complement strand
AATACAGAGTCATCTTTGTGGCAGACTGAAACAATACCTGTAATAACGGCATCAGAAGCACTGGCATCTATCCTGCCTGGAATAGCATAGAATCGAGCCCATCTCGCCACACTCATAACAGCTCACTGGTGCTCTAGCAGATGCACTTGGTCTAGACGGACCGTGGGCTGACGGAGAATGAGCTGGAAGGGCGCTAAGTGTTGACTGGCCCTGCTGCAACCCATGGTAGCCACGACCTGCAGATGCCCCACTATACCCTGGGCTTATTAACTAAGCAGGCTGAATGAATGGCCTCTACCTTGCTGAAACTGGCCTTTCGAAGGAGTACCACTGAAATTACCCGATCCTCGAGGCCTCTTAGCCTCCCTTTCCTCTCGCTCCTGACGGTGAACCGTCTCAATCTCGCGAGCTATATCAACCACTTCCTCAAAAGTAGCACCCAATACTCTCTCCCTGGTCATAAGAATATGGAGATGGTAGTTAAGGCCATCCACAAACCTCCTGATCCTTTCACGATCAATCGGAACCATCCAAATAGCATGTCGAGCCAATTCAGAAAATCTTGACTCGTATTGCGACACAGTCATATCCCCCTGTCGCAGCCATTCAAACTGTCTATGTAGCTCCTCTCTGCGGGACTGCGGCACATACTTCTCCAAGAAAAGAGTGGAGAACTGTTGCTAAGTAAGGGCCGCTGCATCAACCGGCCTACGTCTCTCATAAGCCTCCCACCAATTAAAGGCAGCTCCCGTGAATTGAAAGGTGGTGAATGCCACACCTGAGCTGGTGCAACTGGCTGGGCTGGAGGTGCCCCCGGCATCTGAAGTCCCTACACTACCTGCTCAGGCGCACGGGCAACTGGAGTCTGATTGCCTCCCCCGGCCTGGGAAGTAGTTGGCTGTGGTGGCTGAAACAGCCTGGGCTAGGCCAGTGCAAATGGTTAAAATCTGAGCCAAGGTCTCCTGAAGACCTGGAATAGCTGCAGGCACAGCTGGTGCCTGAACTGGGGCTGCTGGAGCCTGTTCCTGAGCTGGGGCAGCTGGTGGATCAACAGATGCTGCCCTCGCTGCTCTGCCTCTACCACGACCACGACCACGACCACGTCCACGACCTCTGGTGGCCTCAGTGGGTTGTACTGGTGGTCGTCCACCTCGTCCGGTAGTACGCGACCTCACCATCTGTGAGAGAATAGGATAGCAGGAGTTTTAGTGCCCGGACCCAAAAGTTCGCACGACAAGAATTTCAAGAATATGAAAATTTTCCTAAAAAGGTTCTGCAGCCTCTCGAAGATAAGTACAGATGTTTCCGTACCGACCCGCAAGACTCTACTAAACCCGCTCATGACTCGTGAGACCTATGTAACCTAGGCTCTGATACCAAGCTGTCACGACCCAAAATCCCAACCCGGTCGTAATGGCGCCTCTCATGAAGACAAGGCCAGCCAAACCAACTAAACTTCGCTCAAACAGTTAAATTATACGAAAACAATATAAGTATGGTTAAATAACAGTAATTTGCAAAAAAAATAGTAAACCATCCCGAAAACAGCCCTCAGATCGGGGTGTCACAAAGTCATGAGCCTCTAATGAAGTCCTAATAATAAAATAACTATTACAATATCTTTGGCACAATTGTTGAACAAAGTGGAAACAACAAAATAAAAGAGATACGTGCTGCGAATGCCAACAGCTACCTCGTAATCTCTGAATCACCACCCTGACAATAGTAGTAGTCAGTACTTCGGGGCGGAACCGATAACGCCTGAATCTGCACACATGGTGCAGGGAGTAATGTGAGTACTTCCAACTCAGTGAGTAATAAATATAAATAATGACAAAGTAATCCACGATGGAGCGGTAAAAACATGTAACATCTCAAATAGATAACGCGAAGTAAATGGAAACAACACCAACACAACCAAAAATGCAATGCGATGCAATGCAAGTCATGACTATCGTGGCGGCGTGCCACCCGTTCCCTGGGTACTCGGCGCTTACTGTGGGGGGTTCAGTAGCGCAATATCTCGTGACGGCGTGTCACCCGATCCATGCATATTACATCTCGTGGCGACGTGCCACCCGATCCAATTTACATTCCGTGGCAGCATGCCACCCGATCCAATTTATATTCCATGGCGGTATGCCACCTGATCCAATTTATATTCCGTGGCGGCGTGCCACTCGATCCAATTAAAAATCATTTGAAAATATCATTTGAGTTCAAAACTGAGTTTATGAAATGAATCAATGCAGCAACAATACCCCTGAAGGGTTCACGTAACCGGTGAGATGCCAAATAATACCCCTAAAGGGTCCACATAACCGGCGAGATGCCAAATATGATGTAATAAAAAATAAAAAATACCCCTGAAG
The DNA here is from genome assembly GCA_002018475.1 of Nicotiana obtusifolia. Lineage (NCBI taxonomy): Eukaryota > Viridiplantae > Streptophyta > Magnoliopsida > Solanales > Solanaceae > Nicotiana > Nicotiana obtusifolia. Next base: position 126,109 of record MCJB01011355.1, on the reverse strand, counting down.
GGTTCCATAATCGGCGCGAAGCCCAAATATGATTTAGTACAAAATGACAACTATCCCTGAAGGGTTCACACAACCGGCGCGAAGCCCAAATATGGCAAGTAGCCCAAATCACAATGATATCAATTAGANTCAAATAAATCATCAATACGAGGCAAAGGATATTTATTCTTGATCGTTACCTTGTTCAACTGCCTATAATCGATGCACATTCTCATTGTGCCATCCTTCTTTTTCACAAATAGAACCGGTGCACCCCAAGGTGACATACTAAGGCGAATGAACCCTTTATCTAGGAGTTCCTGAAGTTGCTCCTTTAATTCTTTCAACTCTGCTGGTGCCATACGATACGGTGGAATAGAGATGGGCTGAGTGCCCGGCACCAAGTCAATACCGAAATCAATATCTCTGTCCGGCGGCATGCCCGGCAGGTCTGCAGGAAATACATCGGGAAAATCCCGCACAACTGGAACAGAATCGATGCTTGGAGTCTCAGCTCCAACATCCCTTACGAATGCTAGGTATGCAAGGCAACCCTTCCCAACCATTCGTTGGGCTTTCAAATATGATATCACCCTACCGGGAATATAATCAGCCACGCCACGCCACTCGATCCGCGGCACACCCGGCATAGCCAAAGTAACTGTCTTAGCATGACAGTCTAAAATAGCACGACATGGAGATAACCAATCCATGCCCAAAATAACATCAAAATCTACCATGCTTAATAGCAATAGATCAACCCGGGTCTCCAGACCCCCCAATAGTTACTACACACGACCGATACACACGGTCTACAACAACAGTGTCACCCATCGAGGTAGACACATGAACCGATAGAGCAAGAAGCTCACGGGGCGTACCCAAATAATGTGCAAAATATGAAGACACATATGAATAAGTGGAACCGGGATCAAACAATACAGAGTCATCTTTGTGGCAGACTGAAACAATACCTGTAATAACGGCATCAGAAGCACCGGCATCTGTCCTGCCTAGAATAGCATAGAATCGAGCCTGGCCACCGCCTGCTCGACCTCCCCCTCTAGGGCGACTTCTAGCTGCCTGACCACCGTCCCTAGCTGGCTGAGCGGGTGATAAAGTAACTGGAGTAGAAGTCTAGGGTTTACCCCTCTGTTGGAATGATCTAGCTCCATGATGAGGACAATATTTCCGTATGTGGCCCATCTCGCCACACTCATAACAGCTCACTGGTGCTCTAGCAGATGCACTTGGTCTAGGCGGACCGTGGGCTGACGGAGAATGAGCTGGAAGGGCGCTAAGTGTTGACTGGCCCTGCTGCAACCCATGGTAGCCACGACCTGCAGATGCCCCACTATACCCTGGGCTTATTGACTGAGCAGGCTGAATGAATGGCCTCTACCTTGCTGAAACTGGCCTTTCGAAGGAGTACCACTGAAATTACCCGATCCTCGAGGCCTCTTAGCCTCCCTTTCCTCTCGCTCCTGACGGTGAACCGTCTCAATCTCGCGAGCTATATCAACCACTTCCTCGAAAGTAGCACCCAATACTCTCTCCCTGGTCATAGGAATACGGAGATGGTAGTTAAGGCCATCCACAAACCTCCTGATCCTTTCACGATCAGTCGGAACCATCCAAATAGCATGTCGAGCCAATTCAGAAAATCTTGACTCGTATTGCGACACAGTCATATCCCCCTGTCGCAGCCATTCAAACTGTCTATGTAGCTCCTCTCTACGGGACTGCGGCACATACTTCTCCAAGAAAAGAGTGGAGAACTGTTGCTAAGTAAGGGGCGCTGCATCAACCGGCCTACGTCTCTCATAAGCCTCCCACCAATTAAAGGCAGCTCCCGTGAATTGAAAGGTGGTGAATGCCGCACCTGAGCTGGTGCAACTGGCTAGGCTGGAGGTGCCCCCGGCATCTGAAGTCCCTGCACTACCTGCTCAGGCGCACGGGCAACTGGAGTCTGATTGCCTCCCCCTGCCTGGGAAGTAGTTGGCTGTGGTGGCTGAAACAGCCTGGGCTAGGCCAGTGCAAACGGTTAAAATCTGAGCCAAGGTCTCCTGAAGACCTGGAATAGCTGCAGGCACAGCTGGTGCCTGAACTGGGGCTGCTGGAGCCTGTTCCTGAGCTGGGGCAGCTGGTGGATCAACAGATGCTGCCCTCGCTGCTCTGCCTCTACCACGACCACGACCACACCCACGACCTCTGGTGGCCTCAGTGGGTTGTACTGGTGGTCGTCCACCTCGTCCGGTAGTACGCGACCTCACCATCTGTGAGAGAACAGAATAGCAGGAGTTTTAGTGCCCGGACCCAAAAGTTTGCACGACAAGAATTTCAAGAATATGAAAATTTTCCTAAAAAGGTTCTGCAGCCTCTCGAAGATAAGTACAGATGTTTCCGTACCGATACGCAAGACTCTACTAAACCCGCTCATGACTCGTGAGACCTATGTAACCTAGGCTCTGATACCAAGCTGTCACGACCCAAAATCCCAACCCGGTCGTAATGGCGCCTCTCATGAAGACAAGGCCAGCCAAACCAACTAAACTTCGCTCAAACAGTTAAATAATACGAAAACAATATAAGTATGGTTAAATAACAGTAATTTGCAAAAAAATATAGTAAACCATCCCGATAACAGCCCTCAGATCGGGGTGTCACAAAGTCATGAGCCACTAATGAAGTCCTAATAATAAAATAACTATTACAATATCTTTGGCACAATTGTTGAAGAAAGTGGAAACAACAAAATAAAAGAGATACGGGCTGCGAATGCCAACAGCTACCTCGTAATCTCTGAATCACCACCCTGACAATAGTAGTAGTCAGTACTTCGGGGCGGAACCGATAACGCCTGAATCTGCACACATGGTGCAGGGAGTAATGTGAGTACTTCCAACTCAGTGAGTAATAAATATAAATAATGACAAAGTAATCCACGATGGAGCGGTAAAAACATGTAACATCTCAAATAGATAACGCGAAGTAGATGGAAACAACACCAACACAACCAAAAATGCAATGCGATGCAATGCAAGTCATGACTATCGTGACGGCGTGCCACCCGTTCCCTGGGTACTCGGCGCTTACTGTGGGGGGTTCAGTAGCGCAATATCTCGTGACGGCGTGTCACCCGATCCATGCATATTACATCTCGTGGCGACGTGCCACCCGATCCAATTTACATTCCGTGGCAGCGTGCCACCCGATCCAATTTATATTCCATGGCGGCATGCCACCTGATCCAATTTATATTCCGTGGCGGCGTGCCACTCGATCAAATTAAAAATCATTTGAAAATATCATTTGAGTTCAAAACTGAGTTTATGAAATGAATCAATGCAGCAACAATACCCCTGAAGGGTTCACGTAACCGGTGAGATGCCAAATAATACCCCTGAAGGGTCCACATAACCGGCGAGATGCCAAATATGATGTAATTAAAAATGAAAAATACCCCTGAAGGGTTCCATAATCGGCGCGAAGCCCAAATATGATTTAGTACAAAATGACAACTATCCCTGAAGGGTTCACATAACCGGCGCGAAGCCCAAATATGGCAAGTAGCCCAAATCACAATGATATCAATTAGATTTCAATCAAGTATGTAATAGAAATCATCAATCGGGATGGACCAAGTCCCAATCCCCAGAAGTAAACAACCCCATGCTCATCATCGAGCATGTACCTCACTTCAACATAGCACTATGAGGTGCAAATCCGGGGTTTCGAACCCTCAGGACATCATTTACAAACATTACTCACCTCAAATCGGCTAAATCCTTAGCCCGCGACGCCTTTTCCCTTTGAATTGGCCTCCACGTGCGTCGAATCTATCCAAATTCAGAACAATTACATCACAATATGTTGAGGGAATAAAACCCAAGCAAAAACAATCAAATTTACTAAGAAATCCCGAAATTAGCAAAACCCGAGCCCCGGGCCCACGTCTCGAAATTCAGTACTTTATGGGTTCCTTATCTTATCACGAGTTCAATCATATAAAATTTATCGAATTCCGACACCGGATCGACCTTTAACCCTCACACCTAAGCGTTAGGGTTTTCCGCAATTTTCCCAACTTAAATCACCAATTAATTGCTAAAAATAGTGATAAACTGAGGTAATTCCTCCAAGATTGAGTTAGGAATACTTACCCCGATGTTTCTCTTGGAAAACCCTCCAAGAATTGCTTCAAAACTTGTTTCAATCCGAGCTCTCTAGCTCCAAGTATGTTTAAGATGACCCAAACTCTTCCTTTAAGAATTTGTCCATGAAAATCTCCTTTGGATATAGTTTTGAGGTTGATTTATGTGATTCTATGGTGTTTGGAGGTGTTACTCTTCGTGGGTAACGAATATGGGTCTTGTAGGGCAAAATAAACACTGAGTTCTACTTAAAAAGCATCAAAAATCGGGTTAAAACACCCCTGTCAGGTCAAAAATGCGATTCTCTATGCCAAAAATGCAGTTCGCATTTCACCTTTGTGGTTCGCATTTTTGGTCGCAAATCTCGCCCCATGTTCTGTCTCAGTTTGCGATTTCCAGGTCAAAAATGCGGTTCGCATTTCACGTTCTGCGGTTCGCATTTCTGACATTTCTGCAGATTTTTCCTTGACACAAAAATAGGCATAACTTTCTCATACGATGTCCGAATTGGACGATTCTTTTTGCTATGGCTCCAAAATTTCGATACGGATCTTATTCTTCAATTAAAACGGAATTTTGAGTCCATTTGCATAATATTATACCACTTATTCTTGAAGATACGACATCGACACATTCTTGAAATGCCAAAGTTAAACTCCATCGACCATCCCAAATCCATTCGAGGCCCTCGGGACTTCAACAAAACATGGCAGCATGTCCCATAACATTATTCAAACTTGTTCCAACCTTCTGAACGTTCAAATCAACATCATAACATCAAATTCGCATCGGATTCAAGCCTAAGGATCTCAAAATCTTCTAAATCGCTCTTTTGATCTAAACCCGACCAAACCACGTCCGAATGACCTGAAATTTTGCACACAAGTCATAAATCACATATTGAAGCTACAACAACTTTTGGAATTCCATTCTGACCCTCGGATCAAAATCTCGCCTATCAACCAGAAATCGCCAAAATTCTAACTTCACCAATTCAAGCCTAATTTGACACGGAACCTCCAAAACTAATTCCGATCACTCTCTTAAGTCATAAATCCTCTCCCGAAACTAACCGAATCATCGGAATTCACATCCGAGCCCTCTAACTCATATGTCAACATACAATTGTCTTTTACAACTTAAGCCTCCTTGAAAGAGACTAAGTGTCTCATTTCTTACCGATTTCACTCCGAATGCAACTTACTCAATTAAATTACCTAAACACTGATAACAAGGCATAATGATACAGGTATTGGGGAAGACGGAGCAGTAACCTATGAGACGATTTACTGGGTCGTCACATAAGTCAACAATGGAAGAGATAATTTATAACAATAAAGAGGCAACAACTTCAACTAAAGCATAAGGGCAAAATATCAAGTAAGATATAGAATAAGTGTTAACAAAGTCATCTAAGGCATGTAAGAATAGACTAACACAAGTAAGAGTAGATTGACTATGAGAATTTAGAACATGATGTGACAATTCAATTAAAGCATGGAAAGAGTCTACGTGGCCTAAACCGGTCAAATACCACATATAACCTGTGTACCCACTCGTCACCTTGCGTACACGGCTTTCACATAACACAAATGACACAATCAATCCCAAATCCTAAGGGGTAGTTCCCCCACACAAAGTTAGGCAAGATACTTACTTCAACTAGGCCAATTCAACCCTCAGAAATAGATTTTCCCTAAAATTTGCCTCCACACGGCTCAAATATAACTAAATTGACTTAATATCATCAAACAATGCAAGGAAAAATAATTACAATAGATAAAATTAGGATTTTTCTGCTTTTCTCAAAAAGTCAACAAAAGTCAACTCGGGACCCACTCGGTCAAAACCCGGGTCCAAGGGTAGATTTTGGCTACCCATAAGCCCACGAGTCCATATATATGATTTGTTTCAAAATCCAAGTCCAAATCTCTCAAAACTCAAATTCTTATTTTTTAAAAACATGTCAAAGTTTCACAAATTTTCATTTTGATTCATATGATTTTGATGTTAAATTTAAGATATATTGATGAAATATAGTTGGAAATTTTTTAGAATCACTTACCCAATGTTTGTAGATGAAAATCCCCTCTCTAAATCGCCTCCTACTGAGTCTAGGGTTCTAATATGTTGAAAAATCCCGACTCCCAGCCCTTTTGATCAGCTGCATATGTTGCAATTGCGATATAAGTTCTCAATTGCAAACCCTCGCAAATTGCGAAGGATTCTTCGCAAATGCGAACACTGATATGCCTATAGAGACTTTGCAAATGCGACAAACGAGTTCGCAAATGCGAGAAAAGGGTTTGCAAATGCGAACCCTGTCCCTTCGCAAATGCGACAATTTAGTCGCAAATGCGAACTACCCAGAATCCTGAGCTACTTCGAAATTGCGAGCCAGGTATAACAATTATGATACATGAAGCCCCCTTGCGAAGTCGCAAGTATGAACATGGTGTTGGCAGATGCGACACCAGAGGCATCACCATACCAGATCCTGTTTTACAGTCCAAAACATTTTGTGCATGTCCAAAACTCATTCGAGCCCTCGGGGCTCCAAACCAAACATCCACACAAGTCTAAAAAATCATATGAACTCACTTGCACGATCAAAAAACAAAGATAATATCTAGAACTACGAATCAAACACTAAAACGCTTGAATTTCAAAGTAAAGTTCAAGAACTGCTAGAATTGCAACTAAGCATCCGAATCATATCAATTCAACTCTAAACGATATCAAATTTTGCAGACAATTTCTAAATAGCATAATAGACCTATTCCAAGTCCCAAAATGAAATACCGAACTCGATAGCTAAAAGTCAACCTACGGTCAAACTTTTCAACTTCAATTTGCCAAATTTCGGCAAAACAACACAAATCAACCTACGGACTTCCGAAATCAATTCGGGGCATACGCCCAAGTCCATAATCACGATACGAAGCTATCAGAGCCATCAAAACACTATTCTAGGGTCGTTTTCACAAAATTCAAAGTTTGGTCAATATTTCTAACTTAAGCTTCTAAGTCAAGAATCAAATGGTCCAAATCAACCCGAAATCTTTCCCGAACGAAACTAAACAACCATGTAAGTCATAAAATCATAAACACACATGTGTTAGGCATTAAAAGGGGAAATGCGACGCAATTTCACAAAATGACTAGTCGGGTCGTTACTAGTCCGAGTGCACAATTCAGATATTAGAGGATATGCTTCGTTCTTGTGTTATGGATTTCTAGGTTCTTGGGATCATTTCTTGCCTCTTGTAAAGTTTGCCTACAACAACAACTACCATTCGAGTATTCATATGGCTCCTTATGAGGCCCTATATGGGAGACGGTATCGTTCTCCAGTTGGTTGGTTTGAGCCGAAGAGGCTAGATAGTTGGGCACATATTTGGTTTGAGATTCCTTGGAGAAGGTCAAGTTAATCCAGGATCAGCTTCATATAGCACAGTCTAGGTAGAAGAGTTATGCCGATCAGAAGGTTCGTGATGTAGCATTTATGGTTTGAGAGCGTGTTTTGCTCCGGGTTTCACCCATGGAGGGTGTGATAAGATTTAGGAGAAGGGAAGCCCTAGGTATATTAGTCCTTTCGAGATCCTTGAGAGATTGGGGGTGCCCTACTAGCTTGCATTTCCACCTAGCTTATCAATAGTTCATCCGGTGTTACATCTTTCTATGCTCCGAAAGTATTATAGTGGTCTGTCTCATGTTTTAGACTTTAGCTCGGTCCAATTGGACAAGGATTTGACCTATATTGAGGAGTCGGTGGCTATCTTGGATAGACATGTCCGGAAGTTGAGATCAAAGAACATTGCTTCAGTAAAGGTTCAATGGAGGGGTCATTCGGTCGAGGAGGTGACTTGGGAGACCGAGCATGACATGCGGAGTCATTATCCTCACCATTTCATCACTTCAGGTATGTCTTTATGCACGTTCGAGGACGAATGTTTGTCTTAAGTGGGAGAGAATGTGACGACCCGACCTGTCATTTTATGTAATTGCGCCTTGTTTCCCCTTTTGATGCTTCACACATGTGTAATTTAGGCTTTTTGACTTACAAGGTCGATTGATTTCATTCCAGGAAGGTTTCAGCTTGATTTAGACCCTTTGATTCTTGGCTTAGAGGCCTAGGTTGTTTATGTTTACCAATGGTTGACTTTTGTGAAAACGACTGCGGAACGGAATTTTTATGGCTCCGATAGCTTCGTATTGCAATTTTGGACTTGGGCGTATGCTCAGAATCAAATTCGAAAGTTCGTAGGTTGATTTGTGTTGTTTTGCCGAAAATTGACAGTTTGAGGTTTAGAAGTTTGACCTTAGGTTGACTTTTGGCTATCGGGTTTGGAATTTGATTTTGTGACTTGGAATAGGTCCATTATGCTATTTAGGACTTTTCTGTAAAATTTGGTATTGTTTGGAGTTGATTCGATAGGATTCAGACGTTTAGTTGCAATTCTAGAAGTTCTTGAACTTTACTTTGAAATTCATGTGTTTTGGTGTCTGATTCATAGTTCTAGGTGTTATTTTCATTTTTTGATCGCGCGAGCGAGTTCGTATGATATTTTTAGACTTGTGTGGATTCTTGGTTTGGAACCCCGAGGGCTCGGATGAGTTTCGAACACATCGCGAAATGGTTTGAGCTGAAACAAGAATTGCTACTGTGTTGGTGCTCTGATGTCGCAATTGCGAGCACCAGCCTCACAATTGCAAAGGGGACAATT
>MCJB01011355.1:76237-111566 GCA_002018475.1 Nicotiana obtusifolia | reverse complement strand
AAACAAAGGGATAGGAAAAGTATTGCTAAACTAGTTGCGGTAGAGGGTTTACCTTATAGTTTTCCTTCTTCTACTGGTTTTGTTTGTTATATTCAAGCTACATATAATCCTTCCTTTAAAGGTTTTTCAAGAACAACTGTTAAAAATGATATTATTAAATTTAAAAACGCATATAGAGATTATTTGAGATATTTATTTGATAACTCTGACACTAGAGTATTCCTTACTACTGATATGGGTCGTTGTACTAATAACTGTGATTATATTACTGTTACTGTTCATTGGATAGATCCTGATTGGGTCTTTCAATTATATATTATTGCATATAAAGTAGTTGATGAACCACACACGGGAAATTATATTTCCAAAACTGTTTCATCAATTTGTCGTGCATATTGTTTATCTAACAAAGTTTTTAGTATTACAGTAGATAATGCTACGAACAACACAGAAGCACTTAGGAATTTAAGACCTATTTAAACCCCCCTTTTGAGGAATTTTTTCATGTTAGATGTGCATGTCATATCTACAATTTAGTAGTAAAAGATGGTCTTGACTTATTTAACAACATTATTGAAAAGGTTAAAGTAGCTATTGCCTTTATATTTAGAAATAAAAATCAAGAAAGAAAAAGAGAATCGGAAAGGAAATGTATAGAATTAGGAATGCCGATTAGGAGAGTTCCAAAAGAAGTTTGTACTAGGTGGAACACTCTATATGAAGCATTAACTGTAGCTTACGAATATAGAGAGCCTATAACTCAAATGTATAATAAATATTTTATGGAATTTTATCACCTTAAGGAGGAAGATTGGAACCTTGTTGAACATCTCCTCCAGTTTTTAGAAAAAATTTATCATGCTACTTTAGAATTTTCTGGACAATACTGTCCAACTACTCCTACTATGTTATATTATATAGCTGGCATATCTGAATTATTAAAATTATATAGGCAATACGACGAATATAAAATGGCTGTAGAGGCCATGATTGAAAAATTTAAACAATATTTTTTCCCAATTCCTCAACTTTTTTACATTGCTTCTGTGTTGCATCCTGCATTTAAAATTAAGTTAACTGAACGACTTGTTCGGGAAATATACGCAAATTTAGATATTACACCTCTTGAAATTGCAACTAATAACTACCCTAGTGTAGAAACTGCTCGTGGTAAAGTTTATACAGATTTCCAGGCTGTTTTCGGAAAGTACAGAGCTTGGGCAGAGACTGCTACACCAACTGCACAGATACTGTCAACCGGTGAAAGTTCTTCTCAAATAGGCAAAAGGCATGCTGGGATGAGCAGTTTTGGAGAACTTGATCAGAAGCTGCTTTCAGAACAAGATGACTACGGGGAGGAATACAGCGAGTTCGAAGTCTACTTAATCCAATATCCAAAGAAACTTACAAGTTTTGAAACTCACGATTTATTGGATTACTGGAAGGGTCAAGAAGCACAATTTCCCATACTTTCAAAAATGGCTCGCGATATATTGACAATTCAAGTGTCATCAGTTGCGTCGAAGAGCGCTTTCAGCCAGGGAAGATTTCAGATTGGAGATCACAGACATTCATTGAGAGAAGAGGCAATGGAGACAAGAGTTCTATTCAGAGATTGGATCATAGCAGAGCGAACTTTGGAATACCGGAGCTTTCGCAGAAAAAAGACAGAGCGTACATGGATCAAATTTTGAGCGACGGAAGAAGCGAAGACGGGAATCAAACCAATGAAACGGAAGATGAAGAAGATCAAGAAGAAGACGATGAACCGGAACAACAACAACCCGTTCCTAAGGAAAAGCCTACGGCTATCTTAAAAAACTAGCGAGCATGTTTAAAAGAATGTAATTTTCTACATCAAAATACATATTAATAAAATTGCTCCAAGTTCAGAACTCTTGTGTTCTTATATTTTATTTTTTACTAACTTTGTATATATTTCAAGGTTTGAATCTAATTATAAACTTTAAAACTAATTCAAAGTTTGCAAGAATATTATTATAACTTCTTTAATTCTAAGTTTTATCTTTGAAACATACTTTTCATTTCAAATATATATTCAAAAGTTAGTAATATTTTATTGTTATATTTTCAAAAACTTATAATTTCCTTCTTCTACAAAGTTTATTTTATTTTTACTAACTTTGTATATATTTCAAGGTTTGAATCTAATTATAAACTTTGAAACTAATTCAAAGTTTGCAAGAATATTATTATAACTTCTTTAATTCTAAGTTTTAACTTTGAAACATACTTTTCATTTCAAATATATATTCAAAAATTAGTAATATTTTGTTGTTATATTTTCAAAAACTTATAATTTCCTTCTTCTACAAAGTTTATTTTATTTTTTACTAACTTTGTATATATTTCAAGGTTTGAATCTAATTATAAACTTTGAAACTAATTCAAAGTTTGCAAGAATATTATTATAACTTCTTTAATTCTAAGTTTTAACTTTGAAACATACTTTTCATTTATTTAATATTTATAAAGTTAAATTAAGGAGGGACTAATTAAAAAAACATAAAAGAAAAAAAAAACCGGTGGACCGGACCGGAAAAACTGGTAGGCCGGTTGCCGGTACTGGTCAAGGTCCGTTTGATCCATTTCCAACCGGAGGACCGGACCGGAAATTACCGGTTTTGGTCCGGTTTTTGCGCAGTAATGGTACCGGACTGGAAAAAAAATTTCGGTCCATGACCGGACCGGACCGCTGGCCACCCCTAGATGGCATGTACCAATAACTTTAAATAACGATGATCAACAATGAAAGAGATAACATGTAACAACAGAAAAGGTGACAAGTTCAACTAAAGCATAAGAGGAAATTATCAAGTATGATGTAGAATATGTGTTAACAAAGTCATTTAAGGTTGCAAGGATAGACTATAACAAGTAAGAATAGATTGACTATGAGAATTTAGAACATGATATGACAATTCAATTAAAGCATGAAAAGAGTATAAGTAGCCTAAACCGGTTAATTACCATATACAACCCTTGTACCCACTCGTCACCTTGCGTACACGACTTTCACATAACACAAATGACACAATCAATCCCAAATCCTAAAGGGTAGTTCCCTCACACAAAGTTAGGCAAGATACTTACCTCAACCAGGCCAATTCAACCCTCGAATATAGCTTTTCCCTTAAAAGCCTCCACACGGCTCAAATCTAACCAAAATCGACATAATATCGTCAAACAATGCAAGAGAAATCAATTACAATAGATAAAGCTACAATCTTTACACTTTTTCCAAAAAGTCAACAGAAGTCAACCCGGGGGCCGCCCGATCAAAACTTGGGTCCAATGGTAGATTTCGGCTACCCATGACCCCATGAGTCCATTTATATGATTTGTTTCCAAATCTGAGTCTCAATCGGCTCTCAAAACTCAAATTTTATTTTTCAAAAACTAGACAAAGTTTCACAAATTTTCACTTTGATTCACATGATTTTGATATTAAAATCTAAAATATATTGATAAATATGATTAGAAATAGATTAGAATCACTTAACCAAAGTTTGTAGATAAGAATCCCCTCGCCAAATCGCCTCCTACCGAGTCTAGGGTTCTAATGTGAGATGAAATCCCAACTTCCAGCACTTTTGATCAGCTGGTGATGTCGCAATTGCGACATTGCGAACCCTCGCAATCGCGAAGTAGTACTCGCAAACACGACAATTGTCAGTTCTATGCGGAAGTCGCAATTGTGACTCTGGCTTCGCATTTGCGAAGCTTGTCTCCTTCGCAAATGTGACTATTTTGTCGCAAATGCGAACTAGCCCACTACCTGAACTTCTTCACAATTGTGAGCCAGGTACCGCAATTGCGATACCTGAGGCCCCCGTGCTAAGCTCACAATCGCGAACCTGGTGTTCGCAAATGCAATACCTGAAGCACCAGCACACTAGATTCTACAATTTTAGTTCAAACCTTCTGAAGCTTGTCAGAAACTCATTCGAGTCCTCGGGGCTCCAAATCAAATATCCACACAAGTCTAAAAACATCATACGAACATGTTCGCGCGATCAGAACATAAAAATAACATCTAAAACTATGAATCGAACACTAAAATACATGAATTTCAAAGTAAAATTCAAGAATCTCTAGAATTACAACTAAACATCTGAATCCTAACAAACCAACTCCAAATGATATCAAATTTTGCAGAAAAGTTCTAAATAGCATAACGGACCTAATCCAAGTACCAAAATCAAATTCCGAGCTCGATAGTTAAAAGTTAACCTACGGTCAAACTTTCAACTTCAAATTGCCAAATTTCGGCAAAACAACACAAATCAACCTACAAACTTCCGAAATCAATTCCGGGCATACGCGGAAGTCCGAAATCATGATATGAATATATTGGAGCAATTAAAACACCATTCTAGGGTCATTTTCACAAAGTCAAACTTTGATCAACATTTTTAATATAGGCTTGTAAGCCAAGCATCAAAGGATCCAAATCAACCCGAAAATTTCCCTTAACAAAACTAACCGACTCCCTAAGTCATAAAATTATAAACACACATGTGTGAAGCATAAAAAGGGGTAACGAGATGCAATTACACAAAATGACTGGTCGGGCCGTTACGTTATCCCTCTCTTAAAACAAATGTTCATCCTCGAATGTGCATAAGGACATACCGAAAGTAGTGAATAGATGAGGATAACGACTCTGCATGTTGTGCTCGTTCTCCCAAGTCGCCTCCTCGACCGGATGACCCCTCCATTGAACCTTCAACGAAGCAATATTCTTTGATCTCAACTTCTGGAATTGTCTGTCCAAGCTAGCTATCAGCTCCTCAATATAAGTCAAATCCTTGTCCAATTGGACTGTGCTGAAGTCTAAAACATAAGACGGATCACCATAATACTTCCGGAGCATAGAAACATAGAACACTAGATGAACAGTAGACAAACTAGGTGGCAATGCAAGCTTGTAGGCCACCTCACCAATCCTCTCAAGGATCTCAAAAGGTCCGATATAACTAGGGCTCAACTTGCCCTTCTTCCCGAACCTCATCATACCCTTCATGGGTTAAACCCGGAGCAAGACTCGCTCTCCAACCATGACTGCAACATCACGAACCTTCCAATCCGCATAACTTTTCATCTAGATTGGGTTAAAGCTGATCTTGGATCAACTTGACCTTCTCCAAGGCTTCTCGAACAAAATCTGTGCCTAATAACTTAGCCTTTCCCAACTCGAACCAATTAACTGGAGAACGACACCGTCTCCCATATAGGGCCTCATAAGGAGCCATCTAAATACTCGATTGGTAGTTGTTGTTGTAGGCAAACTCCGCAAGCGGTAAGAACTGAGCCCAAATACCCCTGAAATCCATAAAACAAGCACGAAGTATATCCTTAAATATCTAAATGGTGCGCTCGAGCTGTCCGTCCGTCTAGGGGTGAAATGTTGTACTCAACGCAACCCGCGTAACTAACTTATGGTGTACAACTCTCCAGAATTGCAACTTAAACTGCGTACCCCAGTCAGAGATGATGGATACTGGCACGCCATGAAGTCGGACAATCTTACGGAGATAGATCTGAGCCAACTGCTCCAAAGAATAGGTAGTCACTACCGAAATGAAATGAGCCAATTTGGTCAACCTGTCCATAATCAGCCATACCGCGTCAAATTTCTTCCGAGTCTATGGGAACCTAACAACGAAGTCCATAGTAACACGCTCCCATTTCCACTGGGGAATCTCAAGTCTCTGAAGCAACCCGCTCGGCCTCTAATGCTTGTACTTCACCTGCTAACAATTTAGGCACCGAGATACATACTCCACTATGTCTTTCTTCATTCTCCTCCATCAGTGGTGCTCCTTCAAATCGTGATACATCTTAGTAAAACCCGGATGAATGGAGTACCACAAACTGTGGGTCTCCTGAAGGATCAACTCACGCAACCAATCCACATTGGGCACACATAACCAGCCCTGCATCCTCAACAAACTGTCATCTGTGATAGAAACCTCCTTGGCAGCGCCGTGCTATATCGTGTCCTTAAGGACAAGCAAATGGATCCATTATACTGATGCTCTCTGATGCGATCATATAAGGAAGACCGAGAAACCACGCAAGCAAGGACTCGACTGGGCTCTAGAGCATCCAATCTAACAAACTGGTTGGCCAGGGCCTGAACATCCATGGCTAGTGGCCTCTCAGTTGCTAGTAGATATGCTAAACTTCCCAAACTCTCCGCCTTTCGACTCAAGGCATCGGCCACCAGATCGGCCTTTCCAGGATGATATATAATGGTGATATCATAGTCTTTAACCAACTCTAACCATCTCCACTGCCGAAAGTTAAGATCTTTCTGTTTGAACAGATATTGTAAACTCTGGTGGTTTGTACAGACCTCACAAGGGACACCGTATAAATAGTGTCGTCAGATCTTCAGTGCATGAGCAATAGCTGCCAAATCCAAGTCATGGACCAGATAGTTCTTCTCATGGACGTTCAACTGTCGAGATGCGTAGGCAATCACCCTACCGTCTTGCATCGACACCGCACCAAGGCCAATACAGGACGTATCACAGTACATAGTGTAAGACCCCACACCTGTAGGCAACACCAACACTGGCGTTGTAGTCAAAGCCGTCTTGAGCTTTTGAAAGCTCGCCTCACACTCCTCCGACCATCTGAAAGGAGCACCTTTCTCGGTTAATGTGGTCATAGGTGCAGCAATAGATGAGAAACCCTCTACGAAACAGCGATAATACCCGGCCAAACAAAGGAAACTCCAAATACTAGACGAGGTGGACGACCACCAGTATCACCGACTGAGGCCACCAGAGGCCGTGGACGCGGTCGTGGTCGTGGTAGAGGCAGAGCGGCGAGGGCAGCATCTGTTGATCCACCAGCTGCCCCAGCTCAGGAACAGGCTCCAGCAGCACCAGTTCAGGCACCAGCTGTGCCTATCGCTATTCCAGGTCTTCAGGAGACCTTGGCTCAGATATTATCTGTTTGCACTGGCTTGGCTCAGGCGGTTTCAGCCACCACAGCCGCAACTACTTCACAGGCCGGGGGAGGCAATCAGACTCCAGTTGCCCGCATGCCTGAGCAGGTAGTGCAGGGACTTCAGATGCCGGGGGCACCTCCAGCCCAGCCAGCTGCACCAGCTCAGGAATTCATAGTACCAGTTATGCCAGATGATGAGCAGCGTCACCTTGAGAGGTTTGGCAGACTCCAGCCTCCGTCATTCAGTGGTGCTGAGGGCGAGGATGCCGAGGGTTTTCTTGACAAGTGTCAGCGAATGCTCCGGACAGCCGGGATTCTTGAGTCTAGTGGTGTGGGATTCACCACCTTTCAGTTTATAGGAGCTGCCTTTAATTGGTGGGAGGCGTATGAGAGGTGTAGGCCGGTTGATGCAGCGCCCCCTTGGCAGCAGTTCTCCGCTCTTTTCTTGGAGAAGTATGTGCCGCAGTCTCGCAGGGAGGAGCTGCGTAGGCAGTTCGAATGGCTGCTATAGGGGGATATGACCGTGCCGCAAAATGAGTCCAGGATTTCTGAGTTGGCTCGACATGTTGTCTGGATGGTTCCGACTGATCGTGAAAGGATCGGGAGGTTTCTGGATGGCCTTAACTATAATCTCCGTATTCTTATGACCAGGGAGAGAGTATTGGGTGCTACTTTCGAGGAAGTGGTTGACATAGCTCGCGAGATTGAGACGGTTCGCTGTCAGGAGCGAGAGGAGAGGGAGGCTAAGAGGCCTCAAGGATCGGGTAATTATGGTGGTACTCTTTCGAGAGGCCAGTATTAGCAAGGTAGGGGTCATTCCTTCAGGCTTGCTCAGCCAGTCCGTCCAGGGTATAGCGGGGCATCTGCAGGTCGTGGTTATCATGGATTGCAGCAGGGCCAGTCATCACTCAGCGCCCTTCCAGCTCATGCTCCGTCGGCCCACGGCCCTTCTAGGCCGATTGCATTTGCTAGTGCACCAGTGAACTGTTATGAGTGTGGCGAGATGGGCCACATGCGGAGGTATTGTCCTCACCGTGGTACTAGATCGTCCCAACAGAGGGGTCAACCCTCGACTGCTGATCCAGTTACCTCACCACCTGCCCAGCTAGTCAGGGGCGGAGGTCAGGCAGCCAGAGGCCGCCCAAGAGGGGGATGTCGAGCAGGCGGTGGCCAGGCCCGATTCTATGCTATACCAGGCAGGACAGATGCCAGTGCTTCAGATGCGGTTATTACAGGTATTATTTCAGTCTGCCACAAAGATGCCTTTGTATTATTTGATCTCGGTTCCACTTATTCATATGTGTCCTCATATTTTACTCAATATTTGGGTATGCCCCGGGAGTTTCTTGCTTTACCTGTTTATGTGTCTACCCCGGTGGGCGTTACTGTTATTGTGGACCGTGTGTACGGGTCATGTGCAGTAACTATTGGGGGTCTGGAGACCCGAGTGGACCTATTGCTACTAAGCATGGTAGATTTTGATTTCATTTTAGGCATGGATTGGCTATCTTTTGGCTATGCCGGGTGTGCCGCGGATCGAGTGGCGTGGAGTGACTAATTATATTCCTTGTAGGGTGATAGATATCATACTTGAAAGCCCAACGTATGGTTGGGAAGGGTTGCCTTGCATACCTAGCGTTTGTAAGGGATGTTGGAGCTGAGACTCCAAGCATCGATTCTGTTCCAGTTGTGCGGGATTTTCCCGATGTATTTCCTGCAGATCTGCCGGGCATGCCACCGGACATGGATATTGATTTTGGTATTGATCTGGTGCCGGGCACTCAGCCCATCTCTATTCCACCGTATCGTATGGCACCAGCAGAGTTGAAGGAGTTGAAAGAGCAACTTCAGGAGCTCCTAGATAAAGGGTTCATTCGTCCTAGTATGTCACCTTAGGGTGCACCGGTTCTATTTGTGAAAAAGAAGGATGGCACGATGAGAATGTGCATCGATTATAGGCAATTGAACAAGGTAACAATCAAGAACAAATATCCTTTGCCTCGCATCGATGATTTATTTGACCAGCTTCAGGGAGCACGAGTGTTCTCTAAGATTGATCTCCGTTCAGGATATCACCAGTTAAAGATCAGGGCTGCAGATATTCTTAAGACTGCGTTCCGGACTAGATATGGCCATTATGATTTTCCTGTTATGTCTTTCGGGCTAACCAATGCCCCAGCAGCGTTCATGCAGTTAATGAACAATGTATTTCAGCCTTATCTGGATTCGTTCGTGGTGGTATTTATTGACGATATTCTGGTGTACTCGCGTAATCAGGAAGAGCACGCAGAGCATTTGCGAGTTGTATTGCAGAGATTGAGGGAGGAGAAGCTTTATGCAAAATTCTCCAAGTGCGAGTTTTGGCTCAATTTAGTGGCTTTGTTGGGACACGTGGTGTCCAGCGAGGGTATACAGGTCGATCCAAAAAAGATAGAGACGTTCCAGAGTTGGCCTAGACCGTCCTCAATCACAGAGATTCGTTGCTTTCTTGGGTTGGCAGGCTATTATCGCCGGTTTGTTCAGGGTTTCTCATCCATTGCATCGCCCTTGACCAAATTGACTCAGAAGGGTATTCCATTTGTATGGTCGGACAAGTGTGAGGAGAGCTTTCAAAAGCTCAAGACGGCCTTAACCGCAGCTCTAGTATTGGTTCTACCATCAGCCTCAGGTTCGTATACCATATATTGTGATGCCTCGAGAATTGTTATAGGTTGTGTACTAATGCAGGAGGGTAGAGTTATTGCTTATGCTTCTCGCCAGTTGAAGCCTCATGAGAAGAACTATCCTGTGCATGATTTGGAGCTAGCTGCCATAGTTCATGCTTTAAAGATTTGGAGGCATTACTTATATGGCGTATCTTGTGAAGTGTTTACTGATCATCGTAGCCTTCAACATTTGTTCAAGCAAAAAGATCTTAATCTGAGGCAGCGGAGATGGTTAGAATTGCTCAAAGATTACGATATTACTATACTATACCATCCGTGAAAGGCCAATGTGGTGGCCGATGCTTTAAGCCGAAAGGCAGTGAGTCTGGGGAGTTTGGCATACATTCCAGTTGGAGAGAGACCTCTCGCAGTCGATGTCCAGACCTTGGCTAATAGGCTGGTGATATTAGACATCACGGAATCTAACCGGGTGTTGGCTTGCGTGGTTTCTCGGTCTTCGTTATACGATAACATCAGGGAGCGTCAGTATGACGATCCCCATTTGCTTGTCCTTAAGGACAGAGTCCAGCATAATGATGCTAAAGATGTGACCATCGGCGACGATGGAGTGTTGAGAATGCAGGGCCGGATTTGTGTGCCCAATGTGGATGGGCTACGGGAGTTGATTCTGGAGGAGGCCCATAGCTCACGGTATTCTATTCATCTGAGTGCCGCAAAGATGTAGCAGGATTTGAAGCAACATTATTGGTGGAGAAGGATGAAGAAGGATATTGTGGGATTCGTAGCCCGGTGTCTCAACTGTCAGCAAGTAAAATATGAACATCAGAGGTCGGGTGGTTTGCTTCAGCAGATAGCTATTCCCGAGTGGAAATGGGAGCGAATCATTATGGACTTTGTTGTTGGACTCCCGAGGACTTTGAATAAGTTTGATGCTATTTGGGTGATTGTGGATCGGCTGACCAAATCCGCGCACTTTATTCCTGTAAGTACTACCTATTCTTCAGAACGGTTGGCAAGGATTTACATCCGAGAGATTGTTCGGCTGCATGGTGTTCCAGTTTCTATCATTTCTGATAGAGGTACTCAGTTCACCTCGCAGTTCTGGAAAGCCGTGCAGAGGGAGTTGGGTATTTAGGTGGAATTGAGCACAGCATTTCATCCTTAGACGGATGGGCAGTCAGAACGTACCATTCAGATATTGGAGGACATGTTACGGGCATGCGCTATTGATTTCGGAGGCTCGTGGGATGAGTTTCTGCCTCTTGCAGAGTTCGCTTATAACAACAGCTATCAGTCAAGTATTCAAATGGCTCCGTATGGGAGGCGGTGTAGATCTCTGGTTGGTTGGTTCGAGCCTGGCAAAGCTAGGCTATTAGGGACTGACTTGATTCAGGATGCTTTAGAGAAGGTGAAAACAATCCAGGAGAGGCTTCGTACAGCACAATCGAGGCAAAAGAGTTATGCCGATAGGAAGGTTCGAGATGTGTCTTACATGGTTGGCGAGAAGGTCTTGCTGAAGGTTTCGCCCATGAAAGGTGTTATGAGATTCGGGAAGAAGGGGAAAGTAAGTCCTCGGTTTATTGGGCCGTTTGAAGTACTTCGGAGAATCGGGGAGGTGGCTTATGAGCTTGCTTTGCCACCCAGTCTGTCGAGTGTTCACCCAGTATTTCATGTTTCTATGCTCCAGAAGTATATTGGGGACCCGTCTCATATTTTGGACTTCGACACGATTCAGTTGGATGATAATTTGACCTATGAGGTGGAGCCAGTGGCGATTTTGGATCGTCAGGTTCAGAAGTTGAGGTCTAAGGAGATAGCGACAGTGAAAGTTCAATGGAGAGGTCGGTCCATGGAGGAGGCTACCTGGGAAACCGAGCGGGAGATGCAAAGCAGATATCCTCACCTATTTGAAACTCCAGGTATGTTTCTTGACTCGTTCGAGGACGAACGTTTGTTTAAGAGGGGGAGAATGTGACGACCCGGCCAGTCGTCTCGTGAGTTACCGCTCCGTTTTCCCCATTTTCCATCTCATTATGCTTCGTTATCCATATTTTATGTGATCGAGTTGAGTAGTTCGCGTTAGGAGTGAGTTTGGCAAGAAATGAGACACTTAGTCTCTTTAAAGAAGGATTAAGTTGAAAAAGTCAATTGAATGTTGACTTGTGAGTTAGAGGGCTCGGATGTGAGTTCCGATGGTTCGAGTAGCTTCGGGAGGTGATTTATGACTTAGGATTGTGATCGGAATTGGTTTTGGAGGTCCGATATAGAATTAGGCTTGAATTGGTAGAGTTAGTATTTTGGCGATTTTCGGTTGTTAGGCGAGATTTTGATCCGAGGGTCGAATGGAATTCCGAGAGTTGCTATAGCTTCGTATGGTGATTTTGGACTTAGGCGTATTTCCGGATTTGATATTGGAAGTCCGTAGGACAACTCAACGCATTTTGGCGAATGTTGGAAAATAGAAGATTTTTGGAAAGTTTGACCGAGGGGTTGACTTTTTGATATCGGGGTCGGAATCCAGTTTTGAAAAAGTTCATAGGTCCGTTATGTTATTTGTGACTTGTGTGCAAAATTTGAGGGCAATCGGATTCGATTTGATAGGTTTCGACATTGAATGTAGAAGTTGGAATTTGTTAAGTTTCATTAGGCTTGAATTGGGGTATGATTCATGTATTTAGCGTTGTTTGATGTGATTTGAGGCCTCGACTATGTCCATATGATGTTTTAAGATTTGTTGATATATTTGGTTGAAGTCCCGAGGGCCTCGAATGGATTTTGGATGGTTGATGGAGCTTAACTTGGGCAATTCAAGAATGTCTCGATGTCGTTTCTTCAAGAATAAGTGGTATTATATTATGCAAATGGACTTCAAATTCAGTTTCAATTGAAGCATTAGATCTGTATCGAAATTTTGGAGTCATAGCAAAAAGAATCGTCCAATTCGGACATCGTATGAGAAAGTTATGCCTATTTCTGTGCTAAGAACTCTGTGGCTACTGGAACCAGCGCCACAGGCAGCGCCTGGCGCCACCTGTGGCGCACGAGGCAGAAAGGGTCTATAAAACGGGGGTTTTGGCCATTTTAACATATTTGGGGCTAGGAATGTCGGATTGAAGCGATTTTTGAGGCGATTTTCAAGGAAAACATCGGGGTAAGTGTTCTTTATCATAAATCCTTCATAGATCATGATTCCATGCTCATTTATATCATTAATCCATGAATCTATGGAAGAAAAATCAGATTTTTTTTCCAAATCTTCCAAGAACGAAAATTTAAGATTTGAAAGCCAATCCGATGTCGGAATTTGATAATTTTTGTATGGGTGAACTCGTGGGGAGATAAGGAACCCGTTGATGTAAAAATTTTTGAACGTCGAGAAGTGGGCCCGGGGCTCGGGTTTTGCTAATTTCGGGATTTCTAAGTATTTTCGATTGTTTTCGCTTGGGCTTTGTTCCCTCAACATATTGTGACGTATTTGTTCTGAATTTGGATAGATTCGACTCACATGAAGGCCAATTCAAAGGGCAAAGGCGTCGCGGGCTAAGGATTTAGCCGGTTTGAGGTGAGTAATGTTTGTAAATGATGTCCTGAGGGTTCGAAACCCCGGATTGCACATCGTAGTGCTATGTTGAGGTGAGACACATGCTCGATGATGAGCATGGGTTCGTTCACTTATGGGAATTGGGACTTGGTCCATCCCAATTGATGATTTTTACTACGTATTGATTGAAACTTGTTGATATAATCATACTTGGGCATCTCGCCGGTTATGTGAACCCTTCAGGGTTATTTGTCATTGTTTACTAAATCGTATTTGGGCATCTCGCCGGTTATGTGGACCCTTCAGGGGTGTTATTTGGCATCTCGCCGGTTATGTGAACCCTTCAGGGGTATTATTTGGCATCTCGCCGGTTATGTGAACCCTTCAGGGGTATTGTTGCTGAATTGATTCATTTCATAAACTCAGTTTTGAAACTTAAATGATATTTTCATATGATTTAAATGGATCGGGTGGCACGCCGCCACGAGATGTAATGTGCATGGATCGGGTGACACGCCGTCACGAGATATTGCGCTACTGAACCCCCTACAGTAAGCGCCGGGTACCCAGGGAACGGGTGGCACGCCGCAACGATAGTCATGACTTGCATTGCATTTTTGGTTGTGTTGGTGTTGTTTCCATTTACTTCATGTTATCTATTTGAGATGTTGCATGTTTTTTTGCTGTTCCATCGTGGATTGCTTTATGACTTATGTGTTTCTTACTTTTAGTCATTATTTATATGTATTACTCACTGAGTTGGAAGTACTCACATTACTCCCTGCACCATGTGTGCAGATTCAGGCGTTATCGGTTCCGCCCCGAGGTACTGACTACTATTATTGTCAGGGTGGTGATTCAGAGATTACGAGGTAGCTGTTGGCGTTCGCAGCCCCTATCTCTTTTATTTTGTTGCTTTCACTTTCCTCAAACAATTGTGCCAAAGATATTGTAATAGTTATTTTATTATTAGGATTTCATTAGTGGCTCATGACTTTGTGACACCCCGATCTGAGGGCTGTAGTCGGGATGGTTTACTATATTTTTTTTTTCCGTAAATTACTGTTATTTAACCATACTTATATTATTTTCGTATTATTTAACTATTTGAGCGAAGTTTAGTTGGTTTGGCTGGCCTTGTCTTCATGAGAGGCGCCATCACGACCGGATTGGGATTTTGGGTCGTGACAATTAATATCTTAGTAAAACTGTACAAAACAATAAACGTAATAATAACAAATAACTCTTATCCATCACCCTTAGGGACTATGATGTTCCTATCATATTGATCATAATGCACCTCCTCGTCATCATCAGCATCACCGTCCGAAGTATGTATATCAGAGGCATGCGTGGAAGGTGTAGGGGGGTCAGAGCTAGTATCTCGCAGGCGAAGGCCTGAAATAGATGGAATCCCAGATGAAGATGGCTGCAAGCCCTGTGACTGCGGCATAGCTGTATGGGCCGCAAGGGGACGTGACACTGATAGTTGTGACCCGAGTGGCTGTGACACTGATGCCTGTGATCCATGTGGATGTGACATGGATCGATGCAGTCCATGCGATGCATATGGCTGAGATCCACGTGGCTGTGCGGCAGCTGGACTGTATGTCGGACGTACAGTCCTATGGCCCTGTGACAAAAGACTTGGTGTCTGCACGAAGGTGTAGGGCTGGTGATGCTGTGGCAGCTCAGAATAGCCCTAGGGTGGAGGCAAAGACATAGGCATAGGCATAGGCATCTCTGAAGAGGCAGGAAAAGATGGAGTATTATCTTCTACCCTCCTCTTTGGTTTCCTAGCCTTTTCTCGACCACGAGAACTGGTAGAATCATTGTTACCTCGACCCTTGCCAGTCATCTGCATAATATAATACATATTTAGATTGTAACATATAAAGAAACTAGCTATAAACAAGAGTTGTTAAGGAAACTAACTTTTTAAAGCTCTTCGACGTGTAGTTGCTCGTCCGAGAATTCTTCTTCTTCACTAGTTTGAGCTTCATCAGTTGATTCTTCTTCCTCGTTTTCTGTAATTCTTACTTCATTTATATCAACTTCTTCCAATATGTGTTCAGGATGTTCCAAATCCTTTTCTAAAACATCGTCCACTATTTGGTCAACAGTAGAGATATCGTTTTGATATGCAACATCTAACACATTCTCGACTTCCACCCTATTCACAGACTTAGTTTTTATTACAACCCACCAATCAGACTTATTCCACCGCAATGAATAAGGAGCATAATACACTTGCCTAACATTATGTGCAATTATGAAAGGATCATAGCTATCATACTCCCTCATATGATTAACCTCAATTATGTTGTATTGATTGTGTATTCTTGTACCTCTTGTTGGATGTGGGTCAAACCACTTGCATCTAAAGAGTATCAATTTCTTATATGGCCAACTTGTATATTCTAGTTCTATTATTTCTTTGAGCACACCATAATAATCAATATCTCCATCTTGGTTGCCATCACCACCTTGAACCCACACCCCACTGTTGTTGCTATTTTTATTTTTGGAGCAACACTCGGTATGAAACTTATAACCATTCATAACGTACTTAGACATTGTTCTGACCTCAACCCCAGGTCCCCAAGATATATCTTTAAAAAATTGATTTACACTATTATTTGGATCATTTACCTACATATTGTTAAAAAAATTCATAAGTTAGCGTAACTTCCAAAAATTGTTTACCTACATAGAGTTAGAATATTTTTAGGAGAAACTTACAAATTGTTTAAACCACGTATCAAATCTCCTATATACAGTATCATGGCCAAATTGACCCACGAAGTGACTGTGACACATCAAATATTTTTAATAGTTCCATTGAGATGTAATCACAAGTAATTTTTATATTTTGATAACTACTAAATCGATACTTACTTGAGAAATGGTACAACTTCGGGATAATTTAGCAACACGTGAAGTGTAGCTGACTTGAACTCCATATCACTCAAACTTCTCTTTCTAACATCCTTAGAACATCGGCCTGGTTGATTGAATATGGACATAAGCGGATATAATGGATCACTCCTAAGGTCGACCGTGTGCCTGTTGGGCCTATTCCTAGCACATGGCACATTACTCTCAAAATAATAAGAGCAAAAATTAGCAGTTTCCTTTGCAAGATAAGCTTCGCATATAGATCCTTCATTCCTATTGCTCTGCTTAACAAATTGTTTGCATTTGCCAATTGTCCTACATAATTTCAGGTTAGCCAAGAACATTAAAATAAAACAGAAAATTACATCAAACATATAATATTACCTCTCAAAGGGATACATCCATCTGCATTGAACAGGCCCTCCAAGTCGTGCCTCGTGTACAAGGTGGATTGGAAGGTGTTCCATCACATCAAAAAAACTACATGGAAATATCTTTTCCATCTTAGAAGAAGTGACACGAATGTTCTGATCCATCCGGAGTAGGTTTTCTTCCCTTAATGTGGAAGAACACAAGTCTTTGAAAAACAAACTAATCTCTGTGATGGGTTTCCAGATTCTTTCAGGCAAACCACAAAATGAAATAGGCACTAAGGTCTCTATGAAAACATGACAGTCATAACTTTTCAAATGGCTCAACTTCTCTACCTCCATATCAACTTTTCTCCCGAAATTCGACGCATAACCCTCAAGCATCTTCAATTTCGTTACCCAATCACAAATTTGCCGTCTTTCCTTCAAAGTGAATGTGTAACTTGATTTGGGTTTGAACACCTTACCATTGTTTGCTGTCTGCAAGTATAATTCAGGTCGCCTGCAATATTCTTGTAAGTCCATTCTAGCTTTTGCGTTATCCTTTGTCTTACCTTTAACATCCATCACTGTGTTGAACAAATTATCAAAATAGTTCTTCTCAATATGCATGACATCAAGGTTGTGACAGAGAAGATTATCCTTCCAATAAGTCAAATCCCAAAATATACTCCTTTTCACCCAATTATGAGTAACACCGTATCCGGGGAATCTATAAGGTGGAGCTTCAGTAACTTTACTGAAGTTCTGGATCCTCTCCCAAATTTCCTCACCTGAAAGTATCAGAGGTGGAGAATCATATTCCATTTTATTTTTTTTGAATGCATTTTTCATCCTTCTAAACTCATGATCAGGAGGCAAGAATTGACGATGACAATCAAACCATGATTGCTCTCGGCCGTATATCAAAGTGAACGCTTTACTATTTTTCATGCAGTAAGGACAAGCTAGCTTCCCAGCAGTCATCCACCCAGACAACATTCCATACGCAGGAAAATCGTTAATTGTCCACATTAAATTAGCACGCAAATTGAAATTCTTCTTGATTGATATGTCTTATGTTTCAACACCATCGTACCACAATTGTTTTAGCTCATCAGTCAAAGGTTGCAAATATACATCAATCAAGCTTTTCAGATTACGTGGACCGGGGATAATACAATTCAAGAATATATATGGACTAGTCATGCACAACTCTGGTGGTAGATTATAAGGTGTAAGAAAGACAGGCCAACATGAATAAGGTGTCGCAGATACAGAAAAAGGCGTGAAGCCATCCGCACATAGACCTAATCAAATGTTGCTTGGTTCACTAGCAAAATCTGGATATGTCCTATCAAAATGCTTCCAAGCTTCTCCATCTGAAGGATGACACATAACACCGGGTGGTCTTCTATTTTCAAAGTGCTATCTCATATGAGGAGCAGAACTCATCGACGCATATAACCTCCTTAACCTAGGTATAAGAGGTAAATAATGCATCGACTTGATAGCGACCATCTTCCTGCTGGAAAGCCTCTTGAAACGAGGCTTTTCGCAAAATTTACAACTATCCAAAGCTGCATCATCTATATAATATAACATGCAACCATCTTCACAATAATCAATTCTCATTGACGAAAGTCCTAACTTAGAAACTAATCTCTTTGCTTATAGAAATCAACAGGTAATTCGATATCACGGTCAACTAGTTCACGTATAAGGTCAATGAAAAAGTCCATGGCTCCTTGAGAAATATTTCAATCAGATTTCATACTTAGTAATCTAACTGCAACAGACAACTCAGACTGCGGACTTCCGTTACGTAGTGGACTCTATTCAAAGGTGGGGAGTTTCATTTTCCCCATCGACTTATTTGCAGAATTCCATTAAAAAAAATTCGACTAGCTTCCTCTAATTATTCATAAACACGTTTTGCCTCATCATTAGGAGTTTGTTCAACATTTTCATTGGAATCACCCCCTAAGTGCATTCCAAAAGCATCTGCAACCATATGATGAATTATAGAATCACGATTTGTATTCTCCACCGACCTACTACTTTCACCCACAACCATGTTATGAAATATCCCATGGCTACCATCGGTCTCTCCATGATTAGTCTATACAAAGTAATTTTCTATAAACCCCCTTCTATAAAGATGATGCTTAACTTCATCCGGTTTTCCAATGCAGTCGCACCTAACACAAGGGCACCTAATTACTCCTTCAATTAGGTATGGTGGAAGTGATATTGCATGTCTAATAAAGTCATCCACCCCTTCTACAAAATCCTCCCTCAACCCCTGTCGATTAGGATAATTCCTATTGTACATCCAAGTATGATGTTCCATCTATACAAATAAAACAAGAGGAAATTAATTTAGTTAATTCATATCCTAATCTTTTTCTAGTTAATTAATTTCATATCCTAAAACTTTAATTCATATCCTAAATTTTTAATTTACAAACTAAAAGTTCAATTTATAAACTAAAAGTTCAATTCATATCTTAAAAGGTCAATTCATAAACTAAAAGTTCAATTCATAAACTAAAAGTTCAATTCATATCCAAAAAGTTCAATTCATACACTAAAATTTCAATTCATATCCAAAAGGTTCAATTCATAAACTAAAAGTCCAATTCATATCCTAAAATACTCAACTTATAAACTAAAAGTTCAATTCATATCCTAAAATTTTAATTTATAAACTAAAAGTTTAATTCATATCCAAAAAGTTCAATTCATAAATTAAAAGTTCAAATCATATCCTAAATTTTCAATTTACAAACTAAAAGTTCAATTTATAAACTAAAAGTTCAATTCATATCTTAAAAGTTCAATTCATAAACTAAAAGTTCAATTCATACACTAAAATTTCAATTCCTATCCAAAAGGTTCAATTCATAAACTAAAAGTCCAATTCATATCCTAAAATACTCAATTTATAAACTAAAAGTTCAATTCATATCCTAAAAGTCTAATTCATATCCTAAAAGTTCAATTCATATCCAAAAAGTTCAATTCATAAATTAAAAGTTCAAATCATATCCTAAAATTACAATTTGTAAACTACAAGTCCAATTCATAAACTAAAATTATAATACATAAACTAAAAGTCTAATTCATATCCTAAAAGTTCAATTCATATCCTGAAATTTCAATTTGTAGACAGTTCAATTTATAAACTAAAAGTTCAATTCATAAACTAAAAGTTCAATTAATATCCAAAAAGTTCAATTCATACACTAAAATTTCAATTCATATCCAAAATGTTCAATTCATAAAGTAAAAGTCCAATTCATGTCCTAAAATACTCAATTTATAAACTAAAAATTCAATTCATATCATAAAATTTCAATTTATAAACTAAAAGTTCAATTCATATCCAAAAAGTTCAATTCGTAAATTAAAAGTTCAAATCATATCCTAAAATTACAATCTGTAAACTACAAGTCCAATTCATAAACTAAAATTCCAATACATAAACTAAAAGTCCAATTCATATCCTAAAAGTTCAATTCATATCCTAAAATTTCAATTTGTAAACTAAAAATCAAGTCCAATTAATAAACTAAAAGTCCAATTCATATCCTAAAGGTTCAATTCATATCCTAAACCCTAGATTCTAACTAAACTATCAAGACAACACAAAGTATAATTCAAATCTAACTAAACTAAATTCAACACTAATTAAACTAATTAGTTAATAAAATTAATTAACAAAACTAATTTAAACAAGACCTAAACCCTAATTCTCAATAAAATACAATGTTCAAAGAATTGAAACACTAATTGAAATAATAAACTACAATACATCAAATATTGTAACACACACACTAGAAATAACAAAGATTGAAGGTAATAATTCTAACCTTGATTTTTTTTAGGTGGAGAAGGAGAGAGAGAGGGGCGGCAGTGTTGGTGGCCAGCGAGCAGTGGGCGGCGACGCGGCAAGGCGGCGGCGAGCAAGGGGCAGTGGTGGCGCAGGGTGGGGGATGGGATTTGGGTGACTGAAATTTTGGGGAAATAAGAGAGAGTTGGAAAATTTTGGGAAAATAAGAGAAATGGGTGAAACCCCGGTTTTATCTCTGAAAATTAGAAAAGAGACCAAAAATAGCGACCAACGTTGGTCGATAACTAAAAATTTTAAATTGAAAATAGCGACCAACGTTGGTCGCTATAGTATAGTCTATTATATATATTACGTGTATTATATATACTAAGTGTATAGTATAGTGTATTATATATACTATGTGTATTATATATACTGTCTATTATATATACTAAACGTATAGTATAGTGTATTATATAATATACTATACTATATATATAATATATACCTTATTATATATACTAAGTGTATAGTATATATATCTACATAGAGTATAGTCTATTATATATACTTAAGTGCATAGCATAGTGTGTGTGTGTGTGTATAGCTATATTCGATATAATATTAGCTAATGCACTGACACTTAGTGCATAGTATAGCATAGTATATATATACTAAGTGTATTATATATACTAAGTGTATAGTATAGCGTATTATATAATACACTATACTATATATATAGTATAGTGTATTATATATCATGGTATATTCGATATATATAGTATAATATAGTATATAATCTATATATATATATTAATTGATATAAGTCGAGACGTTTTAGTTTATTGTTAATATATATACATGCATATGAGTAGGTTATAAGTCGATGAATCAATTTACAAGTGTATCAATACCTAAAAGAACCCGTCCCTGTGTTTCGAGCGCTTCATGTTATTATATATATATATACACGCACGCAGGCTTCGTAGTACTACTTAACTGCACATGTAGCATGTTAGAGTATATTTTAGTCTATTCATCCCTTGTATTACAAAAGTGTTAACGACTTACATTTATATTATTTAGATAGTATACAAAAGTGATTTTAATTTTGACCAATGTTGACCTGAAAAGCGACGAACTTTGGTTGCCAAATATTACATAATTTAAAATTAGCGACCAAAGTTGGTCGCCAAATTTAAATCAGATTTATTTATATTTCATATAATATCGAACTGGGTCCCCGATTAGCGAACAAAGTTGGTCTCAATCTGTTTACTCTTTATTTAGCGACCAACTTTGGTCGCTAATTTTAGATTTTATTTATTTATATTTTATAATTTGATTTAAATAATATTATAATAATTAAAATTTTATAAGTGGGTCCCTTTAAGCGACCAACGTTGGTCGCTAATCTGAGTATTTCTTTGACCAAGCAAGTATTACCAGTCCAGTCAACAGTTTGACGAAATTAGCGACCAACCTTGATTGCTAATGTATTTAAAATTATTATTTTATTATTTTCACCAGTTTAGCGACCAACTTTGGTCGCTTTTCTTTACAGACCTACGTTGGTCGCTAAATTTTGATCGCTTTTTTCCGGATTTCTAGTAGTGATAACTTTGAGTTTTCTCCGGAACGAGTACAAGTACAAAGCATGAAGGTACAAATTGTCTGACAACTCACAATTACATATAGGATCTCAGTCAGTGTCTCCTCATTTAGACTGCATTCTATGAGTATTAAGGTTTACATTGATGCAACCTTTAAAGGGCGAAGCATCCCTTAGTAAATAATCATTTAGCTTCACCACTTGAATAAGTTCTCCATGGAAAATGCTTACTGGTACATGCTTCTAAGAATAACCTCGCGCGAATTCAATCTATAATCACGTAAACTCCACAATTTGTTATGAACGAGATTGGCCATAAGGCTAAGGTGAAGGGCCCTTTTGGAATATTAGAAAACTTTGTGTAGGACCCAGGGCAAGAAGACTAAGGTGAAGTAGGGGTGTTAATTTATCTGGCGGATATTTACGTTAACGGTTTGACTTATCGGTTATCGGTTTATAAATATAGTAATCCGCTAGCCATTCAATAAGATGTTAGGCGGATTGGTATCGGATTAGCGATTATTGGGCGGTTTATTGACTAAATCAAATAGACAATAAAAAAGAAGTTGAGAATTAGAGATAAGAAAAAATTTGAAATAAATCATTACATCTGCTCAATGATCGCCTCTCTATAGTCGATCATTTGCTCAGTGCTCGCCTCTCTATAGTCGATCATTGGCATAATCCAGTTGGTTTTAGCAATGCTGCTAATAAGAATTTCATGTATAGAGAGAGATATAGGCTTCTCAATGACAACAAATAATTCATGTAAAATAAAGCCCTTTTTTCTCTTAGATGGAAATGATGATCAACATCTTTTGTCGATGTAACGACTCGGCCGGTTGTTTTGAGAGTTGTAGCCCCGTTCCTCATTTACTTCTCATTTTGTGCTTTATAGTTGCTATGTGACTTGTCGGGTTAGTCGGTTCGGGTCCTGAGAGGTTTCAGGATGAGTTGAGACACTTAGTCTCAAGGTTGGAAACTTAAGTTAAAAAGGTTGACCAGATGTTAGCTTATGTGTAAACAACTCCAGAATAGAGTTTTGTTGGTTTCGTTAGCTCCGTTGGATGATTTTGGACATAGAAGTGTGTCCGGATTGTGATTTGGAGGTTCGTAGTTGAATTAGACTTAAAATGGCGAAAGTTAAAAATTTAGAAGTTTGACCGAGAGTGGACTTTGTGGTTACCGGACTCGGGATGGGGTTCTGAGAGTTGGAGTAGTTCTGTGGTATCATTTGTGACTTGTGTGCAAAGTTTGAGGTCAATCAGACGTGATTTGATAGGTTTCGACATCATTTGTAGAAGGTGGAATTCCTTAACTTAAATTAGGCTTGAATTGGGGTGTGATTTATGTTTTTGATGTTATTTTATGTGATTTGAGGGCTCAACTAAGTTCGTATCGTGTTTTAGGACTTGTTGGTATGATTAGTGGAGGTCCCGGGAGCCTCGGGTGGAGTTCGGATGGGTAACTGATCAAATTTGGAGTTTGAAAGATTGTTGAAACTGGGAGTCTTCTGGTGCAATCGCACCTGCGGAGCTTTGGTCGTAGGTGCGAGCTGGGAAGCGCAGGTGTGACCTAGGAAGGGATTGGCCAGTGGTTGCAGATGCGAATGGCAGGTCATAGAAGCGGAGTCGCTCTTGCGGAAAGGTGATCGTAGAAGCGGAGAATGAGTGAGGCTGCAAGGGGTCAGGTGTTTCCGCAGAAGCAGATTTTGGTGCGCAGGTGCGGAGTCTGGGAACTTAAGTGAGCTCCGCATATGCGGAGGTTTCACCGTAGGTGCGGTCCCGCAAAAGTAGAATTTTGGCTACAGGTGCGAAAGCACTAGGCAATGTTTAAATCTGAAGGGTTTCGTGATTTCTCTCATTTTGGACATTGTAAACTCGGTTTAAGGCAGTTTTTGAGAGGATATTCGAGGGTTTCTTGAGGTATGGCACTTGTGGTTAAATTTGTTCAATAATTATGTTTCCCCTTGATATTTCCACCTAGATTGTGTGGTTTTGAGGTGTAATTTGTTGAGGCTAGGGATTTTAGAGTTTAAATTGAGAATTTGGGGGTCGATTTGGTATTAGATTTTGGTATATTTGGTATGGTTGGACCCGTGGTTGAATGTGCTTTCGGATTTTGTGACTTTTATCGGGATCGATACGTGGGCCCAGGGGCGGCTTTAATTTGACTTTTGATAAAGGCTTTGGTATTTTCTTATGGAATTGATTCCTTTAACTCGTGTTGATTGTATCGAATTTTTTGTCTAGATTCAAGGTGCTCGGAGGCGATTCGCGAGGTAGGAGTTTGCCAGCGGAGTGATTCAAGTTGCTTGAGGTAAGTATCATATTTAAACTCGGCTGAGGCACCAGTTGCCTGAATTGTTGTAATAGCCACGTGCTTTTGGGTGCGCACATGTGTGGGGATGATCCTGCGTGCGGGCATCCGGGTTGTATATTCATGTTTGGGTTGTGCTCGGGCTCCTATACGCCCAGAAACGACTATTAAGGTTCGAGCTTCGATATCTAACATTTGGTAATAGTTTATGTGATCTAGTTGAGACATGATGAGTCTACTTAGAGGTTTAATCCCTCGACGAACTTGATAAATGCTTTTCATTGATGAAATTTTCGGATTGAGCTATGATAGCAGACTTTGCACATGCCTACACTTTAGCATGTTATTTACACCAGTCTAGGGATAGGAGACTCTTATTTCATTCATTATATATCTATACTCTTGCTTTATTGCTTCTGTATGATATTTTGGACTGGGGGTGCGTCTATGCCGGACAGATTATGTTATTGGCAAGTGAGATGTCCGTGCAACACGTGAGTTGTCCGTGCGGATTCATATATTGATATTTTTGGCACATGAGTTGTCTGTGCGGATCCATATATTGATATTATTGACACGTGAGTTGCCCGTGTCGCACGTGAGCTGTCCGTGCAGATTCTATTGATAGCATGTGAGTTGTCCGTACAACAAGTGAGTTGTTCGTGCAGTGTGTGAAACTTGTATTTTCTTGATCATTTATCTGATTTACTTGTTTTATTTCCTGTACATGCCATAATACTGCTGAGCAGAGTTTGAGCAGTTGCGCCAGGGTTCTATGACCGTGTCGGAATATGCGGTACGGTTCAGTGATATAGCTAGGCATGAACCAGTCATGGTTTCTACTGTTCGAGAGAGGGTTCGTCGATTTATCGAGGGGCTCAACCCCAGTATCAGATTTAGCATGG
This sequence comes from Nicotiana obtusifolia, assembly GCA_002018475.1. Classification (NCBI taxonomy): domain Eukaryota; kingdom Viridiplantae; phylum Streptophyta; class Magnoliopsida; order Solanales; family Solanaceae; genus Nicotiana; species Nicotiana obtusifolia. Next base: position 86,456 of record MCJB01011355.1, on the reverse strand, counting down.
CCCGAGAGTTGGAAATGAACATCGCATACCAGCAGGTAGTGGGGATTGCTAGGTGATTGGAGGGTATGCTGACTCGGGATAGAGAGGAGAGGAGGCCAAGAGGTCTCGAGAGTCTGGCACATATAGTGGTACTCGTGCCCTAGTTGCAGCTCGTCATGGTATGGGCTATGTAAGTCGCCTTGTTCATTCAGCACTTCCAGCTTCCAGTAGTATTCCGGCCACCACTGGGCCTCAAACTCCCTAATATGCACCGCCATTGTCTAGTGCACTTCCTGCACGGGGTGCTTTCAGTAGTCATTCCAGCCAATTAGGCCCGAGCCAGCCACGTCCTCCGAGTGCTTGTTTTGAGTGTGGTGACACTCGTCATGTGGTAAGGGAATGACCCAGACTCATGAAGGTGCACCTCCACAGATTACTCAAGCATCGCATGTTCCACCGGGGTCCGCAGGCTATAGTTACAACACCAGCTATCACCCCACCTGCACAACCAGCTTGAGGTGGAGGTCGAGCAGGTAGGGGTCGCCAGGCCAGATATTATGCCCTTCCTGCTAGGACGGAGGTAGTTACTTTCGACTTTATCATCACAGGTATTGTCCCGGTCTACCATAGAGATGCATCTGTCTTATTTGATCCAGACTTAACCTATACCTATGTGTCATCTTATTTTGCTCTATATTTGGGTATATCCCGTGATTATTTGAGTTCTCCTGTCTATGTGTCTACACCTGTGGGAGATTCTATTGTTGTGGATCGTATGTATCGATCATTTTTGGTTGTTCATAGTGATTTTGAGACCAGAGCTGAGTTATTGTTGCTCAATATGGTGGATTTCGATGTTATTTTGGGCATGGACTGGTTGTCGCCCTATCATGCTATCCTTGATTGTCACGCCAAGACGGTGACATTGGCTATGCCAGGTCTATCGTGCCTAGAGTGGAGAGGTACTTTAGATTATGTTTCTAGCAGGGTTGTCTCATTTCTAAAGGTTCAGCGGATGGTTAAGAAAGGGTGTGATGCGTCTCTGGCATATGTGAGGGATGTTAGTGTTGATACTCGTACCGTCGAGTCAATTCCGGTAGTGAGGGATTATCTAGATGTTTTCCTGGCGGATCTGCATGCTGCCCGAAAGAGATATCGATTTTGGTATTGATTTGTTACCGGTCACTCAACTCATTTCTATTCCACCCTATCATATGGCCCTAAAAGAGTTGAAATCATTAAAGGAACAGTTGCAAGAGTTTCTTGGTAAGGAATTCATTCGGCCTAGTGTGTCGCCTTGGGGTGCTCCTGTCTTGTTTACAAAAAAAGAATGATGGTTCTATGGGAATGCGTATTGATTATCGCCAGTTGAACAAGGTTACAGCCAAGAACAAGTATTCATTGCCACGTGTGGATGACCTATTTGACCAGCTTCAGGGTGCCAAAGTGTTCTCTAAGATCGACTTGCATTCAGGCTATCATCATTTGAAGATTCGGGAGCTAGATGTCCCGAAGATTGCTTTCAGGACTCGGTACGGTCATTACGATTTCCTTGTGATATCTTTTGGGTTGACCAACGCCCCAGTAACATTCATGCACTTGATGAACAATGTATTTCAGCCCTATGTTCACTCTTTCGTCATTGTGTTTATTGACAACATTCTGGTGTACGCCTGGAGTTGGGAGGATCATGAGCATCACTTGAGGACTGTACTTCAGACCTTGAGAGAAAGAGGTTATATGCAAAAATTTTGAAGTTTGAATTCTAGCTAGATTCAGTGGCATTTTTGGGTCATGTAGTATCGAATGAGGGGATTAAGGTAGATTCGAAGAATATTGAGGCATTGCAACGTTACCGTCGATTTATAGACGGTTTCTTATCTATTGCAGCACCTATGACCATGCTGACCCAGAAGGGTGTTATGTTCAGGTGGACCGGGGAGTGTAAGGAGAGCTTTCAAAAGCTCAAGACTGCCTTGGCTACAGCCCTAGTGTTGGTATTGCCTACTGGTTCGGGGTCCTATATGGTGTATTGTGATGCATGGCGCATTTGTCTCAGCGCAGTGTTGATGCAGGACAGTGGGGTAATTGCCTACGTGCCTAGACAGCTGAAGGTGCATGAGAAGAACTATCCTGTCCATGACCTTGAGTTAGCAGCTATTGTTCATGCTTTGAAGATCTAGTGGCACTATCTATATGGTGTCCCTTGTGAGGTCTACACCAATCACCGGAGCCTACAACATCTATTTAAACAGAAGGATATTAACTTGCGACAACAGAGGTGGTTGGAGTTACTTAAGGACTATGACATCGCCATTCTCTATCATTCCGGGAAGGCCAATGTGGTGGTCGATGCCTTGAGTCGTAAGACAAAGAGTTTGGGCAGTTTAGCATATCTACCGGTAGCGAAGAGGCCTTTAGCCTTGGATTCAGGCCTTGGCCAACCAAATTGTTAGATTGGATGTTTCTAAGTTGAGCCGAGTTTTGGCTTGTGTGGTTTCTCAGTCTTCTTTTTATGATCGTATCAGAGAGCGTCTGTATGATGACCCCCATCTGTTTGTCCTCAAGGACACGGCGATGCCAAGGAGGTCACTATTAGAGAGGATGGCGTATTACGGATGCAGGGCAGGCTATGTGTGTCCAATGTAGATAGTTTGCGTGAGTTGATTCTCCAGGAGGCTCACAGTTCGTGATTACTCCATTCATCCAGGTGTCGCAAAGATGTATCAGGACTTGAGGCAGCACTATTGGTGGAGGCGGATGAAAAAGGACATAGTGGAGTATGTAGTTCGATGTCTAAATTGTCAGAAGGTGAACTATGAGCATCACCGGCTTGATGGATTACTTCAGAAGGCAGAGATTCCAGAGTGGAAATGGGAGCGGATCACTATGGATTTTATTGTTGGGCTCCCACAAACTCAGAGGAAGTTTGATGCACTTTGGGTGATTATGGATAGATTGACCAAGTCAGCTCATTTCATTCCTGTGGTTACTACTTACTCTTCAAAGCAGCTGGCTCACGTTTACATTTGCGAGATTGTCAGGCTTCATGACATACCGGTATCTATCATCTCTAATAGGGATATGCAGTTTACGTCGCGGTTCTGGAGAGTCGTACAGTATGAGTTGGGTACTCGGGTGGAGTTGAGTACAACATTTCACTCTCAGACGGACGAACAGTCCGAACGCACTATTCAGATGTTGAAGGATATGGTTCGTGCATGTGTGATGGATTTTGGGGGTTCTTGGGATCAATTCCTGCCACTTGCGGAGTTTTCCTACAACAACAGGAATCAGTTGAACATTTAGATGGCCCCATATGAGGCTTTATACGGTAGAGAGTGTTGGTCTCCGGTTGGTTGGTTCGAGCTGGGTGAGGCTATTGGGTACAGATTTAGTTCATGATGCTTTGGAAAAGGTTAAATTGATTCAGATCAACTTCGTACAGTACAATCCAGACAGAAGAGTTATGTGGATCAGGAGGCTCGCGACGTTGCATTCATTGTTGGGGGAGCGAGTCTTGCTCCGAGTTTCGCCCATGAATGGTGTTATGAGGTTCGGAAGGAAGGGCAAGTTGAGCCCTAGGTATATCGGGCCTTTTGATATTCTTGAGAGGGTTGGAGAGGTGTCTTATAGACTAGTCTATTTGCAGTTCATCTAGTGTTCCATGTTTCTATGCTCCAGAAGTATCACAGATATCCATCTTATGTGTTAGACTTCAGCTCAGTCCAGTTGGACAAGGATCTATCTTATATTGAGGAGCCGGTGGCCATTTTGGACAAGCAAGTTCAAAAGTTTAGGCAAAGAACATCACTTCAGTAAAGGTTGAGTGGAGGGGTCCACAAGTCGAGGAGGCGACTTGGAAGACCGAGCATGATATGCACATCCGTTATCCTCATATTTTCACCACTTTAGGTATGTCTCTATACTCGTTCGAGGACGAACGTTTGTTTTAAGAGGGGGAGAATGTAACAACCCAGCCTGTATTTTTGAGTGTATTAGCACTGACCCCCTAATTATTGCCTTCTCTGTGATATAATGTGGTTACGTAACTTGCCGGAAGGTTTGTTTTTGGTTTCGGAGAGAAATGTGACATATAGTCCCTAAATTGGAAGTTTAAGTCATAAGAATCAACTGTAGTTTGATTTGTGTGAAGACAACTCCTGAATGGAGTTTTGACGGTCCCAATAGCTCTATAGGGTGACTTTGGTCTTAGGAGCGTGTCCGGATGTTGATTTGGAGGTCCATAGGTTGTTTCGGCGTAAATTGACGACAGTTGGAATATTTTGGAAGGTTTGACTGGGAGTGGACTTTTGATATCAGGGTCAGATTCCAATTTCAAAAGTTGGAATCGGTCTGTAATGTCATTTATGACTTGTGTGCAAAATTTGAGGTCAATCGGACATGATTTGATAGGTTTCGACACTGGATGTAGAAGTTAGAAGTTCTAAAGTTCATTCGGCTTGAATCGATGTGCAATTCGTATTTTTAGCGTTGTTTAATATGATTTGAAGGCTCTACTAATTTCATATAATGATTTAGTACTTGTTTGTATAATTCGTTGAGGTCCCCGGGGCCTCGGGTGAGATTTGGACTATGTTCAGTGCATTTGGAACATTTTTGGAGTTGCAGAAACTCTGGTTTTTTCAGTTCTGGTTTCCTCTTATGCGATCACGAGGTCTGAGATTGGCAGTCATGTTTTTTTTTCTGTGCGATTGCACGAATGCATCCGCGATCCCAAAGCTTGCATGGGCCAATGAATCGGAACACGTGGCCTTTGCCGTGTTCGCAGTGAAGAAAGGGAGGACCTGGGTAGTGAGCGCTTGGCTTTATGCGGTCGTGTAGTGGTGAAAGCGATCGCGTGGCCCTGGGTGAAGTCCTCTCCGCATTCACGTAGGTCTTTTTGTTGGGGCAACTTACTTTGTTCTACACGATCGCATGTAAAGTTCCGCGATCGCGTAGTGCAAACACCTGGGCAGCAGAACTTAAATTTCAAAATCGAGGGTTTGCTCTCATTTTCATTATGGGACTTTGAGAGCTCGGATTTAGGCGATAATTTGAGAGATTTTCAGAGGGGTTGTTGGGGTAAGTGTTCCTAACTCATTTTTTATTAGTTTACACTAATCTATCTTCAATTTCTTCATCTAATTAAGGATTTGGAGTGGAAAAATTGGGAAAAAAGTGTAAAAGTTCTTAGACCGAATTTTTGGGTTTTGAAAGATTAAATGAGTTCGGATTTGGATAATTCTTGTATGGTTAAACTCGATATCGAATGGGTGTTCGGATTTTATAATTTTGGTAGGGCTCTGAGACGTGGGCCTGGGCTGACTTTTTGGGGCAATTTTTTCAATTCTTACTAAAATCATAATTTCATTATTTAGATTCGTTTCTCATAGTTATATTTATAGTATGTAATTATTTTTGGCTAGATTTGAGCCTTTCGGAGTCAACAAATCGAGAGAAATGCCTTCTTATTGATTGATTGAGCGAGTTTGTGGTAAGTGACTCGTCTAACCTTGTGTGGGAGATATTCTCCTTAGGATTTAGTATTGTTGTGACAATTCGTGATACGTGAGGACCGTGTACGCGAGGTGACGAGCGCGTACACGGGCTAAATGTTAAAATTCTGGTTTTATTTAAGTAGTTTCCTTTCTAAGCCTTAATTGAGTTACTTTAGTATGTATAATCATCATGTTTAGCCTATTTCACATGTCTACTTGTCTTATCTCTTATTTGCAACTTGTACTACGCGTTTAGTTGAATTACCTGCTTTCTTGATTCCATGTTCCTTATATAACTGTGTGATTCTTTACTTGAAATTGCTATCCTTGAAATATCGTTGTTTCAGTTGTTATGTTTGGTTTCCGTGATGATGTTGAGATGATTGTTTGGTTGTTGCACGAATTTTCTACCATACGGTTGTTATTGTTGCACGAGGTTTCTGTCAGGCCGTTGTGATTATTGATACGCATGCGGTGGTATAAGGTCTGGTGTTGAAACTCATACGGTGAGATAAGATGGGCTTGATACGCGTAGCTAGTAGGGAAACTACTAGAAGTCATGCGGTGTGATAAGGTTGGCTAAAACGTGGGATGCTATTTCGGGAAAATAATTTTCAGACCAAAATATAAAACGATGATAAAAAGAAAGATTGTGAGATATTTACTTTTGGGACTACAAGGCAGTACCTCTGGAGTGCCCCTGTTGATTTCATTTATTTGCTGTATTGTTGTTGTTGTTCCTTAACTTGTAAGATTTTTGCTTTCCTTTCATGTTGTAATGGTCCTTCTTTGATTCTGTGTTATTACCTTCTGTAAATTCTCATTGTTTCACTTCTCAGTCATTTTATTATATTATTATATCATCTGCCTTTTTTCCTATTATTTCCAGAAGGGCCTTAACCTGACCTCGTCACTACTCTACCGAGGTTAGGCTTGGCATTTACTGGATACCGTTGTGGTGTACTCATACTACACTTCTAGACATTATTTTGTGCAGATCCCGGTACTGCCTACCATACCAGGTATCAGTGAGCTTGTCACACCTTTCTTATTATCCATAAGGGCCGACGAGATCAGTATAAATGGTAGACATGAATCCTAAAGAACCAACAATGACAGATAATGGCATTAACATATATATATATCATGTGCCGACAAGGCTATCATGAATCTATGTATAAGGTACGAGCTGACAAGCTTCCATGAGAGACTATACAACAAAAATTAGTCGACAAAGCAATCCAAACTATGTATGAGTCGACACCTGTCTATGAGCCTCTACAGGAACATAAGTGCTGCAACATTGCCGGAATAGGGCCCCGACATACCCATGACGTCTATAACAAAAATGCATACCAAGACCACGGCAAGTCCGGAGAAGGGATCTCGCCAATAACCGCTGAACTGGGCAGCCTACTATGGTGGGGGAGCTTCGCCTACCTGTCTATCGGGACCTGCAGCACGACATGCAGCATCCACAAATAAAAGGACGTCAGTACGAATAAAGTACTGAATATGTAAGGCAGGAAAGCATATGTAAGAACAGTAATGTAAATAGGGATAGAGAATATACAATCTGTAACATTTGAGTATCTCTAAGGGATACTGATATAAATGGATGATACACACACACACACACACACACACACATAAACTTTTAAAACATACCCCTCTGTGGGCATCATCATCATCATATCGTATCTGACCGTAATAGGGTCTGTAAAAACGTACCCGGCCATCATAAGGCTTGGTAGAATCATACCCGGCCATGTGGAGCTCGGTAAAATCCAACTAATCAGTGGTTGCACAATAGGTGCCGTACCCGGACGACTATAGCGGGACTTGGTAGAGAAAAATAGATACACATATATGATGCATGTTGGACTTATTAGAATCATATTTTGAACCTTTTGGAGTGACGTAAGGTCGGTATCCTCCGTACACATTATTAGAACTAAAGCTTCATCAAGAGTCTTATAAAAATCGGGAAGTACCAACAACATTGATAACATAAGAATAATAGAAGTAACATCAACATCAATCGTTTCATAAGAAGGGAAGCAATGTAAGTACTGCTAGCTTCTAAGAGCGGAGTATCTTTGGAAGCTCGTTCATTACATTATGTACAATCAGAGTCGTGCAAAAGAAGGAAAGTGATAGCCTCACATACCTTGTATACACTGTCCAACCTCAAGCTATGAAAATGTCACGACTCCTTAGTCTACAATTAGAGGAAGGACACTATCATTATTGTTTAAGCGTCGTAACTATTACGTATCGACTGTTAGAAAATATGCTTAACGCTTGGGGGGGGGGGTTGAATAGCGTTATAAGGAACGTTATAAAATTTTCGCAAGATAGATGTAGAATTAAAGATGTAAATGCGAAAATGAAAGAGCGAGGAATAAAGTGCGGAATGTAAATAAGAACGTACACACCAATGTATAGTGGTTCACTACAACTTGTAGCTAGCCCACTCCTCAAGAGACTCTCTTGAGTATTTTACTATCTCCGTTAAGCTTGTGGGTGCCTAACAAACCGTTTACAACACGAACACTTGAGTCACACAAGGTTCGTCAACAAACAAAGAAGAATCTCTTCCTTAACTACAACTAGGAACAATCTTCCAAAGAAGATGTAGGACAACACAAGAAATCACTCAAAAGTATTCTCTCAAAAGAGTAAATGGAGTGAAACAATATAAGCTCAAGAACACAACTTTTATCTTCAAGAAATGGCTCAATATAGCTTTGAATAATTATGAAAACTTGAGGCAATGAATCTTATGTTTATAGAGAAGTGTTGTATTTCAAATGAGGCTTGAAGGGTTCTATTTATAACCCAAAAGCCTCAAGTGTCCGTTGGGACAAATGGCTAGGCTCCCATTTCAATAAACAAGAGTTTAGGGGACAAAAAGTGTTCTGCCCGTTGCCAACAATCGATTATATGACTTATACAATCGATTGTTAACAAAAACTAGCCGTTGTAGCCCAACGGTAACTTTGACAATCGATTGTTACACCCAGACAATCGATTGTTAAAGTCTTTGGAACCAAACAATCGATTGTCAAGGCCTGACAATCAATTGTTGGCCAGTGCTCAGTGAACAATCGATTGTCACCAGTTGACAATCGATTGTTGGCCTGGTTCCAACATCGATTCGATTAATAATTGGTTTATTTTGTAAAATCAAGTGTTTTGAAAATGTTTCAATGTTAATTTGAAAACGTTTTTAGACTTTGAGCCAAGTTCTTAAAAATGAGAGTTGATTCAAGATAACATTAAACCTCAAAACAAAATTAAGACTAAAAGACGACGTCTTCGGTCTTCAATCTTTTTGCTTCATCAACTTGTTCCATTCATTGACTTGCATTCCAGCATCTTAAAAGCTTGACTTGTAGTCACAACAAAGTCCACAGCAATCTCGGCATTTCGTCAATGATGGTTTGTCGATTATCAAAACCTACAACAAGACGCAAAGTCATTAGTTAAGGTTTCATGAATGCATTTTCCAACATCGACCGCAACCTATTTTACGATGAAACGGACAGTACTTCCCCTATTTATATGACTTCCCACAAGTTAAATGAATCACAAAACAGCCCAAACAACATCAATAATAATCATATTGAGCCTCCAAAAATAGTCCACAACCAACAACATTACTAACAAGCCTTTCGATATATATCTCACAAGTTTTGCTTCAATGACTTAGCTGTAACTTGGATAATATTAAAGAAATGTATGGTAAGGGGTTCCTTAACTTTAAACAGAAATAACAACTCTAATTTTACCTTAATTGACCATGAAATATCCCTCCAATGCTGCCACAAGAACAAGGAAGCGAAGCTAGCAATCAATTAGGGTTTTTCGGCACTAGAATCACTTTAGAAAACTTGAAATCACCTAAGGTTGATATTAAGAACTTGAGGGAGTATTTTACAAAACATAAACAACTTAAAAAAACTTCCCACACTAGCTGGAACAACACAAAAATCAGCAATAATAAGAAAAACAAGAAACTTACTAGTGCCACGGGATTCGCGACACTTGATTTGTGTTGTTTGCCCTTTGTTTTGGTCTTGGATCATGAGAGAACCTTGAGAGAGTGTTCTTAGGGTTATAGGTCTCAATATACTGAAAACTAATGACCTAAAACAGGGTTGAGGTATGTTATATATATCCATATGGCTTAACCACGTATGTGGGCCCCATAGAGAGCTGCTGGCGCAGTCTCGCAAAAACGCAAATATCTCTCTACTCTGAGATCGTATCGACAAACGGTTTAATGCGTTAGACACTAGACTAATAGATCTTCCATTTGGTTGGTAAATCACCCCGTAATTCCAAGAAAATTGGGAGAAAAGCTTAGTGACATTTGACCTAAAGCATAAGTAAAATCATGAACGTATGTTGCGACAACTTTTGTCGACTTTTGTTTCATAACTCGTTTGACTTCAAGAATTATGACACAGATATTGTATGATTCAAATACCTTAAAACACGACCTCTTGGAAACATTAATCACCTCTCGATTTACCCAAAAATACGGGTTACACATCCTTGATTCGTTTAACTTCTAATACTTGTTAACCACTCTTATACACTCTTGTATCATTTAAGACCAATAGGATTAACTCCTTATCATCTCAAGGATAATCTCTTCTCGGATCTACGTAGACTAATTTACGGCGTAATCTAAAGTATGCAAATATGGGTTTTAACACCCCCCCCCCCCC